>VCAZ01000005.1:6688389-7215889 GCA_005784505.1 Bagarius yarrelli
CCCAATAAAAGCGTTTTGAAGTGTCATGTGCTTCTAATTTCCAGCTTCTAATTTAAAAGCATTATAAAATCTATCTATCTATCTATCTATCTATCTATCTATCTATCTATCTATCTATCTATCTATATATAGCCGCAGTATGATGTTTCTGCTTCAGCGAAAATGCCAAATTTAGTTGGGGTCCATTTGAAGATTGCGCCATGAATTGCCTCAGGTCATGCTTTTCCTGGTGCAGGTTATTGAGTGTAAGCAGTCGTCGGAGACGAGCTTGCGAAGGACGGAGGTTGTGTTACTGTGATAAAGAAGATCTGAACAAGAAGACACGACACTGGTTTTAGGAAATGTATTGTAAACGTCTTATAACCTGATGTAAGTTGTGTTATGCAATGTAATGTCATGTTATATGATCAATTATAAGATGCATTTATAACCCACAAGCCTCACTTTGGACAGTGCATTATGCAATGACATAATGGTGACATTATGCACTATAAGCACTACATACACCATGATGTTTTATTTTTTAATAACAGTTTAGAAAATGCATTTGAAACAAAGCTACAAAACAGAATGCACATGTAATGTCAATAAAGTGTTACCTTACAAAGTGCAGCTGAGTTATAGCGCATTATAACATGTCTGGAACATATAACCGGGTCTGGAACGTACTTAACAAATGTATTAATTTGCATTATGATGTATTAATTTGCATTATGATGTCTTGACTTTTTAAATGTTATGTAAGTAACAGAAATTTGAAGTGAATACACAGGTTTATGATTGTCATTATTAGGAGCCATGTATGCTTTGTAATGTTATAATGCACATATGATGCTTTATCAAGGTTCTTTGATTTGGGATTTCTCAATGTAAAATGTTACCAGTTTCTGAGACACAAAATCGACAACAGAAATACAAAGAAATGTAAAAAAAAGAATCAGTGATTTACTACGCCGACCTTCATCCCATATATTTAAAGTGCCGCCGTTTGTTAACCGAGGATAATAGATCCGGTGATCCGGCGATTTTTTACAGGTCCGCTGCCATAAAAGAAAACGAGGTGGGTTCATGGGACTGCCTAATTTTAAGTGAACAGAACAGGAAGCTTGTAAAACAGAGGACTGGCTACATTAACTCGCAATGTGGCGAGGAAACAGCGTGGGATGATGGAAGGGTGACCTCTCCTTCTTCCTTAACAAGAAGGTTGCAGCTCATTAAACCGCAGAGAAGGTCTAACGGCACGCTCAGGGTTATAATCGCTCGGGAAAGAATGTCAGCGTCAAGTCTTTATGCTTTTTACCTTTAAAAACAACGAAGCGGAATATGCGAGAACCGGAATGTCTTTATGGACCATTATAAAAAATAAAATAAATAAAATCCGGTATCCGGTAATATATTAAACATAAAACAAAAAAATACAATAATTAGTTTTTTTATATTATTAGATTTATTTTATTATGGTAGTGTCTAAGTGAAGCTCATGGATGCTTTATTAGTTTATTCTTTAAACCATATGACTGTTTCATAGATGACACATTAAATAAATTGGCATCATTTGACAAAATTAAACGTTTAAGCCATAAAACATTAAAAGGTCACATACTGATTTAACCTCTTGTGCTAAAAAAAAGCAATCAAAAGAGACAGAGCGAAAGAATACCGTGTGCCATTTTATTATAAGAACGAAGGCCACGCCCACGAACGGTTAGCTGATCGTCTGATGTACGACGCACAAAACTGTGAAGACTTGAAGTGACAATTAATAAGTAAATGTCTTTATTTGCCACATACTCTGTACAGCACAGTGAAATATTTCTTTTGCAATTGCCATCTTAGAAAGTTGGGGTCAGAGCACAGGGTCAGCTATAATACAGCGCCCCCTGGATCAGGAAGGGTTAAGTGTTCTGCTCAAGCACCCAAACAGTGGCAGACTGGTAGTGGTAAAGGCTTGAACTCAGGTCTTCCTGGTCTTTCCAATTAACAACTATTTAAGCCGCCACTGCCCCTTGTGTGACACTGAAGGAAACCTCTTCTGATTGGTTCCTTTCCATGTCAGTCAGATATCCTTTCTGCTGATAAAAGCTGCTGTGGTCCAGACCTTCTGCTATCAGTCTGAAACTCTGGCTACACGAAAAGACTAATTATAATATTTATATATTTAAATTTTTAGCATCTGGCAGATGCCCTTATTTAGTCTGACTTACATTTATCTTATTAAGATCCAGATGGGCAGTTAAAGTCTGAGGGCCATGCTCAAGGGCCCTAGTGATAGTTGGTGCCCACATTCTTCCAATCATTTACATTTACAGCATTAGGCAGACGCCCTTATCCAGAGCAACT
Organism: Bagarius yarrelli; assembly: GCA_005784505.1. Taxonomy (NCBI): domain Eukaryota; kingdom Metazoa; phylum Chordata; class Actinopteri; order Siluriformes; family Sisoridae; genus Bagarius; species Bagarius yarrelli. Next base: position 6,690,730 of record VCAZ01000005.1, read on the forward strand.
AACATTTATCTCTTTTATACAACTTACCAATTGGGGGTTAAGGGTCTTGCTTAGGAGCCTTATTGGTAGTGCTGGAAATCGAACCCTGGTCTTACATGTATCAGTCCAACACCATTAACACTGAGCCACCACTTTAGCAGTCATAACCCCTTATCCCTACATCAAGTAGGCAGAGCTAGCGCAATTTATCCCGTATCAGAAATAGTCTTTTTTTTTATTTATGCCTGAACGCTGATATTCTCCTCAATAACATATAGAAGACCATGCAAAAGACTTTTTTATTATTCCAGTCAGTTAACTTTATCACCTCGGAACATTTCATTCAATAAAACTCCAACGCTTGGACGAATCCTGGAAACTTACGTAAGAAAACCCGACAGTATTCTTCGCTCCAACAGCACGAGCGCAACTTGTTGATCACGACTCAGTGTCTCGGATGCTATTGTGTCGAAATCGAGGCTTTATTTAAGAGATAACGTGTTCCAAAATCAGGAAATAACAGGCGAGAACACAACAATGCCATGTGGAGTCCATCATTTTCTAATAACGCCTGCTATTATCTCACTCCCACCACGTTATTTAGCGCAGGGATTAACGCAGCACGCTAGATATAGCACATCCGCTGGGGCGTTTATCGAACTTTGCGTTCACTGTATCCCTGCCTGGATGAAATCCTGTCCCTGTGAGCAACAGGAGGCAATTCGAAGCTGGAATCTATTACAGAGAACTGAATCAGGACCACGCCCACTTTTACGCCAACAAAAATATATATCAACAGAAATACTGATGCACACACTGCTTTACTACAAGTTTTTCAGCTGTGATCCGATCGTATACACCGGAGACGGTTTAAAACAATAAAAACAATAGCCGAGCTGATGATTATGGTAAAAACGACAGGAAAAATTAAGAGTTTGTAGTTTAAAATTACACAGAAAAAAAATGTAGTGAGAATTTAAGCGTATCTACCAGTCAGAATTATTTAAAAAATTCGAACTTCCTCAGTTTTAGTTAAAAAAAATGCAATCTTTTAACAATATCTACGATTTTTATTATAGTTCTAGTATAATTTAATGCATCATTTTAGCCGATATTTTCTGAAAGAAATTATGATGAAAAAAAATAACAAACAAGGAAATGAAAAAAATTGCTATTCGGGATTTATTCAGCCCGAAAAAAAAACCCAACTCCGAGTAATAAAACTTCACCAGAATAAAACGAAATGCTAAAGGTTTCCTATGCAACAAAAAAGTGATCGGTTTGAAATTCACATCGATTGGAAACGAAACAGAACAAACACAAAAGCAGAAGCGGTTATTAGTCTTCTCTTAGGATGAAAAAACCCAGACGTGAATCCGGAGATAAGGTGCAGCCGTAAAATCCCAGCGGAGTCTGCAAAAACTAGCGTGTGTTAGCATTAGCGCTGGGCAGCCCTGTAACCGAACATGGGAGCAGTCCCCGGAGTATTACACCTTCCTTGCGTCAGGCTCGCTGCAGGCCGTATCCGACAGCACAGAAGGCTTTCTGCTCCAACCCCACTGATGTATAAAAGGATAGAAATGAAAGACAAATAAAGCTAAACGTAAAGGAAATGAAGTGAAGTGAAGTGAGTTGATCCCAACGCAGCAGACGTCAAGCTTCGGCAGCGATTTCATCAATCATCAACCGTCTTCTCTTCCTTCTCAAAATGTGAATCAAACCTAAAGAGTTACATTTCACTATTGGGATGCCAGTAGAAACGTTTTGGTGATACTTCATACAACTAATTACAATATTTGTCCCTTCTACTGTCCTCACAATATCTGTCCAATCCACATTTATTGTAAATTATTTGTATATTTTTCCTTTCGGCTTTATATGATTGTTCTTCTTCTTCTCCTTTCGGTTGTTCCCTTTTAGGGGTTGCTACAGCGAATCATCTGTCTCCACCTACCCCTATTCTCTACATCCTCTTCACTCACACATGCTAACTTGTTTATCGCATCCACATACCTCCTCTTTGGTCTTCCTCTTTGCCTCCTGCCTGGTAGCTTCATTTCTAACATCCTCCTACCAATATATTCACTATCCCTCCTCATAGCTGGACTCACCACTGTCATCATAGCTGCTCTCACCACTGTCTCAAAACCATACATCATAGCTGTCTCACCACTGTCTCAAAACCATACATCATAGCTGTCTCACCACTGTCTCTAAACCATACATCATAGCTGGTCTCACCACTGTCTCTAAACCATACATCATAGCTGGTCTCACCACTGTCTCTAAACCATACATCATAGCTGGTCTCACCACTGTCTCTAAACCATACATCATAGCTGGTCTCACCACTGTCTCTAAACCATACATCATAGCTGGTCTCACCACTGTCTCTAAACCATACATCATAGAGCTGGTCTCACCACTGTCTCTAAACCATACATCATACATCATAGCTGGTCTCACCACTGTCTCTAAACCATACATCATAGATGGTCTCACCACTGTCTCTAAACCATACATCATAGCTGGTCTCACCACTGTCTCCAAACCATACATCATAGCTGGTCTCACCACTGTCTCTAAACCATACATCATAGCTGTCTCACCACTGTCTCTAAACCATACATCATAGCTGTCTCACCACTGTCTCTAAACCGTACATCATAGCTGGTCTCACCACTGTCTCCAAACCATACATCATAGCTGTCTCACCACTGTCTCTAAACCGTACATCATACCTGGTCTCACCACTGTCTCCAATCCATACATCATAGCTGGTCTCACCACTGTCTTTAAACCATACATCATAGCTGTCTCACCACTGTCTTTAAACCATACATCATAGCTGTCTCACCACTGTCTCTAATCCATACATCATAGCTGTCTCACCACTGTCTCTAAACCCTACTGCTTTATATGATTGTTTTTTTCCTTATTATTAGAAAAGCACCTGATCCAGAACAACCCTTTATTTTCACTTTATTGATTTTGTTGTTTGTTCTTTTGCTATAAAATTATTTCTCACCTGTCGATTTTGGATTAAACTTGCGGACTGATTTGCCGAGTCGGTATTTAAAACCCTGTGGTTCTGATGATGGACCGCAGCATGTTAGCATTCAGTGTGTTCACTTCCTGAACGCGGCTTAGAAAAGAGTGTGAAGACTGTATTAATTACAGCTATTAACAATCTGGTACAGGCCACTGTGAGGAAAATGATGTGTGTGTGTGTGTCTGTGTGTTTGTGTGTGTAAAGCTGGCTGTGGTCTAATGTGAAATGATGAGGGCTATCTATATTTCTGTCTTTTTTTCTGTCTGTACTGACAGAAAGAGAGGGGTGAGAGACGGAGAAAGAGAAACACAGAGAAAGAGAGAAAAAATGAGAAAGATGGGGGGGAACAGAGAGAAAAATCTGAGAGAGAGTGACAAGGAAAAGAGAGAGAGCAAAAGAGAGAATGGGAAAGTAAGAGAGAGAGAGTGTGACAGAGTCAGAGGGAGAGAGAGAAAGAGAGAGAGATAAAGAGGAAGAGAGATTTAGTCAGTATTGAAGAGAGAGAGAGAGAATGAGCAGAATGTAGCATGTGGGAGGAGAGTAATTGGTTTCCAGGCTGCTTCCTGCCCACAGGCGCTTTCATGGCACTGCCAGCGTGCCATCGTGAGCAGCGACGGCGTTTCCCTCGTCACACACGCCGCTTCGCTCGGGGAAACGCCGTCGCCAGAATTCACAGGTCTTAATTTAACACCAGAAATTTCCACACAAAGCCAGCGGAGCTGATAAGTGCTGCCCGGGTGAGCTGTCATAGTACCATTAGCTAGCATTAGCACGCTAGTCTTTAAGAACAGGTTCCTCATTCGGAGCAAAATCACAAAACACTTTTAACCGAAAAAAACCCCCCACCAAAGTGGACAAAAGGGGAGCGTTTAAAACATTTATTGCTTTAATTCTTTAGGATTGGGAAGGAAAATGAAACCCGGATCGCAGCAGAGACATTATACGACTGTCGCTAAACAAACTAGTCATCAAAGTCAACAGAATTTAGCGTCGGATTATAGGAATTTTATAGGATTTAAAAATTTGCCTTAGACGAACAAACAGTGGATTTAAACTCAGAGTGTAAAAAGCCGGACAGATTTTAGTGCATACTGTTAAAGGGGGATAAAGACGTGAGGGACATGATGATGATGTTCTGCGTCTGAAATGAAGCCTGGCGGGATTTAACCCCCTAATACCGCCCTTATTTACACTAAAGAGAGACTAATAGAGGGACAAAGAGAGAGAGAGACGGAGAGAGATAAAGTGTGTGTGAGAGAAAGAGAGACAGAGAAAGAGAGAGAGACAAGAAGAGAAAGTGAGTGAGTGAGAGCAAAAGAGAAAAAGAGAAAATACTCTCTCTCTTTCCCTCACACTTTATCTCTCTTTCTTTGTCTCTCCTTCCCTCTTTCACTACCTCTCTCTCTCTCTCTCTCTCTCTCTCTCTCTCTCTCTCTCTCTCTCTCCCTCTCTTCTCTTTCTTTCTCTCTCTCTCTCTCCGCTGAATCGTGTGAGAAAGAGATAAAAATGACTGCTGGTGCCTGAAGGAGGGAGACAAAAAGCCCGGACATGAAAATACAAAATTCAAATAATAAAAATTCAAAAAGCTCCTAAAACTTTCTACAATTTAATTTTTTTTACATTTTATTATTTTAAATTAGAACCATTTTAGCTTTAAACCATCAAATACAAAACAATCATCCAATTCCGGGTTCCATGTTGATAAAAAAAAAAAAAAGAGGGTAAAAATGGCACCCACATTGCGCAATTGCGCTTCGGCGACCAGGGTTCGAATCCGGCTCAGGTCCAACAACCCCCTCATCCCCACCCCCATCCCCCCATTTCACATCCTTCTGCCCTATAAATAAAGGCAAAATACCCCAAAAATAAAATTATAGAAATAAAATTTATATAAATTAATAACATTTTTTATTAGCATAAAAATAAGACATTTTTTCATTTTTATGCTAATAAATTTAATATGGAACCCGTAATTGGATGATTTATAACCAGTAAACTCAGGCACAGTATGTGTATTCAAAAAAATCTGATTTGTAAATTAGAAAATTTCTATTTATTCAAAAACTAATTTTTTCTCTTTAAAAGTAATAAATCATATAAAGTTATTAATCCTGGGAAATCATTCAGGCTGCTAGCAATTAAGTGTGTAATTAAATGATAAACCTCTGAAGCCTCTCTAGAGAGTAACAGTCGGCGTCGCACTAATAAACAATCTGAACCTGCTCGTCACGTGACTGACGCTCGTCCGCGAACCTGACGCTTTCTTACCCCCGGGGTTCATTTACTGCCCGGTCGATTACAGCAATTTACATAAACATACAGTAAACATAAAAACCCAATAATTGATCTGTTTTGTTTGGAAAGGTCCCCAAGGCTGAACTGGAGGACGGGTGAGGAGGAAGAATGTGTGGGATGTGTTCTAGCAACCTCCAGCAGAAGCACACCTACCCGATATACACGCAAAAAATAGAAGTATATACATGTTTAGCATATTAATGTAATTTTAGAACACAACCTTTCATAGGAAACATTCTTGATTAACTTTATTATTACAGCTTGATTATATAGATTTACTCATTTTTTTTATTTATTTGTTTGTTTTTTTACAATTTATTTTATTTTATTTTATTTTTGAGTTTTTTACTCTGCATAACATCAAACCTATTAATTTCTTGTAATGAGATCCTACACTAACAGGTGGCTCAGTGGTTAAGGTGTTGGATTACTAACTGGAAGATGGGGGTTGGCTTCCCAGCCTCAAGATGCCAAGTTGGGCCCCTGAGCAAGGCCCTTCAGCCCCAATGGTTCAGTTGTATGAAAGAGATAAATGTAAGTCTGCCAAATGACAGAAAAGTAAACTGTCGATCTGAAGATTGGTGGTTTAAATTCCCAGTACAGTCAATCTGCCACTGTTGGGCCCCTGATTAAGGCCCTTAACTCAACCCTCAACTGCTTAGTTACTTTACCAAATAAATCGCAATCAATTTCAGCAACATTTGGGCAAGATCATGCTGAACATAGAGGCGTTTATATTTTGGGGAAAGGTGCTAGTGCAGTGATTAAGGTGTTGGGCTGCTAACTGGAAGCTCTGGGTTCGATTCCCAGCATCACCAAGCTACCACTGCTGGGGTACCTGAGAAAGGTCCATAACCCTTAATTGCTTAAATGTATAAGGGAGATAAATGAAGAAAGACAAGATCGGAAGATTTTGGGTTCAAAATTCCCAGTACCATCAAAATGCCACTGTGGGGCCCGTGAGAAAGGCCCCCAACCCTCAACTGCTCACTTGGATAAAAAAAAAAAAAAGCCATAAACCTCTGGGCAACATCTGGGCAATTTCATAGCCGCATAGAGGCATTTATGTTTTTATTTATTTCCGTGTGACGACTGTGTGTAGACGACTGTGTGTATTCGGCTGTAAGAGAAGCGACCCACGTTTAAGGATTGATCTAAAGAACCCGCTGCGCTCGACTCTCTACCTTTCTTCTTCTTTCTCTTCATTTTGGCGCCATCAAACAAATAGCTGCCAAAAATAAATAGCTTGAAATTCTTCCTATGATGTTTTTCTTTCTTTCTTTCATTCACTCGACGTGATGGCTGTAAATGGGAGCCCTTTCGAGTGTAAAATAAAAGCAGTCTGCTGGTGGGAGTGATGGCGGGTTCCTTTCGACAACCGTACGGGTTCCAGCTGCTCCCATGTTTTTGCTTGTTCGCCAACGCGGTGATGAAACGGTTAATAAAGTGAAGGCGCTTACCGAACTCCCCCGGCACGGAGATCTCGTACAGGCACGTCTGGCCTTTGGTGTAGTTGCGAGGGTAGTTGGGTGACAGTACGGTGCCCTCTGACCCCGTTGTCCTGCTTCCACATGGCGCTGTGGGAATAAACAGTGAAAAAAAAATTGAATACGGTTAGAATGTGAGATGTCAGATCTGCATCAGTGTTTATTAAGCATTTATAACAACAATAATTCTGTTCAACAATAATTCTGGGAATTGAACCTGATCTTCAGATCGGCAGCACAATAGCTTAACCAATGAGCTACCACAGCAAGTTGCTATCAACTACCATTGACACATTCTCCTTTTGACCAATCAGATGTGAGGGTTTTTAGAAGTTCTTAATTGAACAGGTTGCCAAAAAGGGTCAAAAGTTTTTGGACACCCTACCAATAAACCCACGCTATCATGTCTTCCCCGACTGTGACTGAGTCACACATTTGCTAAAAGATCTTTGAAGGTTACAGCGCTGCATTTTTCCCTCACTGAAACTGCAAAACTCAAACCCTTTTCCAGCATGACAAAGTCCCTGTGCACTAATGCCCTGATCTTCATGAGAACATTCCATGTTCTGGATGTTTTAAAGTGAGAGTCCTTATTCTCTTTAAACTGAACACCTTTGGGATGAACTGGAACCCCGACTGAACCCCAGACCTCCTCACCTCAACATTAGTGTCTGATCTTACTCATATTATTGGAACTGAATGATCAACAGACACATCCACATAGTCACATGACCCAATCTAGTGGAAAACCTTCATGGACAGCTGAAGGTGGTGATTATAAAAGGAAGAGTAAGACTAACATCTGGAATAGGATGGGATGAACAGGTGTTCCAAGACTTTGCCAGTGTAGCGTATATAACTAAAGCTACATGCATCTATCACTATAAGAAGAAAGCAACAACAAAAAGAACTGAAAAATAAAAAACCCTCCATTTTCTGAAACGTTACTTGGTGATGGATGTCTGGCAGAATTTTCACACTTGAACTATGTTTCGGAGACATAAATAAATGAGACACCGCCGTGTGACGGCTCCTAAACGCCGCCGAGGTCATTAATCGCTCAAGGCCACATGGTCTAGAGCGACTCCGGCTAGTGAGAAGAACTGAATTATAGCAGGTTGTGTTAACAGCGTTCAAGTGTAGATCAGCTGTCTATCTGCCAGCACAGAGACGCCACAGACAGGCCGGGGCCATTCTATCAGACACACAGCTCCAAAATAATAACCGGAAATGACATATATCGGTATATGTTACAAATTTTTAGGTAAAATCTCTTCTAGAGTGGTGTATTTGGCAGATGTCGTTATGTGGAGCGACCAACCTAAGATTTAATTTATGATCCAACATGATCAGGTGAGGGTTAAGGGTCTTGTTCAGGGGCCCAGCAGTGGCAGCAACCACTCAATGCTTATAAATGCACATTAGCACTAATAAGCTTTTTTGCTACATTTTTTTTTAATTTTGTCGTCTTTTCTTTTGCCTTTATTATTTCTGTCGAAGACCACTGAGGAAAAATTTCATGCAACAAATGTTTCCTGTATGCAAAATCTTCATTTTCTTAAATAAAATGAGGGCCTGGTTGCTAAAGTGGTAGTTTAAAAGTTACATTGAGTAAAAGAAACAAAAGTGTTTTATAAGTGAGTACAGGGCAGTATGTGGGTTTTTATTGATACTGAGGTCCCGATATGGAGATTGATAAAAGGGTTCCGAGCAGAACAGCTGTTTTTTTACTATTTCATGGTGCTGAGGTGCCAGAAAGGCCAGGAAGTAAAAAGAAAAAACAAAACAAAACCCCAGCTGTATAAGTAATAAGAGGATGGAGTGAATCTGGAGGCCCTTCATATCCGCCAGGTTCATTCAGCAAAAGGTGGGAAAATGTAAACAGAACATGTTTGTCCTTGGTGGTTTTACAGAACACTGCGCAGATGTTACAGGCTTTCACTTGGGACCGCCACGTACCCACGACTACATTCATTATTAATCCTGACTCTGCTGTTGAGAGGATTGGGTTCTGTAATGAAATATGTGCACTGACTGAAACGGGGGTTCTGTTGGGTGAAAAATGACGTCTAGACGAGAACGGGTGTGAACTGACTGCAATATATACACACTTATTTATATACACACCCCAATTCCAGTGAAGTTGAGTGTAAAATGTTAATAAAAACAGAAGACAATGACCTGCAAATCCTACATTTACGGCATTTAGCAGATGTCCTTATCCAGAGCCATCAACATAAATATCTTTTTTAAAACTGAGCAATTGAGAGTTAAGGGCCTTGCTAAGGGGCCCAGCAGTGGTAACTTGGTGGTAATGGGAATCAAACCCCGATCTTCCAATTATCAGTCCAACACATTAACCACTGGAGAAAATGAATCCCTGGTGGAGAAAATAGCAAGAGGTGAAGACAAGCTCGTGACGTGGCGTGTTACAGATTTTTTTTCCTCTCTCAAAAACCCATTTAAAGCCCTGATGGGCTTGTTAGTGAGCCGACAAGTTGAATCAGGTGTCTTGGAGCGGGAAACATACTAATGGGCAAGAGGCAGGGGGTCACTGGAGCTGGAATTGGAAGCTATTATGATGTGCTATGACAAATTATACTGTATAAAAAATGCGATCAAAACCACACAGAGATTTTAAAACCTGCAACAGGAATGGACATTCCGCTTTGGTTGTCAGGGGTAGGGGGTCATGTTTAATAGCAGTGAACCTCATGGCAAAAGGGCTGGACATGCTGTGACATCTTTGGCAGCTAGAACTGCTTTTATGGCTGTCAAATCACATTATTAGCAGGTAAAAATTTGGGAATGAGCTAAAGTTTAGGAAATGATATAGAGAAGCGGATAAGGAACGGGGGGGGGCAGCTGGGAGAACGCTGCATTTAGACATCAAGATTAAAACAGGTATAATAAAAAAAAATATCGCAGAGCATAAAGCACCATCCGATTTTATAAGGCAACCCTGATCTAAACCAGAATGAATGGATAGATGGAGACATTGGTGAATAGCTGGATGGATGGATGAGAGGATGGATAGATAGATGGCTTGATGGATGGCTGGATGGATGGATGGAAGGAAGGAAGGACAGTTTGATGGATACATGGCTTGATGGATGAGTGGATAGATAGATGGATGAGTGGATGATGATGGATGGATGTACTCATAGGTGGATGGATCCCTGGGGGTGAATAAATGAATGGATAAATGAAATAATAGATAACTGAATGTGTGGATGTATTGAAGGAAGAACAGTTTAATCAATAAATGGATTAATGAATAAGACAATGAATGAATAGATAGATGGATGCATAAATAATGGATAGATAGATAGATAGATAGATAGATAGATAGATAGATAGATAGATAGATAGATAGATAGATAGATAGATAGATAGATAGATAGATAGATAGATAGATAGATAGATAGGTGGATGAGTGGATGATGGATGGATGGGTGAATAAATCGGTGGATACATGGATGGATGGCTAAATGAATAGGTGGAAAATGAGTTAATAGATTGATGGTAAATTAATGGATGGGTAAATAAATGGATGGATGGATGGAAAAAAGACACTAAAATTGAAGGGGATTTTATTTAATATTTTCTAGAAAAACAGAATACTCCACAATGGAGTGTAGGTGGATGTGTGATTGAATCATCATCATCATCACCTTGACAGCTGGGCAGCGCTCTGTTCCACTCCGGTCGGTTGGTGTTGCCCATCACGCAGGTGAGTGTGGAATAACCCTGCAGCTGGTAGCCTGGTTCGCAGTGGAAGGTCAAACTGGAGCCCAGTTTATAATCATTGCCTAGTCGAGTCCCATTCATCACAGTGCCTGGGTCGAAACATGCCTCTCTCAGCTTAGCTGGTGGGTAGAAAAGACAAAAAAAGTAAAAGCTGAAATTATTATACACAAAAAGTTTGTTTCCAGTTTGTAATTAAAAAAAAAACATATTCCTTATTAAAAATAATCAATTTATTATTAGCAACTAATTATCAATTTATCATGTCACAAAGCTGTAAGATCCACAAACGAAGACAGCAAGATAACCTAAAGAGAGGATTAAACCCCTGGTGAATTCATGTGGCCTGGAGACAGAGGCAGGACCAAGTGCCTGTGGCTGGAGAATAATTAGGGCAGCAATCCATCCCAACAGTTGGCTCGTTAGAAGAAGAATAAAGAAGCTGCTTGCCAGAAGATAGAAGAAAGACGACGCTAGAGAATCAGTGTTTGAATGCAACAGTGCAGTAATTGCCTTATTCTCCACCTCCCGAAAGATTCTCTTAATGGAATTCACATTCCGACTCATTGATGCAAGTCAACAGCGTCACTGGATTCACAGAGGAGCTGAGCCTTTTTGTTTTCCCCCGTTTTTTTTTTTTTTTTTTTTACAAGATACAGACACAGAGAGGTGAAACTGCCAAGAGGGGGATTGTGTAGTGGAGATACGTAGCAAATAAATAAATAAATAAGTAAATAAATTCCGCAAAAAATCCCAAATCACAAAATGCCACATCCTGTAATGGTGCTTTATTCTAAGCTGTCTTTCTTTTACAACATCAAACCCTTACTAACTTTCATCCAAGTATAAGTAAACACATTTTCCTTTTCCATTGTTAAACAAATATACTTGTAAACGTATTTGGTCTGTGGACAGAATAATAATTAAAAAAAATCCTATTTAGTTCTTAATTTTGTAATTGTAATTAAAATTATTATAAGGTTTAAGGAGGCTACCAAATATGTAACAGTGCACATTTCGGCATATGTAAAAATTAACAGAATGCAAAGAGAAGCCCACCCAACCGGTAAAATGGTAGTGCAGTGGTTAAGGTGTTGGACTGCTGATTGGAGGATTAGGGCACCACCAACTTGCTACTGGTGGACCCCTGAGCAAGGCCCCTAACCCCCAAGTTCTCAGTTGGATAAAATATTGGATAAAATATACATACTAATGATGCGATAGGTTTACTCTTAAAGAAACCACCTTGGTAACAAGAAGAGATGCACAGTTCAGGTTAGTCAAAGGTTGCAGTATGGAAACTATACAGCAGCAGATATGTAATTACACATAACCTACAAACTCATTCAGTGATATCAAAATACACCAGACAGCGGGTACTCAGGTGTCTGTCTGTCACTGGCATCAAAAACAAGAAGCGAACTCCACTTCCCCCCTCTCTAGGGTGCTATGGTGCAAGAGGTAAATTGACTAGGATAAGAATTGAACCCAAAATGGACATCACTGTTTCTTACCCAGTTGGAAGTCCCACAGCAGATCTTTGGGAAAAAAACCCCCTAAAAAATGCTTTAAAAGATGAAATAAACAAATACCAGCACCTACAAACACAGGCTGTAGGCTGACATTTCTGAACGCACAACAAAGATCATTCAGAAGAACGTTCTAAAAAAAGCCACTCCATAACCAGCGTTTAATTGATCTGCACAACGGTGGCCAATCTGAAATAATACAAGTGTTCAGGATTCATTAACAAACCAACAGAACTTTCCCGACACCCTTATCTCATCAAAGAAAAGTTGACGGTAGAAACTTCAAGCAAATTCAAATTCTTGACCAGAAACGTAGCTGAATAATAACCTTTAAAAAAATTTAAGTGAAGCACTCAGCAAGCTGTCAAAGGCTGAAATGTGTCTCAAATAATAAAAGTATATCTTGCAAACATGCAAAGCTTTTCCCTGACAGGCCTTCACTCTGTGAGAAAAAAGAAACAGGCGGTGACGGGCTGCAGCCAAAAATATGGCAGAATTGAGATCCTTTTTACAGCTTCTGAATTATTATGGACATTTCATGCCAAACTAAGTCTGGGCTCCATGCCCTAGTGAAGAAAATCCAGTGTGGCAAAACAACCAGAAACATTGAAAAGGCTTATGTTGCAGGAAAAAAAGCTATTTCAATCACAGGTATTTGTCCATTGTGATTCCGGTATTACGTCTGTGCTCATGATGTTACCAGATAAAGTGCCAGTTGGTTAAATTGGCCAATCAGCAGTTTTTTTAGCTCTGTGGAAGAAACTCCATTTGATCATTTACACCTCCAGTGACTGGGTAACAAGAATAAACCAGCACTTCAAACAGAAAATTGGAGCAGTAGTAGCTCAAATAGTTAAGGTTCTGGGTTGTCGATTGGAGGATCAGGGTTTAAGTTGCCTAGCTGCCCATTTTGGGCGTTTAAGTAAGGCCCTCACCTTACTTCGAAAGGACCATACCATGGCGTATTACTTTCCAAGATCAGGTATGCTAGAAAAAAGATTCTCTGTGTATTAATGTATAAGTGACAGATAGAAATTAACTTACTTACTTAAAATCAGCAATAGGTATGGCAGAAATATTGGAAAAACAACCAGGACAAAGAAACTTAAGGAAAATGGGTTGCCCACACTTGCCTGGTAGAAAGGGCAATTTTAAGAGGAGATATTCTTGTTTGCTCTTGACAAACAAGAATTTCTCAAATTTAGTCAGAGTGTGGACTCTGCAGTGTGGTGATTGAAACTCTATAAAAGCCCTCTATAACAATCATGGGACTGATCTGTTTCATGATGGACAGTCCATAATGGTACAAAGTAAGTCATCTTCAAATGTTGAAAGCAGGCTGCTTTACCTAGGGACAGCCTTTATACCCAGAGATGTTTTTTGACACAATCCTCAACCTCTCATAAGAGTACTTACAAAGTTCTGTCACTGTCATGCCGGTTCTGCACCACACCATTATTGATAATATCAGCAGCACTAAGACTTTAACAAACAGCTCTAAACTTTTCTCAAGCAGTAAAGAATCTTAAAGCTCTGGAGGCATCATTAGAGCTGGCAGCACAGAATCAGAGCTACAGCAAGTCAATTGTTAGTGAGGACTGGAGCATCACATAAAAGGAAATATTGTCTTAGGTTCTACTGGTTTAATAGTTGCAGAAAACAACTGCATTTACATTTCCCAGGTATGGTATCTGTCAGACCACCTTAACCAGTGCATCTTACATATATGAGAATGGTGGGTTCTAAACTTAAGACCTTCTTTAAGTGTATCCAAATAACCGTACAATTAACCAATAACTTATCACCTCCCTGACCACCATTACTTCCGCTACCACAACCAAATGCAATTAAGGATTTAGGCATCAAAACATTAGGTTATCAGTCAAATGTTATCTTAGCAAGAAAGTAGCCATTCCACCTACCAGGAGGATTTTAGGGGGTAAGAATATAACAGACAGCCTAGAGGATATGTGGACCCAAGGGATACCACTAAGCTCCAGTTAGTAGCACAAGCTTCATTTCAAACTGAAGACCCTGAAGCTGTAATATTGCAACGCTACACCTCTGTTGCTCTCCTCTGCACCGCTACCCTAGTATTATTTTTATTCAAGTTTATTCAAATGTTTTTCCTGACTTCTTGTATGCCTGATGTGTTAGGTAGCGCTGCACTTACCCTTGTACTCCAGATGAAAGCCAGTATAGCTGACGGAACCGTCACTGCGGAAGGCTATGTGCATGATGTTTGAGCTGCTCTCGATCTTCTCCGGCAGCTTGCTGTCTTGAAATGTGCCGATTAGATGGCTGTTGGTGTGCGGGCCATCGTAAATGTACAGGAAGTCGTAATTGGGCTCGATGCTGAAGCTGAAACAGAAAGCAAAGATTCATAAGGATGGAAAACGGTAGAGACATTGTGTTATATACAACGAAAAGTAACAAAATGCTATTTTTTAATGGCTACTACAACCCAGAACTGCTTCATTTTACCTTGATGTAGATTCAAGTCGGGTTTTAGAAATATTGGTGAAAAACACCGTCTAAAATATTGCTTCAAAATCTACAATACATTTTCAAAGTATAACTTTTCCATCATTTATGACCCAGTATGCCGCTCGATAGGCAGTGGATGCTGGAACTTCATTTACAATAGGTGATCAATTGGAGGAACCTTGTATTGCCTTGCAGCAAAGTGTAGACAAACATGGCAGGAAAAAATGCCCCCACAGCCATACAGATCCACGGACTTTCCTGTACATTTGTTGTTTAATCAAAACCGAATACATATTACAGATGTCACATAACCTGTACTAGAGAAGTCAAGATAACAGAAAAAACAGGAGGGTTTCATAAAGCTAACCTGTAATAAACACTAGCAGATGCTAGTTCCTGTTTCAAAACAGGAAATTCATTTAGTGCGCTTCACGGATTGAATAATGGTATTTGGGAAAATTGCTTCCAAATGAAAAAAAAATCTGTAGAAAAGAGATAAAATGTTCTATTTGCACTTGCTTTTAAACCACAAGAGTTTTCTGGAAACGTGATTCTAAGAGAAACAAGGTTTTATTTAGGTTTATTTCCAAATATTTACAGAAATTCCATGCTAGGTTAGGTTTCCCAACAATCTCAATTTTAGTTAAAAACACATCACTGTAAGAACTTACCTGATGAATGCTAGTGAGATGACGTAGTCAGGGTGCACGGTGATGAACCAATCACAGTCCTTGCTGTGAGGATAGGGGTGGGGAAAGTTTGGAGACAGGATAAATCCAGATGATCCTGTGATGTTTCCTCCACAAGGGGCTGAAAGGTAAATACGTTAATGTTACATATATTTGTTTTTTAACATGTTATTTTCGATGGAAGGCTGATTTTGTTGATAAAAACAAGTTGGTGTGCCAGTGGCAGCTCCAGTGGCATCCATGATGCCCAAAAAAGCACCAAGTTAAACTCGGGACATGCAAACATCTGTTATTAATAAACTCAATGTTCAAAATGGATTGCAATCAACTGAATTTTTAAGTATTCTTAAGCACGAGTAAGGGTTCATCTATTACCCTTGCTCCAATTATTACTTCTGGGTTTATTTATAAGGGTAGAATTCTTTTTTAACACAGTGTACCGGCAAGCGAGAAAGTGGACGTCGAATAAAATCGAATCCAAACACTCCCTTATTAAAAAGAAAGAAAGAACATCCATTTATTCACCCATCCATAGCATAATAAAATAACCTCAAGAACTTTTGGACCAATAGTTTTGCAAACTGCAGCTGATTGTATAATAGCTGCAATTTCCCAGTTGAGGACATGCCTCATATGCTGTGACGTCTGAATGCTGACTGAGCATTCGATCAGATATTTCTGTCAACAAGATTTATTATTAATGACATTTCCTCAGGTTTGAAAGGACGAGCGTCATCTCCGACTGGAGTTTATGGTGCTCCACTGTGCCATGGCAGGTGTGAAATTCTTGAAATGTGGTGTTCCCAAAGGGGTTCAAGGTGGAAGCTGAGAAAATTGAAAAATCTCACCGATGCAAGTAGGAGGGCTCGGTTGCCAGTAGTAACGGTTTTCCACCTGAATGCAGGTGATTCGAGACTCGCCCTGCAGTTCATAGCCTGGGTCGCACACAAAGGTCATGGTGTCTCCTGGTTCCTTGCCCTCTCCGCTCCGTGTGCCGTTCATTGGGGTGCCTGGATCCCTGCAGGCGGTCGCTACTGAACCTGACGAATAAAAACGACAGAACTGATTTTATACCATTATCATTAACTGCAGGTTGCCAAGTTTGTGGATCTGGCTGATTATTTTAGAAGCTGCTGTTGCTACATTTTATTGACATTACTGGCATTTGGCAGACATCCAGAGTGATTTACATTAATCTATTTTTTTTTCATCCAACTGAGGTTAATGGCATTGCTCAGGGGCCCAGCAGTGACAACTTCTTTCAAACAATAATCCAGCATCTTAACCACTGAACTACCACTTCCCTTTTACACACTTGGTGTTCTTTGATTTATTGTATAGCACTGGTGGGCCGTCAGGGTCAGTAAGGTCTTCCCTGTTGTCTAAACACCATCAGAATCACTGACCTGCATTTACAACCCAAATTCTTATATTTGTTCCATGAAATAGTATGAATTTATTCCCAACAGTTTATTCTCTTCATTTCGCAGTGTTTCTCTTGCTGCACTGCTTCCAGTACGTGTATGTTGATGTAAGATTTTTTTTGTCCAACCAGATTTCAGCCACTATGTGCTGCCATGTTAATCGAATCTGCCTTCAGAATCAGTAGCGCTGCCTATGGAATTCAACCTCTACTTCCATTATTTTTAGCCTCCACAGAAAACACTCGTCATCCTGACATCTACATTGGGTTTAAAGGCAAATTTATGACTACAAATTCATGAGCATAGATTTTTTTTCCGAATGCGAGTAACTTACTAGAAAAGTCGATAGCAAAGCCAGACTTGCTGATGTAGAAGTCAGTCTCAAACTGAATGGTAACGACGTTGAGGGTGCTATGGATCCCATCAGGCAACAGGGAACCGCTCACTTCCTTTAGAAGCATCTCGCTGTCAGGACGGCCGTCCCACACCTTCAGAATGTCGTGAGACGCTTCCGTGTCAAAGGCTAGAAACTGGAGGCTGTTAAAAGGAAAAGAATTAACAGAATTTTAGTGCTAGCTGCATACGCCACGAAAATAAAATGTTATGTCTCAACATCTAATGCATATACTGTAGCACACAAAAATGGAAACTCTTTGATAAAGTTGTCTGGTCAGATACCTCCAGATTTCCAGAAGATTTCTAGTGTTTCTTTCATGCATTTTTTCTACATTCCTCTTGGAACGAAAACTATTTGAACTGTTTAATGGCGGGTCTTAACTATATATATTTAGTCTATTTATTTATCTTTTTCCTAAATTTGGCCCGGGATTGATTTTTTTTCGGGATCAAGACCCAGACAGACTGGTTCACTAATGGACGTCCAACAAGCCTTTGATCAGCTAGTTCGCACTGGGCATTTGGAGACCATTTGCCAGTCTTTTTATCCATTACAGTGATGCTCTGAAGCTTTATCACAGAATATAATTAGCAGACATATGTGAACAATTAATTCCCTGGTCCTCCTCTGGGTCACTGCCAATCCCGTCAGCTGGACTGTAATTAATTCCACTTTATTATTCCTTTTATTCACTGGACTTGGTATATTGATATAGCAGCAACGAAAGATCTAACCCATGCTCAAATATTGGAAGTAGAACTTGAAAAAAATACCATTAACCTTCACAAGGTCTTAATGAAATGTACTTCAAGCAGAGGTAATACCTGACGGTGTTGCCCGAGTCCACCTCGATGATCCATGTACAGCGGAGATTGTTGTCATAAGGAAACGGGTACCCTGGAGATAATATCCTCCCTGAAGATTCACCTCTGAAACTTCCACCACACTCGGCTGCAAGAGAGATAAGGATAAAGGGGTTATTACGCTATCACCTCCTGTTCATATCTCTGAGATACCAAACGGACTGTTCAGAAAGTTCCGGGAGGATAAAATGTCAGTTAGAACATCAATTTATTTTTTCTTTTTAATGACAAATAGTGCATATTTAAGTGGTTTAAGTGGTTTCTTTCTGCTGTTCTTGATTGGACAAATTGGTTCTTCATTGTTAACTTTAGCAGAATTGGACGTGTCAGATCGAAAAACATGCAGGATGACACATGGTGGTGGGAGCATGGTTAAAGCCTAACAAGCTAATTTATTAGAGGTTCATTTTTAATTAAAATATATATATGCTTCATTTTAATGATCTTGAGATTTAAAAGACATTCACATTAAGATGCATTTACTTTTGCCTAAATAATTATTTTTGGTATTTAAAATCAACAGTTTATTAACAATACATAAAAAGTCTTAGTCCATGTGCTGCATTTGACTATTATAACGATCCGATAAAAAATGTGGGCTTTTTATTTCCCTTCTATTTTCCCTCTAATTCCCGGCAGATTTATGATCACACACCAGCCTCTTTCACCAGTATGTTAATGTGGGCGAAAGTTTGAGGCGTTTATGCATGGGCAGAGCATTGCGCTTTAAGTGCACTCCTTTTCCACCTACTGTTAATTTATGCTAACAAAAAAACCCTCTATACGAGTTTGGGAGAAAACAGGAGAGCAGTGCATTCATCATCCAGAGGGAGGGAAGAGAAAGCTGCTGTAATCCTTCTTCTCATAGAGCTCGGAGTAAAGACAGTCTTTGGAACTCACATACCGAGCTCAGTCGTAATTGCGTTAGATGTCAGCGTCTTCGCACATGACGCCGAGTGAGAATAAGGTAGAAACGCCGTAACTGGCTGTGTCGTGACGTTGACGCAGTAGTGGAATTACGGAGAAACGACTGAACGTACAGTATCGGTTCTTCAGTCTCTTCAAATCTGTTCAGTTAGCATCGATTGTCAAGCAGAAGGGCTCTAGTGACACGGTAACTATTCCCAGCTAGGAATGTGTTCTTTACATTTCCCTTTCTCTGTGTTGTCATTTTTTAGAATCTATCACCGCTAATAGATACAGAACGAGATCGGCTAGAAGAGCCAGACGGTAAATAACCGTATCGACTGTTTGGGCTGATTGTTTATACCAGAGACAGATTACGGACCTGGAATGTGCCCAGGGATCTGTTATAGGGGAGGTTTCTGTGATTAATAATGATCGCTCATAACTATAGATTTGTAGAACATTTATGAAATAAGAAGATTAATCCAAAAATGATGTTAAACAGTAACTAGGTAACTATGTCAAAAATCACGTACTGCTTGTATACGTACGAGATTTGAAAAAGTTTGTACTTTCCGGTGGTAGGTAGGTAGGTAGGTAGCGCCCACCGGGATATCGGCGTTGGTCTTAACCCTCAATCGCTAAAATGTACCGATAAGATGTAAGTCGCTCTGAATAACGGTGTCCCCCAAATGCCAGATATGTGAATGTATTTAACATACAAGGATTATCAAAAAGTTTCAAGATACACCAACAGATGGCAGCACAAGGCTCCGTGCAAGGCTTTGCTCACTGTGACCGAACATGCAACGCTCTGTTAGTGTATCCCGAAACTTTTAGATACACCTCATTCACAGCCGAACTTTTTGTCCACTATGTCTACGTCCGAGCAACTCGCATCAAATAAACAGTATATGTGCAGGTAGCAAAGCAAATTTA
Organism: Bagarius yarrelli; assembly: GCA_005784505.1. Lineage (NCBI taxonomy): Eukaryota > Metazoa > Chordata > Actinopteri > Siluriformes > Sisoridae > Bagarius > Bagarius yarrelli. Next base: position 6,710,524 of record VCAZ01000005.1, read on the forward strand.
ATATTAATTAACACACATTTATAAAATATTCACTTCCAGCTTCGGATTAGTTAAACATACCAGCTATAAATTGTCCAGGACGATGGTACTCAAGAACCATGGGTTCTCCACACCTGAAAATATGCTATCTGGAGTAATACCTATGCAGGAAGGAAGCTGATGGTTCCATGTTCGCCTTTCGCCTGTCATACATGTCAGCACACCGCTGCCGTGGAGCGTGTAGCCCGGATCGCATTGATATGTTACGCTGCTCCCTGCGTAGTGACCTTGATCACTCACTTTGGAACCGAATTGTGGCACGCCAGGCTCATCGCAGTGAGAGAGTTCGAAACCTGAAAAAAGGAACACAGGGAAAAGGGATTAGTGTGAGCAAACCGGTGTGTTCCTTCGGTGTGTAATCTTGTGTAAGCGCTTTATCCTGCTCATGGAGGCTAGCGTTGGAGCTAGAGGCGATCACCGGGCAGGATGAGGTAATGCACTCTGGATGGAATGCCAATCACAGCAAGGACACACACACAAGCGCAGAACCCTGAAGCCAGACGGCACCAATGTTTCTATTGATGATACTAGTTAAAAATTGAATTTGTCTCGTTATATTTTTACTATTTTTGCTTGTATAAATTTACCAAAACAAAAATTACAATCAGCTCTTTAAGGAAACATCAACGTTGCCTCAATGTTGATGCACAAATCTCTCACACCCACAACATAAACATAAAGTATGACTAAAGATCTTGGAGGATTTGGATGGTTTTCCATTCTTCATGTGTGTAACAGATTTCTGTGAGCCAACCACGAGGACAGCGTTGCCAGAGCTGCGTGTAGGAGCAGAGAGGATAACAACACACACACGTGCCAGGGATTGGAGTTCAAGCGCGATGAGGGGGAGTTCGACGAGTTCTTCTGATGTATTTTGCAGCAAAAATGTGTCAGAATGAAATGTTAGCGTTTTAGCGCTTTTCCACATTTTCTTGTGGTTTGAATTACATAAATTTACAATTTTATGGTGCAGGTCTCGGTTCTTTAAAAGCTAATTTGTTTTCAGTACTGATGTGCTAACAAGCCACTATTAGTAGAGGAATGTCTACTTAGATATGCATCTAAATCCAAAACCACCAACAATTTTCAAAAGATGTTTGGTAAATGGCGACTTACTTTTATTTCATTCTTGTCACCTGAGTTTAGAGCCATGCTCAGGAGCTCAGCAGCGGTAGCTTGGTGGTTGTATCCACGATCTTCCAATCAACACTTTAACCACTAAGATACCTTTTTTGCTTGGAAATTCGTCTCAGTGGTTAAGGTGGACTGCTGAATAGAAGAACATGGGCTCAGCACAACCATGCTGCCACTGCTGGGCCCCTGAGCCAGGCCCTTAACCCTGAAAAGCTTAATTACAATTACAATTACATTTGAGGGTTAAGGGCCTTGCTCAGGCCCCTAGCAATTACAGCTTGGTAGTACTGAATAATAAACCAATAATTTTCTACCATAACCACTGAACTTCCACTTTTAAATGTCAAACTGCAGACCTGAATTGATATGGAAGGTCCTTCTGGAAGCACCGGATGCACTTAATAACCTGGAGGCCCAAACTGTACAACAAGGAACCCAAGGTAGATGAAGTGCCAATAGGACTCCAGCACCACATGGTTAGTGACTGTGCTAAGGCGACAGAGGGTCGATGACATTTAGCGCAGATGCTGTAAGACTAAAACCCGTTATAAATCCAGAGGTTGATGGTCAAAATGAAACTTTAAACTCCAGAGGTGGAGAAGTTAGAAAAGAGATGAAGGCCACTCATGGTTTTACTTTCTAATCAGCATACAAAACGAGTAATACGCTTAAGGCAATGCTTATAACGATCCAAAACATCGTGGTGAATCAGGAAAGGCTACATGAGTCAGATCATGGAGATAAAAGATCTAGTCAAGCAGCAAAAAAATAACTTCTCCAGACATGAGGTGTTTGATAAATACCCAAACTAACCAGCGGGGCTAAGGACAATCTTTTAAACCATGTCACACAGGTATCAAGGTTACACACACACACACAGAAATCAATACATTCATATATTATGTTCGGCTGAAGGTTTTGCTACAGGGTCAATGCACCACCCGGACTTAAAAAGCAACTTAATTAATATGGGCGGTAAAATTCTGAAGGCCATTTTCCATATTGCTCTATTCCACGTTTCCCAGGATATAGAATGCACCATGACCCTAAATCACTTACAGTGACATTTGTGCCCTTATTCAGAGCAACTTACATTTATTGATTTTTTTTGATCCAATCAAGCAGTTGAGGATCATGCGCCTTGCTCAGGGACCCAGCAGTGGCACCATGGTGAAATCCATGGTCTTTCACTCAGCAATTCATCACCTTATATCACCTTAGAATAACCATTTCCCAGAAAATGAATTCTAGATCATCCGGATCTTAAAGAAGTGATGGGGAAGTGGTAGCGCAATGGTTTAGGTGTTTCACTGCTAATTAGAAGATTGGGGTTAAATTCCCAGCATCAGTAAGTTACCACTGCTGGGCCCCTGAGCAAGACCCTTAACCCCCAATTGCTCAGATGCAAAAAAGAGATAAATGTAAGTCACTCTGTATAAGTACGTCCGCCAAAATCCTGCAAATGTAAATGTGGTATTGCGGTGGCCGTTATACATCGTTGTGGATCGACTGATAATTGGTTTTCGATATTTCTCTCGATATTTAAGCCTTATTATCAGATATTGATTTTGTAATATTGGATCCCCCAATATATGACACCATCTTGTGGCTATTTTGAAAATTACATGTAAGACCACATATACGGCTTGACATTGTGAGCATAGACAAGTGGACAACAGCATTTATCGGTACTTTATTTAACTTGATTTCATTTCCTACTTATTTCCTACAAACTAGCTTATCGGTTAAGGTGTTGAAATGCTGACTGGAAGTTTGTGGGATTAATTGCCAGCACCACATTGCTGGGCCCCTGCGCAAGACCCCTAACCAGAAATGCTTAAAGTCGTTCTAAATAGGCCAGAAATGTTAATATAAATGTTAGATTGGAACGACTAAGAGGATGAAAAAAAAGGTTGGGTTTTATTCACTTGTTCTGTTGTTTTATTGTTGATGTCTGCAGCGTCAATCAAACAGCTTCATCTGGCGAAAATATTCATTTCATTTCATGTTTGTTCAAACACAAAGCTAGAAGTCTGAGCTGAGAAACACAGTCTGCTGTAATTAAATACTTATAACTTCATCTCGAGGTAAATAAACAACCGGAGGACGTGTGTCCTTCCGGCAAAAACCGCCTTGCTATATAAACACACGCACTTGGAGTCCAAACAGTTGCTTTTATGAGTGTAAACAAAAATCCCAGGATGTTAAAAGAGGATGTGTGTGTGTGTGTGTGTGTGTGTGTAATTGTTTTAAGAATGTGTACTCTGTCATGTTTTCTTGTAAGAGTTGGTCGTTGTGGATAAAAAGGATGCTTAAATAGCAGCCCGCTTGTTTGGAAGACGTCGAATTTGTGTAAAGTAAAAGCTTCAGAAACGGCTTGAAGTGTTCATGAGGGTTTCCGTCGGTGTTGAATTAGACGAGGGCTCTGATTTTTTAGCAAAGCATTATGCTAATGTTGTGGAAAATGTATACTTTGAATTTAAGGTTTTCCAGCGGTTGAGATGAAGATGGTGTTAGTATGAATGTAAAGGAACAGAAACAGAAGCAGGAATAGAGTCACACTAAAAATATGAGGTTGGTAGAAATGTTGTCAAGCATTTTAATCACATTAACAAATTACTGATCTTACACAGTAATTATTACCCTCAAGAACACATTTTGAAATGTGTGAAGAAGTTGTATCTCTGTGGTGTTGGACTGGTAATCAAAAGATCATGAGTTCAATTCCCAGAACTACCAAATAAGTTAATTTCTCAAACATTACATCATTTCAAAAATCCGGCATTTCAATTCTCATTAGCAACCTGCTTCTAATTGGGAAGTAAAGGCAACATGACGGCTTCGTTTCTGAAAAACGCCTCTCCCAGGAAAACCAATCAGATTGCGACTTCTTAAGTTTGCGTGCCGCATGCATCGGAAGTTCACCCACTGATCCGTTGATTGATAAAAGGCCAAAATCCAACGTTTTTCACGTGACCAAAGAAAACACTATACATCAACTCATTAGCATTAGCAATATGAACTTGCCGAGATCGAGTCATGTGACCTCAAGACAGCTTAGTCTGGAAAAGGGTACAAATACATCACAGTAGCTTCATTCAGAATGGTTTACTTCCTTATTATAGTGTATGCAAAACGAGTAGTACGTCCAAATTCGTAGTACGTGAAAAGTTCCCAGATGATCGACTACTTCCTATTCCTATACATATATATATACTTTATATCCCAAAAATGGCAGAAAGCGGCGACGTGGCACTTTACGAGTAGGTATTAAATACTTTAGGGCAAAACATTGCCCCTTGTGGTTAAATTACACTGGGTTATCATTATCAAACTTTACACATTCATTCAGTTGTGGTGTCGTAGGTCAGGTGACAATATATCGACATGGCAAATAATTTTTTACAGTTGGAAAAAAACACCGGTTTAACCAAGCCTGACACAAAGTTTCCACTGTCTTTAATTAAAAATTACAATCAAATAGGATGTCCTTTATACGTGTAATTGTTATAAATAGGGACACAAATAGTATCATTCAACCTATTAGTAGTTAATCAGAGCTTAACGAGCAGCAGCATGCCTAATTAAGTCATTAGGAAAGGTGCGAGCGAGGCGAGCTCCACTAGGCCCCGTCTCCAAGGAAAAGTATCTCAGAAACATAGTTTTTTTTATATCGATCTGACCGCATTCTGCGCCGAGGCGATAAAATTAAACAAAGAAACGCTACGCGGAAAGAATTTTAATAGCCGAAGTGGAGACGAAGAAAAGCGTAGGGGGAGTTATGACGGCTCATTACAGCATTCTGGAATTTGTGTAGCATGTCTGAAGACAGAAACCGCTGAAAATCCTGCCGCTAGTTTGGGTTTAGGAATGTAACTCGTGCGATGGAGGACATTTTATAAGGACATAAAATAATAGCATAATAGTAAAACTATCACCACGTCTGGATTGTGTGCATTATATAATGCTTAAAAAGATAAAAATGTCACAGCCAGGGTTGCCAGATTTTTATATCTTTACATCCCTGAAACATGACACTAAACAAAACCGGCTGTGATTGGTTGTTTCATATGTCAGTTTGACGCTATCTTGACTGATACACGGATCCGCGAGACTAACAAATGAGTGGCACGGTGATCAGGTTATTATTAGATTTGAGCTCCATCTGGGGAAATCATTTTTCTGTAACTTCCATTTTCAGTAGCTTGACACACTGTCTGTAATTCTGCTCCATGCCAAATATTTGGACTGACTCGGATCAACAGCGGAGAGGGTGAGATCCAGCTTAATCAGGGTTCTTTTCTCTTGAGGGCCACTCCAATCAAATTCCCAGACAGCTAAAATAACTCACTGATGCATTTCCAAGGTTTTAAACTTGCGGCTTCTCCGGCTCTTCTTTCTGTATTCTTGCTTATTGTGTTATTTTTTCTCCCCAATCAATATGATCATCCAAGGGGCTTTTTTAAAAAGTTAATCAGCTGAGGGCAAATCGTGACCCCGTCTGAGAAAAGCGCTCTGAAGGAAACGCAGACCGGTTTTCAAAGACTTGCGAAAGCTGATGCAGAATGTAAAGCGACCCGAGAGAGTTTGATCAGATTCTAACTCTAGGGTGTAAAATCAACATGTGGCAACGTTAAAAGAAACTAAAAGAACCAAAAGTAAAACTTAAAGAGAAGACAAGAAGAAGAAGGATTTGGGAAAGAATGATTTAGCGAAGGAATAAAGATACGGCAGGGTGTCGGCGCAAAGGATAGTGGGTAAGATCTCGACATGCATGCTAACATGCTATAGAGGTGTCCCTGGTTCGAATTCCGTTGCTTGTCCCATTTTCCGAGTTGGGTAGCTTTCAGGCAAACTATCCCACCCGCATTCTGTAAAGACTTCTGCTACTCTTCCTCTGTGTGATTGAGTAAAACTCGCTTCTATCACTTGTTTGTTGCAGCTCCAGATCTGTCTTAGGCTTTAAAAGTTTCAAAAGCGAAAAAAAAAAAAAAAGGTTTTAAAGTCAATTGCACAATTATGGCAAAAACCGCCAGTGTCAAAGACCCCTTAAAAAAAATATCGCCATATACCGTGAAACCGTATAATTTAGAAAATACTGTCATGTAACTTTTTGATCACACCACCCAGCACTACTATTCACATCATCAGCCATAATAATGACAAAACCATTCTAGCTTCCTGATTAAAGTTTCGAAAAATATGACCACATAAATGGCAGCCGCTGCTGCAGGTGGACCCACAATTCCAAGCAAAGCAAATTAGGCGCAGGACAGAAGGATCGAATTACAACGGAGTCCAAGACGATAATGAAACGAATAACTTAATTAAGGAAGGAAAATGAACTGAGGTTATATTTTCCATTATGTGAAATTGAGGTGAGAGACTGAGGGAGTGCCGGAGTGACTAATAAGCAAGCGAGAGAGAGAGAGAGAGAGAGAGAGAGAGAGAGAGAGAGGAGAGAGAAGCGAGAGAGAGAGAGAGAGAGAGAGAGAGAGAGAGAGAGAGAGAGAGAGAGAGAGAGAGAGAGAGAGAGAGAGAGAGAGAGAGAGAGAGAGAGAGAGAGAGAGAGAGAGAGAGAGAGAGAGAGAGAGAGAGAGATGAAGGGGGAGGGAGAAGGGGAGAGAGAGAGGGAAAGGGAAGGGGGGGGAGGGGGGAGGAAGAGCGGAGAGAGAGAGAGAGAGAGAGAGAGAGAGAGAGAGAGAGAGAGAGAGAGAGAGACTCATTTCTCCGACCACACTGAACCCTATTATCCCTCATCAGACTCGAGAGAGTTTTTGGTTTGGGAATTGTTTCAGGTCGCAAGTGCATATCAAGTCATGTTGGACGCATACCATCAAATTCCTGATTCTGATTGGTCAGAAAGTTTTTGAATCATTTTCTACACCAGAAGCAGTAAATAAAGTGCAGAGGACGGGTTTGGGTTCCATCTTGTAAGACGTTTATGCAGCGGTTTATAAGAATCAGTGAAAAGCCGAAAGAAAAACAATTCTGTGACGCTGTGACGATCCACTGCCAGACGAGATCGCCATCGGCTCGGCTTTCATTAGGTAAAAAAAGAAGCCTTACTGCTAAAGATGAGCTTGAAACCCTCGGCGGTGTCGTCCTGATCTGAGAAGAACTCCAGCCACAGGTGGTTGGAGGTGCTGCTGAGCGTGACTCCCATCATGGATGAGCTGGAGAAAGCGCCGATGACGTCTGCCGTGTTGTCCGGTCCATCGTAAACCTGTAGAAAAAAATATAAACACCAATTTAATTATTTACAGTTTATTTTTTTGCAGATTTAATAAAATAGTTTACCCAGCAAACATTTGCATTCCATGGTACATAGGATTGGTACGAAAATTCATGTTATAGACAAAAAAAACAAATTGCAAAATAAACACTTTGTATATAATTGTATATTATATTACAATTAAAAATAATTCCCTATAATTCGTTAAAGCAGCCATCACCCGTAATGAGACATCGTCTCGCTTTGCTTCACCTTTAAGATGTCCCCTTGAGCCAGACGGAAGCTGCTTGCTGTGATGTTGATGCCTTTCCCTCTCTGAACTTGAATGTTATAAATGCACTCGTGGTTGTTGTCGTAATTCAGAGGGTAGTTTGGCGACAGCAGGACTCCGGAGTTTAGGGAGACGGTCGATCCGCACTCAGCTGAGAAAAAACACACAAATCGATACCCAGTCAGAGGAATGTAGGTTGTAGAGTATTGTTATTCACCGCACAATAATACGTCTCAGATTGACAGAAGTACTAGATGTACTAGCGTCACATATATTCCCTGGACAAAAACCCGAGACGTGACCTTGTCGCTCACAAGTTGCATTGGAGGCACCTGACACATTGGCTGCGCCTTTTAGAATTCACCACCTATAGTTTTTTTTTACTAAGACTAAAGACATCAGAATATGCCAAATGAACACTACTAAGATCGGGTTCTGTAAAAGTCCCCCAAATTCCGCCGTGCCTCCATGCAACCCTGACGACTCTGTTCCGGCTTAAGACGTCTAAGCGAATGAAAGCGGCTCACCACGTACCCACACACCTTGGCAGAGGGGCGCTCCATGTGCGCCGTCCGCCACCCAAGCAGGTGATGCCTTGTGAACCCTGCAGCCGGTAACCTGGCAGGCACCAGAACATCACCAAATCGCCCACGGCAAAGCTGCTGCTGCTGTGGCCACCGAATCGTGGTGCACCAGGGTCCTCGCATGGCTCCAGATCATACTCTGAGGAAAAACACACACAGAAATACAAGATCAGTGTTAAAAAGATGCTGTAATCCACAGATTCCAATAGAATTCAAAATACAAGGCCACCAGATTGAGTCCATATCCAGTCCAGGTGGTGGATCAGCACCTAGAGAGGACCTCTACAGCTCTAAATTTCCAGGACAACTACATAATCCCCAGAGACAGATCCCCAGTGAAGACTGTGTCTACCAGATGGTCATCCGAACAACACCATAGGAATCAAATGAGTCCCTTGCACAATCTAACTTTGCTGCAGTATGGAACAACCTACTCGTTCATCTGGCCAGAGAAGACGAGGTTCTTGACTGAGCTTGATTCTGGAATGCTTCTTTGACACAAACACCAGGTAAATGGATGTATGAATGTATGGATGAACAAATGGATAGCTGGATAGATGGATTAATAAATAGTTGGATGGATAAACAAACAGATGGACATGTGGACGATTCGACAGCTGGATAGAAGAATAGATGGATAGATAGATGAATGGATGGATCAACAGATGTATGGTTGGGTAGATGGATGAAAGGATGAATAAACAGATAGACATTTAGATAATTCAACAGCTGGATAGATAGATGAAAGAATGGATGAACAAATGGATAGATGGAAGGAAGGACTAAATAATGAATGAACTTGTGAACAGTGTTGCCATTTGTACCCTGGTGTTTCCAGTGGTGTTTTGCTTGTTTTCCAACTATTCCTGCCGTAGCCGATCAGAAACTGGAAGACACCAACTCACTCCGTCTTCTCCTACTCCACCCTTGTGTAAGATCGTATCAGCAGGTAGAACATGGATAGTTGAACATAAGACGCTAATCACTGGAGATACCAAACACTACTGGAGTACAAACACCAAAACTTTGGTGCTAAATGTGTGTGATCTGCAATGGTTTGCACTATTTGGATTCCTAAGCGCTAACACAACCACCCCAAGATGACAACAGCACTCGCCCTTCACACATCCACACAGGATTGCTCGCCTGAGGGTTGTTTTTTTTGGAAAAAACAAAAATCATCATTATTTAAAAAAAAAAAAAACCCTGCCAGACCACCGCATCAGTTTCTTTCCCCTCCCGGTGGAAAGTATTATGTGCCCTGCATGATGAAATCCATGGCTGAGTTAGCATGGCATAAAAAAATGCCTGAAAATTTCTTGCCTCATATGTCTCCATGTCCAGCAGACAAAGGTCAACATCTGGTCATATTATTTATCAATACAGGATCATTAATAAACGAATAACAGTTTGCTACAAAATGAATATATTGGTTACACCTTCTTAGCTACCAGATCAGGTGTGTGAGTTACTTTAAAAGTCTGCGGTCGGACTCGTTGAAGCCGCTTATTCCAGCAAAAAGCCTTTTTTGTCAGTGAGCAGTGTTTAACCGTAGGTGCAGGGGTTAAGAGGTTTAAAGTGCTCATGAATATCTAAGGCTTTTTCTTTTTATCTCGACCCACAGGAACGTAGCCGTTAGCAAGTTTTGTCTATTTTCTCTTCTTTTAAAATTTAGAGTCGTCTATTCAGCCGGTGGAAGTTTTTGATCAGGGACGAGCGATTCAACAGTGACATCACCCACATTACATATGCTCACAAGTACAACTCAGATTTATTACCGCAGGGAGTTCAATCCACTAGGTGCCCCTGATAAAATTTGATCTCCAGATTAGCAGCTGAGACTAGACGGACCTCAAGCTGTCGGTGGCTGATTGTGTTTTTATCGACACGTTTAAGGTGTTCGAAGTCGCCATGGTGGCTTATCACCTGAGACACCACAACGCACAGGGCGGAGAAATCCGGTTTTACCACCTGCGGTGACAAAAAATCCTACCTAGTAGATCCAGGAAGCAGTGCAGGGACTCGGGTTTGAGACTGGTAATGTCAGGGTTTAAGACTTAAAGGATCTAGAAATTCTAGAAATATTTAAGGGAATGTGGATTTACATCATCACATAAAAAACTGAGTGAGAAAAGAAAAAAAAAGTCAAATAAAATGAAATAAAACAAAATACATCAAAGGAATAAATAACCAGATTTTAATAATGATAATAATAATAATTATATGATCATTTTTTTTGTTCTTCTTATTATTAATAAAATAAAAATAAAAAATTGTTGAAAATGTGTTTGTTATATATTGTTGCTTTTATTTTAAAGATAAATGTACATAAAGATATTCATTATTATTATTATTTTATTATTATTTTATTATTATTATTATTATTATTATTATTATTATTATTAAAATAAAAATTGCTTTTTTTTTTGAAGCTAAATTTAAAGTAATTTTTTCCCGCATAATTTAGCAGCAATTATTATATTACGTCCTGCAACATTTATAATGCCGTTATAACAGATATAATACACAGAAATTGGAGTCATTAATCATAATTTGGTTTGTTAAATGACCCCAATTTTGACAGCGTGTCTGTCTTTTACTCACCAGCGAAGGAAATGTTGAAGCCATGAAAGGAGATTGAGAAATCAGAGATGAAACGAAGCTGGGCTCGGAAGTTGCCGTAGAGACCTGCGTTGAGGGTCGGGGGCCTCTGGGAGCCCGTGAGACGTGCCAGAGGCTGAGCAAAGCTGCCGTTTTCAGTCACCAGCAGGTAGTCGTGATGATCCTCCAGATGGAAAGCGTGGAAGGTGAACTGCACGCCTGAGCGGGAGCGAAAGCCAAATCATCAGAGAGAAAAAAAAAACAGCTCACATGGCAGCAGGGACTAAATACCAACTCCACTGCATAATAATGAGAACATTAATTAACCAGATTTTTATTTAATAGCAAGCCAGTCGGATAAATGCAACACTGTCGACTCCAAGTCCAGAAAACCAGATGGGGTCCGACTCTGCGCCCGTTTTTCTGAGACTGTAATATTCTACATTAGCAGTGTTATTGGAGTGGTATTAGTAGTGCTAGTGGTAGTTGGGTAAATAGTGGTGGTATTAATAGTGTTAGTAATGTCAGTAGTGGTGGTGGTAATAGTGGAAATAGTGGTGGAATGGTGATGGTGGTAATAGTGCTAGAGATTTGGGAGTCTGTTGCTGTTCCTATCAATACACTTTTTTTGTAAACAGGAGTAAGGGATGTGTGTGTAAGCATGTGTGTGTGTGTGCGTCTATGTATGTGTGTACCTTTGCCGTGGCTGACTTCCACTGTCCATGTGCAGTTTAACGAGTTGGGGTACAGCTCCGGGAAACCGGGAGACAAAATGATGCCATCAGGGCCTTTTACATCACCACCACACAGAGCTGTGCAACACACACACACACACAAACATCTTAACAGCAGTTACTTTAACCACTAGCGCTGTTGTTGCCTAATCTTTACTCTAGATGGCGTGCTTTAACAGCGGTCTTGGACTCAATTCTCAAAACTGCCACAAGATGGTGTCGTATATCGGTGGATCTGATATTACAAAACCGATATCCGATAATTAAAAACGGTTTCGAATATCAGGGGGAAATAACGAAGAAAACGATTATCGGACGTACCATAACGAAAATTTTTTCTATTTCGCCTTATAGGTAGAATTGTTTTTTACCTAATTAATTTTTTCTTTTCATAAATCATTTATTATAATTAAGAAAGTAAGAAAAAAAAAGAAAGAAAATCCCATTTTCATTCCAGAACAGAACAAAACAACGCTGTACTTTAAAAAAAAGAGGAATAAATCGAAATATACTTCACCCTTTCCACCAATCCCAGATTCTTTCATGACTAATCTGACTGAGTGTTGGACTATACCAGAAAATTACACTCGAATCTTTAAGAGCTTCTGTACTGATCCTCCTCTATCACATTACGCCTCCCTCTAGATCACATTTTGGTTCCTGCCGCAGAGCAGAAAAGTCCAGGACCCGAGGCTCCTATTGTTGGTTTGTCATCCCGTAATTGTATCTTCTTGAATGTACATTATATTACACTCTGGCTTGAAGTTAAACAAACACTCACACTCATGGACCAGCCAGCCGCAAATACCAATAAAGCATCAGCAGCAGCGTAATGCGCGATGCAGCGCTCCAGCAGCAGCTTCCTGCCCTCTGGTGCCATTACAGCCTCTCCAAAATATTACTGCCCATTTTTTATTCCAACATAATTACATAAAGTCATTAAAACTGAATAAGGCTGACATCTCAGACCAGCAGAACCGACTGCGGCGGGAATAAGACAGGGTTGCCAAGTTTCATAGGTGTACAGACACACGGGTTCACGTTTAACCAGCTCGGACACTGTATGAAAAGAAAGAAAAAGAGAGAGCGAGAGAGAGAGAGAGGGATATGGGAGGAAGGGAGGGAGAAAGGAAGGAAGGAAGGAAGGAAAGAGAGAGAGAGAGAGAGAGAGAGAGAGAGAGAGAGAGAGAGAGAGAAAAAGAGAGAGAGAAGAAAAAGGAAAGGAAAAGAAATGACAAGAAGGAAAGAAAGAAAAAAGAAAGAAAGGAAGGAGGGAAGGAAGAAAGAGGAGGGAAAAGAGAAGAAAGGAAGAAAGAAGAAAGAAGAAGAAAAAGAAGAAAGGAAAAGGAAGGAGGGAAGGAAGAAAGGAAGGAAGGAGGGAGGGAGGGAGGGAGGGCGGGAGGAAATGAAAGGAAAGGAAAGAAAAAGAAAGAAAGAAAGAAAGAAAAATAGCTACAAAGTGAAACATGTTTGAATGAATTTAACCGGGTCGTACCATCACAGCTGGGGAGGGGGTGACTCCACCAGTGGTTCCTCTCGCAGACCAGCGGCTCGTCGTGACTCAGCCGGTATCCTGCGTCGCATGTGAACCTCAGCACCGAGCCGATGGACAGGTCGTCACCATGACGCGCCCCGTTGACCGGCACGCCCGGGTCCAGACAGGAGTGTGTGTCCAGAGTGACGCCTGCAGCAACGACGAGCAGATAAACAACAACACAAAGATCAAAGACAGATTAATGGACTGATGTCTGACTGTAACTTAATATCCTCCATCTGATAAATCCGATCACGAGACTGATAACATACAGAGCCAGGACATAGAGGAGTGTAAAAAAAGAGAGAGATGATGCAGCAGGAAAGAAAAGAAGAAAGTGAGGAAGAAAAATAAAAGGAAGGAAGGAAAGAATAAAAACATAAAAAAGAGAAAAAACTTTGAATTTATCATCAATTACAAAAAAACAAACCACCAGGAAGTGAGATTCGACCTTCTTCCCACCTGAGACATGAAGGAGAGATAAATGACTCCACTCACTCTCGTAAAAAAGCTTGAATCCGCTGTTGGAGCGACTGCTGTCCGTGGTGAAGAGCAGATACAGGAAGTTACTACTGCTGAACAGGAAGTGAGGGACCTGAGTGCCGTTCAGAGAAGCGATGAGGGGCGACAGCAGGTTCGGGCCATCATGGATTTCCAGGAAGTCGTAATTTAGCTCGGTCTGGAACCTGAACCCGAATAAATAGGGATTAAAAAAAAGGACACGCCCACTTTTTGACAGATTAGATGCTTCTAGGGGCGTTATGTGACTTTTTATGTGTCATGTGATGTGTGTGTGTGTGTGTGGTAGGGTGTGTAGTGCAGTGTGTGTATGTAGTGTGGTGTGTGTAGTGCGGTGTGGTTTGTCTGTGTGTGTGTGTGTGTGTGTGTGTGTGTAGTGCAGTGTGTGTATATAGTGTCTGTGTGTGTTTGTGTGTGTGTACAGTGTGTGTATGTAGTGTGGTGTGTGTGTGTGTGTGTGTGTGGTAAGGTGTGTAGTGCAGTGTGTGTATGTAGTGTGGTGTGTGTAGTGCGGTGTGGTTTGTCTGTGTGTGTGTGTGTGTGTAGTGCAGTGTGTGTATATAGTGTCTGTGTGTGTGTTGTGTGTGTGTATATAGTGTATGTGTGTGTGTGTGTGTGTGTGTGTAGTACAGTGTGTGTATGTAGTGTGGTGTGTATGTATTGTGGTGTGTGTGTAGTGTGGTGTGTGTGTAGTGTGTGTATGTAGTGTGGTTTGTGTGTAGTGCGGTGTGTGGTGTGGTTTGTCTGTGTGTGTTTGTGTGTGTGTCTGTGCGTGTGTAGTGCAGTGTGTACGTAGTGTGGTGCGTATGTAGTGTGGTGTGTGTATACGGTGTGTGTGGTGTCTCTGTGTGTGTGTGCAGAGCAGTGTGTGAGCTGTAAAGCTGTTCAGTTTGCTGGGTTTGATGTGTGTGATTGATTCCGGCGTGTGATATACAGCGACTGTGGGGTTTTTCACTAGCGCTCGCGCGGCTGTATGAGCGCTCGGACTCGCGGCCCGTCCTCTGTGGACTCACCTGTCAAAGCTGAGTTTGATGGAGTGTCCCGGCTCGGTCTCCATCACCCACTCACAGCTCAGAGAGTCTTTATAATAACCAGGCCACCCTGGAGACAGGATCACCCCCACAGGGGCAGTAAAGTGGCCACCACAGGGAGCTGACCACCAGAGAGAGACAGAAAGAGAGAAGGAGAGGAAGAGAGAGAGAGAGAGAGAAAGAAATAGAGAGATAAAAGAGACAGATAAAAGAGACAGATTAAGGCAGAGAAAAATAGAGATTGAGAGAGAGAGAGAGAGAGAGAGAGAAGAGAGAGAGAGAGAGAGAGAGAGAGAGAGAGAGAGAGCAACAGACAGAAAGAGAAAGAAAGAAAGAAAGAAAGAAAGAAAGAGATGAGAGAGAGAGAGAGATTAAGGCAGAGAGAGAGACAGAAAGGAAAAGAGGAAAAGTTAGAGACAAACTCGAAAAGAGAAAGAACCAGGCAGAGAAACAGGAAGAGAAATTGATAAGCACAGAAAAGAAAAGGATAAATTATGGGAAAAGTACAACATAGAAAGAATGGGGGGGGCAGTGTTGAGAGAGAGGGTGAGAGAAAGAAGTCAGGAAAAAAAAGAGGTAGTGAAAAAAGCGAGTGTAAAAGATTCCTCTTATTTATGGATGTTTGGTGTGTTTCGCCAGCTACTGCAGTCGAGAACGTTCTGATAACGTCTCCACTGTGACTAATCAGAAAATCACTCCTTTAGAATATTCATTCATTTAGTTTCGTTTCTTTTTTTACCTTCACACTTGGGAATTAATCCGCTCCACATGACTCCGCCTTCCTCCATCTTACACACGATCGTGTCGGAACCCTGTGTCTTTATGAAGCCTTCGTCACACACCACAGAGACCGAGCTGCCCAGCTGGAAGTTATTCCCGAAGCGCTTTGCGTTTATGGGAACGCCGGGATCGGGACATTCGTTGTGTCCAAACGCTAAACAAACGCAGACAAAGTAAGGAAAAGAAAAGAAAAAAAAGGGAAAAGAAAAGAATAGGAAAGGAGAGAAGAGAAGAGAAGAGAAAAGATGAGACAAGAGGAGAAGAGAAGAGAATGGAAAAATAAAAGAAGAGAAGAGAAGAGAAGAGAAGAGAAGAGAAGAGAAGAGAAGAGAAGAGAAGAGAAGAGAAGAGAAGAGAAGAGAAGAGAAGAGAAGAGAAGAGAAGAGAAGAGAAGAGAAGAGAAGAGAAGAGAAGAAGTGACAGAAACATGATTAAAATAGGAAAAAAGATGCAGAGGGATAGTAATGGAAAAAGTACAAAACGATGTGGGGGAGAGAGAGGGAGAGAGAGAGAGAAAGAGAGAGAGAGAGAGAGAGAGAGAAAGAAGAAAAGGAAATGAGAATTAAATGAGAATTGCATAATGCAAACTAAAGACAAAATAAGCCTCTTTGTTAGGGTCCTTTCCCTTGTAGTAGAACCCAACAACACATACAATTAAAAGAAGCTACAATTATTAAAAACGCTCACTAATGAATAAATCAATAAAAGACAATCAGACATAATCAGATTGTCGAGTTCAGAAAAATGAGCGTAAACTCGTCACGATCCGATTTTGAATCCGAGATTCGCTTTAGATTTAAGAATGAATAAATGATGAGGGAATGAATTAAACATTGGATTACAGTCGTACAGATAGAAGCGGGTTATACGTTCGAGGGAAGTGGCGCTACATGCGACTGTGCGCTCTGCTATTTCTACTCATTTTTGCAATGTGCTGACAATTCATCTTTGGAGAATTTTCCTTCTTATTAAAGCTCTTCATTTAACTCACATACACACTTACAGGATTAAAGGGACGGACACATTTCCCACTAAAAGCTTGAGAAGACTTATACATATATATATATTAGTTCGCTAATCCTCTATAGCGCTGGGAAATTTTTTTGGGTGACTTACTGCTGTAGGAGATGTTAAAGCCGCGTCCAGACATGGAATGATCAGCCTGGAACTCCAGCTGCAGGACGTTGGAGTTGCTGGTGAGGTGGGACGGCACCTCGGCGCCCGTGAACCGTCCCAGCAGCTCACCGTCCCGCACCGTTAGGAAGTCGTAGGGTGGCTCCAGGTCGAAGTCGTTGAAAGTCAGCTGAATGCGGCTTCCCTGTTCGGCGATGATCAGCCAAACGCAGTTCAAGTTGTTACCGTAGCCTTCTGGGTAATCCGGGGACAGGACGGTGCCTGAGGCGGCCGTGAAGTTGGACAGGCATGGGACTAAAGCGGAAGACAGATTAGTTGAATCGTTGCTAATCTTTATTTGTTAAATGTGTCAAATGTTGAAGGTACTTACAGATACAGATGGGGATGTTTGCCGACCACTGGTTGTTATTCTGGCAGGAAATGGTTCTTTCTCCGATGAGCTCGAAGCCAAACTGACATTCAAAGCGAAGCACGTCGCCGTTGGAGAACCCGCCGCCCTCACGAAAGCCATACAAAGGGATGCCCGGGTCGCCACAGCTCTCCTTGTCAATTTCTATTGTTAGAAAAAAATATTGCAGAGTCATCATTTCCATTGCATCGTGCAGGTTTTTATGTGGAGTGTGTAAAAAGAGGGCGGAGGTGAGGACGTACCTTTGTAGTTGATTTTAAAGCCGATGGAACCGACGCTCTCGTCCGACTGTAGATGGAGCCACATTTGGTGGGTCATGCTGACAATCAGGTCGGGAACGAAGCTGCCGGTCAGACTGCCGAAAATTATAACCATCAGCTTGTGCTGGATCATTTATAAACTTCAACAAAATACTACGAGAGGCTTTTTTAAAGGAAATCAAATACATTAATTCATGTGATTAATGAGATATAAAACTCTCATGATTTTTGGATAATTGGATTTTTTTATGATTTAAATCATCTCTTATTTTGATTTGAAGTCATACAACATTGGAAAGAAAAGTAAAAATAGATATTTAAGTTTAATTGTAAATGGAAACACCTTCAAACACCAAACACACCAACTATTAGAATAGAATAAAGACTAACGAAGGACATCGCTTTTTTTACAGGAAAGAAAGAAAGAAAGAAAGAAAGAAAGAAAGAAAGAAAAAGCGAGAGAGAAAAAGTAGTCAAAAGGAGAAAGGGAGAAAAAGAGCGAGAGTCAGAAAGAGAGAGAGAGAGAGAAAAGAAAGCAAGAGAGAGAGAGAGAGAGAGAGAGAGAGAGAGAGAAAAGAGAGAGAGAGAGAGAGAGAAAAGATGAAGAGAGAAAAGAGAGAGAGAGAGAGAGAGAGAGAATAATACGAAGAGAACAGAAACTTGTTAAGTAACTATAAATAGATCTGTTAATGTTAATTATTTTCTTTTAATTGTTTTTTTTTAAATAATCCACTTTTAATAAAATTCTCTAATTATATTTATCTAATGTTGATTGACAGCTCCAGAGCATCACAGAAGCTAGAACAGTAAACAGGGTTTGCAGTATTTTGAGAAATCTGGCAACCAGAAATCAGGCCTTACACTTGAATGATAGTTCTGGAGTCTCCGACTTCTCCTCCGTCTCCGATGGTGAGTGTATCGTACCCGAGCTCCAAGTCGAACTCTTCGAAGTTGATCTGGATCACCTGGAAAAACGGGAGATGGTGGTGTCTCGTAACACTGCTTTCACTTCCATCCCGTAACCCTGACAGCGTTCGCGTCTGCTTTTGCATTGGTTAACTCTGACGAGCCGTAATTACAATCGAATAAAAATGATTCGCTCGTATCATGAGGGTCCTAATAAGAGCCGCCAATTTGGTGGAACATATGTTATCGACAAATTAGCCACCATTTACACCAATGTGTCGTTTAAACCGTGAGGATTAAATGCTGCGGTTAATGATTCAGGGATTGCGTCCCGTGCTGATCTTAAATCTAGCATCTGGGCCAAATTAGTAGCTTCTCTTTCTCATCATAGATCTAAAAAGTATGTTTACAAAACGCCTGCAGGCTACGACAATGCTAATCTAGGGTACGCACCTACACTAAATGCATGCTTTAAACCACTTCCTGGTGATAATGATGTCATAATGCACTCGCTGCGCCTGTGGGTTTCCTATCATGAGCCGGCATTAAAGTTAAATTCTGCGATTCCATCCGTCTAAGATAAATGAGGTAATATCGCCCCATCGTGTCATTTAGGACCCATTCACATGGTACGGCACTGCAGGGACGCAGATTTAGCAGCAATTAAATATCCAACTCAGCTATTTGGGAAGATTTAATGACGTGAGGCGAAGGAGTTTATATCAAACGCGTACACACAGGTAGAGTGAGAGACGGGGCTTTCAAAATGTCAAGTGGTTTAAAAAAAAATCTTGTGAACGGCTGATCAAAGGATCATAAGAATAAATTGCATTAACCTGCAGGTGGAATCTGGATTCTGATTGGACAGAAAGTGGTGAATTTCTCAGAATGGAAAAATGTTGCCGTGTTTCCATAGTAACAGCTTATTCACAGGGACCTGAGAGCTAAATACACACTCAGTATCTCAAATACACTCCAAAGGTCTCACATACACACTCCAAAGGTCTCACATACATACCCAATGTCTCACGTACATATTCAGGATCTCACATACACACTCAAAGTCTCATATACACACACTCAAGGTCTCACATACACACAAGATCTCACATAAACCCTCAAGGTCTCACATACACACTTAGGGTCTCACATACCTGGTCAAGATCTCACATACACTTTTAATGTCTCACATACACACTTAAGGTCTAACATACACACTCAGTATCTCAAATACCCTCTAAAGGTTTCACATACCCACCCAAAGTCTTATATACACACACGGTCTCACATACACACTCAAGATCTTACATACACATTTAGGGTCTCACATATACTGCACACTCAAAGTCTCACATACACACTCAGGGTCTCACATACACACTCCGGGTCTCTTAAACACACTCAGGGTCTCACATACACACTCAAGGTCTCACATTTACACTCAGGGTCTCACATACACACTCAGGGTCTCATATACACACTCAGGGTCTCACATACACACTCAAGGTCTCACATTTACACTCAGGGTCTCACATACACACTCAGGGTCTCACATTTACACTCAGGGTCTCACATCCACAATCAACTTCTCATATACACACATTCACGGTCCCACATACACACTCAGGGTCGCACATACCATAAACTGTTAGTTGGTGTTAAACTGCACTTTATTCTGATTATGTCCCCATCACATCAATCTATTAAACACAGCGGCTGAATTCCTCCCGTTTAAAAGCGGTGACATCGGAAATCATTTAACGAACGCTTTCGCCTCATCATCTGTCTCTTTAAGTGAGATTTAATGACCCATGAACTTTCACCGGCATCCCAAAAACACAAAAACGCTCATAAACGTAGACAAACCCATCGAGTGTAAAGCCAGCGTATAATTACCCACAAAGCTCACAGGCCATAGATCAACTCTCAGAGTGAAGGTCCTGATGGAATTGTGTGTGTGTGTGTGTGTGTGGGTGTGTAAGTGTTACCTTATTTGGGTTACTGGCAGTGATTATCCAAACACACTGCGAGTTGCTCTCATACTGGATGGGGAAGTTGGGAGATGTGAAAGTGCCAGATGGACCGTAGAGGTTCGACCCACACGTTTTTACTAGAAAAAAATGAATGAAAGTGTGTATTAAGGGCTCGCGCTCGTTTGAGGTTACGGCCGCCGCGGGGACGACACATGGCACGTTTTTGCTAAACACTAACGCTGTGAGAAAACTGTGAGTGTGTGAGACTGTGACACTGTGTGTAATAAATGTGTTTGAAAAAGCTGATGATTTTTTTTTAATATTCTTTCAGATTCCAGATTTTAAGATATTGTTTTGTCCCCTGAGATAAAAAAAAAATGGGACATGCACCGCGAGACACAAGGAAGCATTGAATCATAGTCGACCATGTGACCCTAGTCATGCATGCATTTTACAACACCTTTATAACACCTGACTTAAGCCTGCGTTATGTCTACTTGTATAAACTGTCGGTATATAACATGTAGTTCATTAAGAATGTTAAAAATATGCCAACAAATAGTAAAAAGACTGTTATGATGCATTATAACCTAATTAATAATTCAAACAGATATTGTAACTAGAAATCGACCGATTATTGTTTTTAGTGATTTTTTTGACAATAATTTTTTTCGGATATCGATTTTGTAATATTAGATCCACTGATAAACCACCATCTTGTGGCTGATTTAAGAACTGCATACAAGACGAAGAGCCATTACAATAATGCATGACAAGGCAAGAAGAGTCAATGTTAATGTTATCGCTAGCATTAGCATGCTAATGATCGTTATCGATATTAGGTCTACACAATATAAGAAACCTTCATCCATGCTTTCGCGTGTTTTTTTATAAATGCAATGCAGCTTAAGGGCTAACAAAATTCACCAGACGCTCTGCGCTGTACTTACATTAACATTAATAATGCATTATAATGCACGCCGTTATAATGTAAAGTTACACAGTATAATAGCCGTTTATAAGAATGTTAGGGAAGTATTATAAGAACACAATATAAAATCTAAAGTATGAGTTTATTACACTATGGTTTCTAATGTATGTATAGCCTAAATTAGCATTCATAATGCTTCGTAATGTAATTATGCACTGAAACAAAACGTGTTTTAGCCCGAATAGCTGAATACATGCTGATGTAAGCGATTCTACAGGATGGTATATGATGCAATGACAAACTGTATTTATTTTTGCAGCAGTGATGGATGAGTAAAGGAGTTGTAGGTGACCAATTCAGCGCTATGTCATGTGGAATATCCAGCCCTGTCCAACCCCCGTGTCTCACCTTTACATACTGGCGGATGATCACTCCAAGCAGCCAGCACCTCCGCCACCCTTTGGCAGGTGATGCTCTTGGAGCCCTGCAGCACGTAATCGCCGTCACACGTGAACCCAACCATGGCGCCGATGCTTCCGTTGGCAAAACCAAACAAGAAAATACAGAATGATGAAAGAGTAAAAAAAATCTGTAGATTATTCAGTGTGTTATAATGCTCATGAATTCACACACAACATGAGGAGTTTTACCTGAAATCGTCCCCCATGCGTCTGCCGTTTTCTGGCTCTCCAGGGTCCGAGCAGTCGTTGGACACTTGCTTCACGCCACCTTCGTTCACTGCCAGAGAACAAAACAAACATTTTTCCTCTGAATTTTTATAAGAATCTAATTATTATTTGAAAATGTCACATGATCAAAAATGAATCCAAAGTGACAAACATTTCTCTAATTTAATCTATCCAATTGAGCAGTTGAGGATTAAGAGCCTTGTTCAAGGGCCCAGCAATTACAGCTTGGTGGTGCTGGGAACTGAACCCATAATCAGCATTCCGACATCTTATCTTTAGCAATGTATACAAAAAAAGTCAAGAAAAAAGTCCCTGAGTTAAAGGTTAATGCACACAGACTCAGTTGTGGCCATCGAGAACTCATCACCGCTGCGGTTATTAGACTGACGCGTTCAAAGTTCTGAGAACGAAAACTCTTTTAAAAGTCACTGTAAACTCACAAACTGCTTCAAGTCGCCCGTAAACATGATCCATTTTTCAGCAAGTGACAGTAAAGCCCGCCTTAATTGCTGTCAGAGCCGCAGTTGATGTCGAAGCGGTAAATTAAGGAGGCTGCTGATTAACACGGGGTGTTTGCTGGTGTACCGGGACGCCGAACGAGCCTCCGCCGAGTCGAATCCTTCTCTCGTAATTCATCATTCTGCATGTACGAGGCAGCCAGTGTGAAATAGAGGGTAATAAAAACCTCTGTCCTATTGTAATTAAGTATCTGAAGTACTACACAATGCCGGGCTGAAATAAATCGATGTGCTCGATACTTTATTATAATACGTGCCACACCCGTTTAAACCGGCGGGAAAACGAGAATTATGGATTGGCCGGGTCGATATCGAGTATGTGCTCGTGGGAAAGCGGAAAATTGAATCTATATGATCATACCAAAGCTGGCAAAATGATTTGAGTTTTAATTATATTAAAAAAAAGGTCAAAAGTTACACAGAAAGTCTTTGCATGTTGAATCTAAGAGACTCGAACCCTGTTCCAACATGACAATGTCCCTGTGCACAAAACCTCTGATTTCAGGAAGACATCCTATATCCTGATTGGGGTGAAATAACCCCACGCATATCCTGTACAGAACCCTGACTCTGACTTAACCCCACTGGGATAAACTGGAACCACGACTGAACCCCAGACCTCATTAGTATTAGTGTCTGATCTCAATAATACTGGTGGTGTAACCAAATAAACAAATCCACACAGTCACATGACACGATGATTAAATGGAAAACCTGCAGAGAAGTCTGAAGAGTGAAACCATCATATAGATGTGATGGCCAGGTGTCCCAATACTTTTGTTCCTATAGTATAGAATTTGTCTATTAAATTATGCAACCTAATATTGAAACAAGAGCATTGCAACAAAACCCCATAATTATAGTGTTGGTAATCGGTAATATCGGTAATATTTTTGCAAGGCTGGACCGGATTATCTGCATTCACATTTAAGGCTATTGAGGTCCCCAAGGTTTCCTCAACAAAGCTTGTAAAATATTTATTTTGTATTAATTCTGCTTTAATGCTGGAAGACTAAAGAGCCAAGATAACATTCAGTCACAGAGTTTAATATTTCCAGCTTAATGCCTCAGACAGTTATGAAAAAAAAAACGTATAACAACATATAAGTACCTATGTGGTGTGTATGGGTCAGGGGTAGCTCAAATAGTTAAGGCGCTGAAGTGCTGATCTGAAGACCAGGAAAACCTGGGTTCATGCCCCACCACCACCAGCCTAAGCTGTTGTACTAAAGACCAGAAACACCTGGGTTCAAGCACCACCACCAGCCTGAGCTGTTGCTCTGAACACCAGAAACACCTGGTTTCAAGCCCCACCACCATCAGCCTGAGCTGTTGCTCTAAAGACCAGGAAAGCCTGGGTTTATGCCCCACCACCACCAGCCTGAGCTTTTGCTCTGAAGACCAGAAACACCTGGGTTCCTGTTTATGGACCTCTTTACGTTATTTCTTATAGGAAAAATCATACCGAAACACATATTTTCACACTAAGAACCCATCTCCACCGAGGTTCCACTCTTGTTGGTATAGTTTATAATTTGCATTTGAAACAGCACTGTGAAGCTGCTTATGGTTCCATTATGGTTTTTTTGTGCTTATAAATGATTCAGAGTACAATCCATGACTTTTACTCAACTCCGGATGTGGAACTAGTTACTCATCCGCTAGCAGCTCTTCCTCACAGCCGTTTGGTCTCGGAGAAAATGGCATCGCTTAGTCAGTGATTCAGTCGGCTTTCTCAAAAGCATTTCCCAAAGAAACGGGAGCCATCAGCTGAAGTGAAATGGATTCTGAGCCGTGCCTTCAACTGACTTTTGATTGGCTAATGATGCTCAGACGATCGGAGTCGGCTTACATAAATCTCAAATCCAAGCGTTTAATGATGATGCATCCACTTGATGCTTACTAAAAGCAGCAATATTCACCGCACCTTTACTGAAAAAACGCTTTTATCTGCCGAAACCTCTGGAAAGCGATAGATGATGATTTCCGTATCAGTTATAGCGCATAATCATTATCATAAACAAAGTGAGGAGCACTTCAGATGATGTTTTTGCACAAGGTTTTGCCTGCGGAGAAATATTATGATTATTTATTCATACGCATTTATGTTTTTACACCTTTTATAATTTTTTTTTTTATTCCAGACGGAAGCAAAGACTGTAACTTTAATTAAAAAAGTTTGAAAGCCTTTCCACTATGGATGGATCCACTGTGGATTGAATCATTTGGCTACAATAGTATTAGTAAGATTAGAAGTGAGAAGGTGAGAAGATCTGGGGTTCAGTCGGTGTTCCTGTTCATCCCAATGGGGTTGAATCAGAATCAGGACATGGAAGTTCTTCCACTCCAATGTACATGTGCACAAAACCCCTGATCTTCCTTATGGAGATCAGTGGTTTTATGCACAGGGACATTGTTATTCTGGAACAGGGTTTGAGTCTCTTAGTTCCAGTGAAGGAAGAATGGACTGCTACAACATACAAAGACTTTCTTCAGGAGTTTGTGGTGACAGACAAAGTGTATATACATACTGTATTTACAGCAAGCTAGCTAAATAACTTTATCACCAGGGAGACAATATCCTGGTTAAAGGTCTTGGTTTATAGAAAATCCGGAAAACAAGAAACTTGGGAAATCATGTTTTGTTATATTGCAATGTATTACTCGTCCTGCCGGTCTTGCGCTGTATTGTAAATTCTGGTTTACATGCCTCCCCTGGTTATTCCGCTGTTGCCATCGCATTCCGTCAATTCCAATCCGTATAGTTATACACGAGGAAGTTTTTTTTTTTTGAAAGCAGTTAAGAAACGTCAACTTACTTATAGCGAATTTGCTTGTGTTGTCCTTCCCGGGTAACAGCTTCACCCCTCTCGATTTGAAGTCTCCAGACCGCTTCACTGTTCAGAATGAGACACAGAAGAAAAAAAAAAGAGAAGTGGACAAGGCAGATCTCAGAGAGAATAGCTACAATAGCAAGATCAAGGTATTCCAGCTCTATTTGTTGCAAGGCTGAGAAAATATGAGTGAAAGGAAATGGTTGTCCGGGGACAGAGACATTCCTTCTATTGAGACACGGCGAGGAGCATGTTACAGGGCTAACAACTTTTCTTTCAGGGGCTGGGGGATTTCACCATCTCAATTTCAGCCGTATTGTGATCCGAATCTGATGCAGTATTACTGCGGAATTGAGGGGAAGGGAATAGAGACGTATGATTTGTATCACTGACTTACGTGACTCGACTTGCTGAGTTTCCGGCTTTAGCTTCTTTACTATTATCATTATTAATTCTTAAAAAAACCCTTTATTTTGCGTTAGTATAATTATTACATGACTAAATTTGGCAACATTTCAGGACAGCTGTTTAAGTACTAGAGGCTGGGAATCGATCCTTAATATGAGATGAAGTAATTTCAGCAATAAGTGTTGCAAAATGATGCTTGTTTTATTATTATTGCGCTCGTTATTGAGAACCCACAATCTGCTAAGGGGTTCATTAAGCATTAATTACTTTTTTTCAGCATTCTACTTTGCTATAAATTAATGACCGTAAAATGAAAAATGTTAACTATGTTAAATTATTTCTGTAATTCACACAAACTATATAGCTAAGATGTTTCAGCTATACAAGCGTGATGAACCCTATCACACATTTGAAAAATGGTAGTGCAGTAGTTAAGGTATTGGACCGCTATTTGAAAGATCGGCGTTCGATTCCCAGCACCACCAATTTGACAATGTTGGGCCCCTGAGCAGGGCCCTTAACCCCCAGTAAGGCGCTCTTAATAAGGGTGTCTGTCCGATGCCGCAAAGGTAAATTTATGATCGAGACCGTTTGTTAGGTCGTGTTCTGATGTCAAGTGAGCAAGCATTCCCTTCTAACCTTAAGGTGTTTCGGTGGGCTTAAGTCAGAATCATGGATTTTTTTATGTCTTCATAGAATTTAGGGGCTTTGTGCAGAGGGGCATTGCCATGTGGAAAAAATGTTTGGGTCTTTTAGGACCAGTTTAGGAATAACGGAATGTTGTAGAATACAAGGACGTTCTAAACAACTGTGTGCTTCAGCCTTTGTGGTAACAATTTAGTTTTCGATTTTCTTTTCATTCTTCAAGAAGCATTATGACCAATCAGAATGCAGATACACGTAAAGGTTTTAGAACAGTAGTTTTTAGATACAAGACCAATAAAAAAAATTATTTACCCTGATACTGAGCAGTAAAGCCTTTGTGCCTGTGACTGTTATCAGTGACAAAATGGAGCCGGAGCCAGTTCTTGTTGCTGACAATGGGTACTGGAATATTTGTCCCAGATAACCTGTGAAGTGAAAAACACAAATTATACATCATTAGACTGAAATTTTGCTATTGATAATGTATACAGGTAGAAGAAAGTAAAAGTAACTCTACATGCTTGCAGAACGGAAAATAATAGTGACTATAAAGAATCTTTAAGGATCTGCAATTTTTATTAAGTGCATTAACTAGAAACATTCCTCAATGCACAGGAGTGTGTAGATTCTGTGGCAAGAACACATTAAGATGCAGATCAAGCTTCACACACACACACACACACACACTACTCCACGCCCGTGCCGTTGGCTGGAGATGGACGTTTTATTGCCTTGCTGCAATTAAAGGCAATCTTGCCCTGGACTCACATTATCCACTTCAACAGTGGGACGTTTACCAACAAAAATATGCAGTCTGTAGTGTGCAGCAAGGGTTCGGCTTCCTTTCAAAAGCCAGTACAGTATTGTTTTCTCAAGATTTTTCTCTTTTGTTTGGATACAGTGCAACTGTACAACAAGGTTCTACTCGGTTTAAAATAAATGGAGGGATACAGTGGAACAGGGATGACCAAACTTGGCCATGGAGGGTTAGTGTCCTGCAGAGTTTAGTGCCAAGTTGCCTTAACACACTTGCCTACAAGCTTTAGGTTCACCTAGCAAGAACTTGATAAGCTTGTTAAGGTGGGTTTGCTTAGAGTTAAAGCTACACTCTGCAGCAAGCCAGCCCTTAAGGACCGAGTTTGGTCACCCCTAAAGTAAAACCATATAAGGGCAAAAGTGGTGGCTCAGTGGCTAAGGTGTTGGGCTACCAACTTGAAGACCAGGGTTTGATTCCCAGTACCACCTGAGCAAGGGACCAGCATGGTGGTGCTAGGAACCCCCAACTGCTCAGTTGAATAACAGGGAATAATGTATGTCGCTTTGGATGAGGGCTACAAATGTAAATATAATAGGAAAAGCATTTAGTCTCTCATTAGAAAGAACAGAAACGGTTATATGCCTTGCTCGGGTGCCCAAAATAAACATCTTGTCAGTACCGAGGTTTGAATCAATTACCTTCTCATCAGCAGTTCAAAGATGTATGGTTAATCCTAAATTAGCATGCCCAGAAATGGTGGTTCAGTGGTTACAAATTTAGACCACCAATTAGAAGGTCAGGGTACAGTGCAGAGATAGTCAATTGCCTTTCCAGTGTTTAACTGTAGATTGTAGGATTTCACTAACAATCTTTTGATCATTGGGTAGTATTTAGAAATTGAAACGAAAGTTTGGGTTGAATTTCATGCTTGGGATCCTGTGGTGTTTGTGACCATATCGACTTGTCTAGGTAACAGTAGGTCAAAGTGCAATCAACTGTTTGTAAAACAACATGATGGAAGAACTTAGTGTAAGAAGTATACTGATTAGTCCAAACTAAGACACTCCTTCATTGTCTCCAGTACCTTAGTGTATTGTGCTTTCAAATATGTAACTGAGAGCTTGTCAATACTTATATAATGTTTTACCAGCAAAATCTGCTAGAAACTCAATTCCCTGCAAATTGGCCTGATTTTTTACTGAAAGTATCTTCCTTTCTTACTCACTCCATTTAACAAAAGCCCTTCACTTTAAGGCCTTATTCCTGGGGGGCTACTGTGCCTTCTTTTTGAATCCTTTACAAAAATCAGTCGAAGACAAGTATTAATTACTCTCCTCATTGGGAAAGCACATCACCAGAACACCTCCAACTGAATTCATTACGCATCTCTATGTCTTATCAGTTCTTTCCAGATAAAATGGGGATGTTTTGTGATTACGCAAATCACTTCATAGACTTTTCCCCGGTGGTCTCTGTGCTGCTGACTCGACCATTGCCTTTTGAAGCCACATTCCTGAGGTCGAAAATAAGTAAGAAGGATACATCACCACTTATTGACCACATTCATGCTGTGCTACCTGCAGACTTGTTGATATGGACTTAGTGATTCCTGCATGGAACTCTCATTTATCTCTGAGAAAGCAATGACTTGGCAATGGAAGTACACTTGCTTTGGCTTATTTTTGTGGCAGAAAAAGCACATATAATGAAATTATGGAATCATCTACCTGTTTATCTAATGTATTTCCTATTTGGAAAGACATGTCACAATGGAATGAACATTTACAAACTATTTTCATTAATCCAGGGATAAACAACTCATTAATTTCTTTATTTTCTTTCGTCCTGCTTGTTTTTTTTTTTCAATTGTCCCTGCCCTACCCCTCTTGCTGATTACCTGGATCAAGTGTGTTCAGTCAATCAGAAGCTGGAAGATACTATCACAGATAAAGGAGGAATGGAAAAAGATGAAGTGAATTGGTATTTCGCAAAGGCATCCATGGGTGGACATAAGTTTCTTTGTCCGACCAAGCAGGACAAATGGAAAATAGGTTGCCTATCCCTGCATAAATCCACAATTCAACAGGGATTTAGGAAAGACTGGAGAATTTTAAAATCAACTCTGTGCCAGTTCATTAAGTAGATAAACTGATTAACCGTAATTTCAGAACAAGATTTGCCAAATCTCCTCATTAAAAGGCCATTCCTTCCATCCATTCTTTGACCTGGAAAAATCCCATCTGGTTCATTTAGACCAACGAGGAAGAGAAGCTGCTTATGTGGCACTTCATACCTAGACTTATCTTGGACCTCTTTCATTTAAAACTTTTATTTCTTACCCACATAACTTATTCTAATAAGGTACCAGATCAAACTTTCAAATTATAAACCACGCTGAGCTACAGGGATGAAACGTACACCTAAAATGTACAAGTTACATTTTGTCTTTGTAAAATCGAGCTTCGAGATGCATTTGAGAGAAACAGAGGAAAGCATTTGCTAGAAGTGTGTGGTGTTGAGCTTAAACAGGATTTCATACAGCAACGTAAATGCTGACCTTTACAAATCGCTGTGCTATTTACTGAGATGTAAATGGCACCGGAGCCTGGGGCAGGACAAAATCTCAGCCTCGCCTGCAAAGCTGCCAACAATAGATTTGCCGTTTCATCTTGTGTGCAAACATTCCGACGTTCCGGGCAGGGATTTGATGGTGACTTGACAAGGGAGTAAGCCTTTTTTTAGCACAATACTCAATGGTTTGCTGGCCTGCTACAAGCCTCAAACAGAAATATCAGCCCCGACTATACTCACAGCTAGTTGAGGTCTCAAAGCACTGGAAATCCTACTATTTAAGTACTTAGACACATTAGTATGTAAGGTGAAACCAACTCTAGAATATATTAAAGAAGTCAAAAGAAGCTTAATGAGATACAAAGTCATATATCAGAAAATTCTCCGAGTACAGACCGGGGCAGAAACACAATATAGGCCAGCTGGTTCTGAGCCTCATTATCAGTTTCTACAAAGCTGCGTAATGTCCTCAGTGACAGGCCGTATTAATAGACTGTGGGTGAGCTTTTAGAGCCTGCGACCAGACGCAATTTTACACTGCCTCGCTAATATCGCAATGCCAACCAGGAGAGCCGAGAAAATAAAACGTCCTGGTCAGACGTGCAAAGTGGAAACTGTTTGTCAAGACGGCAAACTTTCTAAATCGAACAGATGCAGAAAAATGTCTGATGTTAGTATTTGTTAAACATAAAAATACAACCGCAGTTCCTCTGCTGCAAAAGAAGCCGAGAGATTTCATGCAAAGCATCTTGTCATAAGTTTTATATATTCAGCCATGTTTTTTTTTTTTTTTTAACAATCATTTACGCAGAGACATAATGGGGTTACATATTGAATATCTCAAGTTTTTAGGGTTGGAGGTTGCCAAAAATTCTGAAAGACAGCAAGGATTGTAGAAGACAGAATAAACGCTGAAGGATAAAACATAAGCAGGAATAAATTGGTATGAATCGTCATGCTTGGGATAAAGCTGTCACGGCGCTTGTCCTCGTTCTGTAAAATGCTTTAATTGCTGTAGAGTTGAGAACATCCCGGAAGTCACACCTGACCTGTATTTACTACTGGTTTCAGAATGAGAGGGGGGAATCTAAGACCAGGTGACTACTGGACTCAGAAACGACCCAGATACCAAGCGAAGGGATGGCGGCAGGTGTCCCCTTTAAGTCTCATATAGCGTTTAGGTCGATTTTTCAAGTATATATATACACACACCACACACACAGCATTTTTCAAAAACTTCCAGGCTGCTAAATTACAAGTTTTAGATACAAAGCAGACCTACAGTTTTAACTATTAAGCCTATTATTATAAGTAGAGATTGACTAATATTGATTTTTAAAGAAATGATTCCGATTATTAGCATGTTTATGCGAGCGATAACTAATTTGCAGAGCCTATATTTATTGATTGATTGATTTTGACCCAATAATAACAGCAATACTAAACAAGCCTTTTTATTTATCACCCTGTCAATACTGTCAGTTTTACTCACTAACAGCAAACAAATTCTGTTTTTCCTAGAGCAATATAAATAAAGAATCCTGGAATTGAAAGAAATAAAAATAAAAAAGGAAATAAAAAATAAAGTCCACTGTCAACAAATGTCTTCATAAAATAAAAGCTTTAATGATGTAATCGTCGGTAAAACTGGAAACTAGTTAAAAACATACAAATACTTTCAACGAGTTAATACAATTGTAAAGACCAGAAGATTATAGCTTTAAGTCCCAGTACAACCAAGCTGCTACTACTGGGCCCCTGAGCAAGGCCCTCGACTCTCAGCCCTCAAACTGCTCCTCTTGCTAAATAAGATAAATGTAAGTTGCTATATGACTCAATAGGTGTATAATTTGCTGACATTTTAAATAAATCCATCCATCTATCCATCTAGTCATCTATCCATACAGCCATCTATCTATCTATCTATCTATCTATCTATTCATTCAGTCATCCATCCATCCATTCATTCATCCATCCATCTATCCATCCTTCCATCCTTCCATTCATCCATCCAGCAATTCCTCTGATTTTCTTAGGAACACTAGGACACGAGGACTAACCATATCGACGGCGGCTCCGATCCCTCCACCTCCAAGTAGTCGAACTTGCTGTCCATGTGGAAATCAGTGAAGACGAGCGAAATGGTGTCTCCAGGATCGGCCACAATAGTCCATGTACACTCCCCGCCGTTCTTGTAGTCGTTTTTATAATCCAAGCTGGAAATCACGCCGTTGGAACTCCGGAAGCTTCCACCACACGTATCCTCCGCTGAGGAACCAAGACAGAGAGATAAAAAATATTCACCTTTATTTACCTGGTGAAAAAGAGCAAATATCGACTGAAATATTGATTTTTATAAATAATCAATACCATTGTTAGCATGTGTGCGATATGCAGGAACAATATTTATTGATTGTTCTGTTTTTGACCCAATGATATCAAAGAACACAAATAATTCCAACAAAATAGATAAGACAGTTGAAACTGACTAAGTTATGGTTAAAATTCACGCCGTCGCTTGTCTGAGATTTGCGCTGAAAACTGATACGCTTATTTTCTCCTCACACACAAAATAGTATTAATACAAATGGTTGAATGCAGATTCGTCCCCAGAGGCGAGGGTGTAAATCTGATTTAACTTTTCTCTCATTTCCGAAACTCTGCTCGGTCAATTATGCAAAAACAGACGCAGTTTGAAAGGGGGACGTGGACTGACTGACGTCTCAACAAAACACACTCGAGACTCTGAGTCGTTCGATAACAGACAATATTTTCCAAAGGATTGTGGAGCTTCAACGCAGGTAAAATTCACAACCGAACACTGAACTGCTTTGTACTTTCACAGCATGACATAAACAGCGGTTAGGGAAATCAATGAGAGGAATATGAGAGGGTTCGGCATCACACGGTGCAGGTTATCAGTTTCAATCCCCTTTAGAAAGAAACCAAACACTACGGTGAGAAGATAAAGCAGTGACTGATTAGTGAGCAGAGGGCGGATTAACGACCCCTGGGGTCTGCTGCTTTCATTTCATCTGTTATTAAAAGGGAAAACAAACATGATCTCAGATAATACTTCATAGTCAAGATTCATTTCTTTAAAGCGATGATTAATCAGAATAATTAGCCGTGTGGAATCAAAAGAAGAAATTATGAGTGTTTACACAGCGATGATTCATTTTCCTGCCTGCTGATGTCTACTATAGAATATCGTATAATATATAATTGAAAATATTTATAAAGAGTAGAAATTCCGAGCTATAATCAATAGAAATCAATAGAAATCAATAGAAACCAATGTAATCAATAGAAAAAAAGTAAAAATTTTAAATAAATAAATAAATAAACCTTTACACAACTCACAACCAGAACCAAAAAAAAATAAAATAATAATTGGTCATGCTAGGCTAGGCTATGTCGGAAGCGGGAATATTAAGAGTTTGGTGAATCGTAGATTCCAATGAATGTGTCCACGGAGGTGTAGGATAGCTTAGAAAATTTTACATTTTTTACTTATACAGTATATCATATCTACTTTTATTAATATAGGTTGCCTTTAGACTAAAATTCCCCCTTATTAATAAGGTGGATGAATTATTTGTTAGATTTTTTTCCCACCAACAAAACCCCACACCAACAGGACCCTCCCACTATTAATGGAAGGGAACAAATTTGTGGCCCTCACCAAAAAAAAATTGGGACCCTGGCCTAGATAGAGAGATCTACTTATTTATATATTTTATCTATCTATCTATCTATCTATCTATCTATCTATCTATCTATCTATCTACCTAATTGGTATCTATTACACAGGAGCTAAATAAGCAGCATTTATTATTATTTTTATTATAATATTATTAATAGTAGTATTTATAATATTTCAGGTGGAGCGTGATCATGTTTCCAAGCCACTTTTTACTCCTCTTTTATCAAAACAGTTTGTCTGTGGAGGCGCTAAGAGCAACTCCGCCTCCTCATCCGTCACGCCCCGCCATCGTAAAGAATGTTAATGTAAGCGTTGATCCCCGATTAGCCCCGCAGGTTCAAGGCACATCCGCAGTCTGAGCTTGTCTCATGATTAAAATATGAAACCAGCAACCAGCAACGGCTGCTTGAACTTTCGCTTCCATTATGCTGGCGTGCGTTTGAAGTTTTCCTTACAAAACCCAACGCGTTTAAAACATCGTTCCCATGAAACACAGAGCTCGCTTCTGACATGCACGCATTTGGACGCTGATGCGACCAGAGACAGCCTGCAGGTCCTGGATTTAGAAACCAGAAAAACGAGCCTTTGAAATGCTAATGTTCTTGCCAGTCTGCATTAGGTTCTCATGCTGATTTTTTTTTAATATTCATGTTCACCTCGGCGCTACTCAGAGACAAACAGCTCCTAAGTGATAATGTGTTTCATCTCGGCGCTTTTAGGCTGGGATGCGAGTGGAGCGAGGAGGTAAACGCAGATAACGTTACTCTGCCACAAAAGAAGCAAATAGACCTGTCATGTCCGAGTGCTAATGCTTTGGACCCACGAGATCAATTCAAGTGGATGTAATCTTTTTTAGAAATAATCATTTTAGTTAAAAAACACCTGCAAGAGGGCTTGGCAACCACCAAGTAGCCACACTATATAGAGCGTTAGCCACCTAGACTCACATACCAACCAGAAAGAACTAGCTTAGCAACAAGCTGAAATCTCATAGCAACAATAACGGTAAAAATCCCAAGTAACCACATTGACTGTCAAAGCAAACACCTAGCAAGTCCATAAGAACTTGAACAGCAGAGCAACCACCAACTAACACTCTTGCAGCCACCAAGATTTACCCAACAACCAGTGAAAAACAACAAGCAGGGTTGGTATAGCAACCACCAACAACTATGCAGAAAGGGCTGGTTGCTCAGTGGTTAAGGTATTGGCGTGTTGACCAAAAGAATTAGGGGTTAATTTTTTTTTAATCTACCATAACTAGGCCTCTAAGAAAAACCCTAAACTGCTCAATTGGATAAAGGAAAAAAAACACAAGTCGATCTCAATAAAGGTATCAGCCAAATGCGAGTAATGTTAATTTAAAGGTCATGCTCAGCGGCCCAGCAGTGGCAGCTTGGTGGTATTGGGAATTGAAACTGAGATCTCCCAATTAGCTGTTCAAGACACAAACCCCTGAGCTACCTTTTATTTTTACCTACCAGTTATTTCCCACATACTACCACCCTAGCTTTAGCATAGCATACTGACTGGTTTGGCATATCTACCACAACCAAGCAATAACTTTGGGGATATCATAGTAGCCCTAGCAACTAGCTCACAGGACCTTAGCAGCTGCCTCTGATTGTGTTCAGCAAACTTTGTTAGCCCTAAAGTTCTTCCACCAGCATTAACTGTCTAATATACACTACTCTCAGAGCTACTGTCCCGGAAAAGGAATCACAATCCAGAAAGTTTAGTAATGCAGGAAATAACGCTAGTTGAAGAAACTTTTTATACAAAAGTCTGAGGAGTTTAACAATTTAATAAGAGAAAAGTTTGACAAAAAAATGTCAGAACATGACACGAGAGAAAATGGAAGACCAGTGCGTTTTCCGCATGCAAAGAAAGCAGAGCCTGAAGAACCTCAGGCATGAATTTTTGTATTTTACAGCACAATGATTTTCACAGCTCAGTGAGACATTAAGATTCTCCTTTGGTCTGCTTGCTCAAGGACTAGGGTGAGGGTGGGGTTCTGTGTTTACAACCCGAATACCTTTAAAGGAATAGACGGGTTCTTCTAGGAACATAACATCAAAGGCAATCTGCCTGTTTTGAGAGCTTTGCACCACTTGCAAAGTGGTTCGAGACCAGGATCAGAGGAAGGGATAGGCTGAATGAACAAGCCTGGAACACAAGCCCAGCTTTTTTGTTAAAAGAAAGAGCTTTTAACTGAAGTGGATCTATTAGTACTGCCATTCCTTTAACAACTCACTAAGAAAATGGAAGCCTTTTTCCTACTGTTACAATGACGTAGAGGTCAACGCAGTTTTCTGGGCTTTGACATACATTACAAATTTAAAACATTAAGCATTTGGTTTTATAATTCTGACCTATGGTTAAGTCCCTATCTGTGCCTTAAGTACTTTGTTTTAGGTGCAGTCTCTGAAATCTTCATTACATCGAGTGTTCATCAGCTAGATAAAGCGATCTGTTGCAAAGTAAACCCAGCTTAGGGTTGATCCTGGAGCTGTGGGATGTAATGCTAACCAAACACTCGGGTTTCAGCACAATGTTGAGGTGAATTTGATGTGTTTAAGGTTTTCCTAAAGATCACACTTTTAGCAATTTCCAATGAACGCTAAGGACTTCCTGTTATCACGAGCAACCGAGCCTACCGATTGTGACTATATGTTTTTTTCCCCTCTACTTTCTGTATCTTAAACTCCGCCCTTAGGCTAAAAGTAGAAATGAGTGTAAAAAATTAGCTTTCATCTTTTCTAAACACCTCAGGCTATCGTTGACATTCGTAGACCCAGATGAGTTCTTCAAGCAGCATTTGTTCCTATCCAATCCAATATTTCTGAGGTGAAATTAAGGACAGATTGTTGACTTAGCTAAAACATTCCCAAAAGACTAGCTTTTGTCAATAAATTCTTCAACTAATTTTCAAAATTCTTATAAATTGTAGATGGTCTAAACACCACCAAGCACTGTCAAGAACACTGCAGTAAAATTAGATGACCCTGCTGAAAGATTAATGGTTTGACTACCAGGAAAGTGTAGAATTTCCTTACACTAACGGTATACAGAGACTGGACCTTTGCTGAAATTAGTTGCTCCAAAAGCTGCTTCCTGAGACAAAATCGACTTAACCTTTTCAAATATTTGCTGACAAGCTTTAGAGCGGACAAAATTCACACCTATTCTCAGGAGACTAGTCAGCGCTATAATGCCGACAGCAAAATTCTGGATAGCTTTCAATGAAAAAAACACTTCTCGAACATCTGTCCTGAACCATTATCCCTGGAGGAATCAGATGTTCCACAGCATGCCTAAGGTCTACAACTCTCTGCTGAGCAAGTTTATCCATTTTCTCTATTCTTTTATGGCATTTGTCAGATAGACACATCCTGAGTGACTTGCTTATAGAACCAAGTGTCTTTTTTATTGAACCAAGATGCTGAGAGTTAAATGTTTTGCTCGACGGCACAGCAGTGGCCGCTGGGTGGTCCTAGGATTTGAACTTAAACGTTCCAGTCATTATTTTCAAGTACTTCTGCAAAAATATTCCAGAAAAAGCACCTCTCAGAACCAGGGGTGGACAATCTATTTTCCCAGAGTTCGTTTTTCCAAGCTTGTTTTCCAACACTTCTTGCCGTACCCATTGCTGATTACCTGAATCAGGTGTGTTTAATTGATCCAAAGGTGGGAGATACCAGTCCCACCTTTGGACTACCCTCATCTGAGATGGTAAATTCTGAGACCAGGTTTTTGTCAAACTAAGCCTTACCTCTGCAGATGGGCACCGGAAAGTCCCATGCAGCTACGTTGGATGTGCTGGTGACGCATGTTAGCTGAGCATGACCATCCAGCGTGTACCCGGGCACACAGCGGTACTGGATCCTGTCACCCACATTAAAGCGTGTGCCGTTCAGTATCCCTTTGGCAGGAATGCCTGGGTTTCCACAGGAACTGCTTTGTAGCTCTGAAAAGAAAAAAAAGTTTGGTGTTTCACCTTATAATCCTTTAAGTACCGTAAAAAAATATATTGTAATTAGGAGGTTAAGAGCTCTGATTTTCCGTGTTAATAGCAGGTCGATAACTGAAAGTCATTTCGTCCGCCAATATAAGCCTACAACAGGAGGCCAGTTAAAAGCGGTCATTTTGCATCGTAACCGATCATTTGTACAAATCTTTTATTCTAAGGCTAATTAAACCAGTACATTAGTGTAGTTTTATTCCTCCTCTTGACCCAATTATTTCAAACTGTACTACTATGTTGTGCTTAAGCCAGTCACATGACAGACGTCCCTTAATCTTATTGGCCATCACATTAGGACTATTCTATATGCAAATATGTCCTCAAGTTTTTTATTCCCGCTAGCAAGCAGTTAGCATGTGGTAAAGCCATCAGCAATCAGAGTATTACGCATTATCATAAGTAGTATGACAAATTTTGGCATATCTCGGCTATTTAGGACAGGATGTCCAAACTCGATCCTGGAGGGCCGGTGTCCTGCAGAGTATAGCGCCAACTTCCCTCAACATACCTACCTGTAAGTTCCGAATATATCTAAAAAGATCTTGATTAGTTGGTTAAGGAGTGTTTGATTAGGGTTGGAGCCAAACTCTGCAGGACACCGACCCTCTAGGAAGGAGTTTGGACACCCCTGATTAAGGAGACTGAGGACAAAGTGTGCGGTGCTTTAGGAGCAAGTAGAATTAAGGGAGTTGCTCAAGAGCCCAATAATAATAGGTCGGCAGTTTCAAGGCTTGAACCCTGTTTTTCTGATCACATTCAGTTTACGACAAAAAGTGGTAGTTCATTTATGGTGTTGGACTGCAGATCCGAAGATTGTGGGTTCAATTCCCAGCACCACCAAGGTGCTGTAATGGGCTACCGAGCAAAAGCCCTCTAACCCCCAACAGAATGAACAAAAATTGAAGATAAATGTAAGTCACTCTGGATAAGGATGTCTGCCAAATGCCTGTAAAAGTAAATAAATAATAAATAGAACGGAACATTTATCTTTAGATTCATCTTCTGTTTACTGACCCCAAAATGATGAGAGACCAAATATTCCATCAGTCATAGTTAGGACTGCAAAACTGCGTTTCAACAGCAGGAGGAAATTGATTTGCGTCTATTACAATCAATTATGCGTGATGTTGTTTATCAAGCTGTTTTCCAAAGCTTTTCTAGCTGGTTTTTGTAATATTCGTAAAAAATGATGTGAAAATGAAAGAAGTAAATAGCGCATCATCATAAATGTAACGACGTCTAAATGTCATCTGGGGGCTTATCGGTCGCCGGCACCCTCATTTGCAAATTAGCGATGGATAACAAATGAACTGAAAGCCTCGGAATAAAGAAATGAAACAGGGAGATGTTGACTCTAATTGGCCTCGTTTGCTCCGATGATAAACTGGTTTTGTTGGACTAATACAGGCGATGTAATTCATGCAGAAGTTTTCAACACAGTCTTTCATTTTTACCCCAGAGACAGAAAGTTTAAGGAGGAAAAAAAGGAATGAGGTTCAACCCTAAGAACTGTTATTCCCTTTGAACAAGACCCTTTCTCGGTACCTGCTCCAGGGGCAAAGGACAAGGGTGGGGGTGTATTATGGTTAAATATAAGACCAACAGATCTTCGATGAAAATACACACACTTCACAAAATGCACATCTTCCTGCGGGCTCTTGCATACTTCCGGTGCTTCCCGTTCTCCACCACGGTGCTTCCCGTTCTCCACCTCGTTCTCCACCACTATGATGCTTAGTTCAAAACGTCCTCGACTTACGTTGTGTAAATTTTCCTCCACCGGCTTCAACCACTAAAATAATCATTCTTACGCTATTTCTAATTAAACCTTCCTCTTCTAAGTGTGGCTACCTAAAGTTTGACCTGCTTCCTCAATTCCTTCTGATGACGCAATAACTACAGTGGGAAAAAAACGGTCTGGACGATGATCGTAAACAGTCTTTGGGTCGGTTTGACCAAAATATTTCAGATCTGAATTGAAGACTTTGTAAGACTTTTTCTGGCTTTTTATAAGGAAAACTTTAGGATGAAGTCGAAGACAAAGCCAACCGATTCTAGGATAATAAGTGTGGTTGGAACAAAAGCTTCCAGAACATTTTTTCTTAAAGCAAATTTTGGGTCAAACCGACTCCGGAGCCGAAGTGAGCGACTAAGAATAATCTGTTCACCGAGAAAACAATGACCTTTTAAAGGTGTTTCGGTAACGAAATGACCTCATTTATTTTAAAAAGCACCGAAAATACTAAAGCAGCATTGTTGTAGTCGAGGTGGGCTGTACGCCGCATTCCTCCGCGTTCTAGAGGCTCCGAAACTCATTAACATTTGTTCGGTTTGCATGAGCCGGAGGCCAATGTCACTGGATTTCAATTACTGTTCTATATCCTAAACGAAATTGGTAACGAAGCGAATTACAGCAGTCGTGTTCTACATGGCAGAAATAAATAAATAAAAATAAAATAAAATAAAAAACCCAACATGATTTATGACTTTTTAAAGTGCAAAGACGTTTTACTACTGAGTGTTTATCATTTGATTTGTTTTCATTAGATTTACTGATGGGAATTTAGCACTCGGAAATAATTTAGTGACAGTTGGAAGAAAAGGACTGATGCGTGTAAACCAGTGGGGAAAATGTCCTGTGATGACATATTTGAGTCAACAAATTTCAACTTTTATACTTTCCAAAAAAAAAGAAATGGGGCGGGGTTACAAACAGACCTCCACACATACTTCCTTGTTCATTATTTTGGAGAGATTTGAGGAAGAAGACTTCAATTTACCTCAGTTATACAATTGAGCAATTGGTGGTTAAGGGCTTTGCTCAGGGGCCCAACAGTGCTGGGACTCAAACCCCGATCTTCCACTTAGCAGTCAAAAACCACTGCACACCCACTGCACAATAAGTGCGTCACTTACTAACAAAAAAATATTTCAACAAATGAAATCAAGAAAGTTTAACCCAAATTAATCACAGCTGCGAAATCCACTAGCGACTTCCTGATTCTTTTACCTTCCATAATCTCTGCATTATAAACATGCCAGCGGTTTATCTGGTTCCGATATCATCTCCACGTCCTCTGTTACGCCACTTCAACAAACGATCGTCAGGAAGAAAGAAGAGCTTTGGTGCATTTTCTCCTGAACTTTTGTGTGAAAGCATGCTTCAGAACCATTACCAGTGAAGTGGAGTGTATTCCAGGATTTTTTATAGCTGCTTCAGCTTTTCATATAGCGCATTAGCATTCAATACTCTCATCCTCCTGCATTAGAACCCACCGAGACACAATCAAGAAAAGCCTAACGGACCAATAATGCCAGGTTGTTACATGGGTTAGCTAAAAAAAAAAAAAATCATGTTTATTAGCTAGCGTATGTTATTAATGTTATTAAGGTTTTTAAACAGACACGGCGACAACCGGCTAAACGTGTTCTTTATGTTTTTGAGCTAGCGACTAGAATGATCAAGTGCATTACAGTAGCTAGGTATATTGTTAGCGATTATTAGGTTTTGTAGCATTTTGAAAATGTATTTGTAAATTAAAAAAAACTAATAATAATAATAATAATCCTAGTTTGGAATTTTATGATTTTTTTTTCCTAGCGTTCCTTTATTTCTAGCATTCCTTGCAAACTTAGTCATAAGTCGCGCTACATTTTTACAGAGATCCTTAAGCTGCTTCAGATTGACTGCTGTCATTAAATACATTGTCTTATTATTAGCTAACAATTAGCGAGTTAGCTATCTGAATGTGATTAAACCAGACTAAAAGTAACAAACAAACAAAAAAATTGTAGCTCAGTGGTTAAGGTACTGGACTGCTAATTGGCAGATCAGGGTTGGATTCCCAGTACAGCTAAATTGTCAGTGTGGGGCCCCTAAGCAAGGCCCTTAATCACAAATTGCTGAGTTTTATGAAGAGATAAATGCAAGTCACTCTGGATAACGACGTCTGCCAAATGCTGTAAAAGTCAAATAAAAATCCAAAATGCTGGTATCTGTAAATCAAACAATTATACAATCCGAATCACGAATAAATACGTTACGTATATGTTTAGCGCCTTAG
Source organism: Bagarius yarrelli (assembly GCA_005784505.1). NCBI lineage: Eukaryota > Metazoa > Chordata > Actinopteri > Siluriformes > Sisoridae > Bagarius > Bagarius yarrelli. The sequence continues at coordinate 6,751,815 of VCAZ01000005.1, forward strand.
CGCGTTTAGCATGTTACCACGTCGCCAGGGTGCTTAAAACGTTCTTTGTCTCGATTGTGTCACATTCATATATTTCTCTTTAACTGCATTTTTATTTTAGCGCTCTCTCTCTCTCTCTGCAGATACTATCGATTTGTTTTGTGCCCTCTGTTTTGTGGGGCTTCTGTAACAAAGCAATTTCCCCTGTGGGATCGATAATGCATCTGTCAGCCTGTCTGTCTTTTAAAAAAAAAAAAACTATTAAAAAAAATCTCGTAGGAGCAGTTTTCCAAAGTTTGTTATCATGATGATATTTAAGCGCTTATGTTTGTCCTTTTCGCTCGGACGCGCAGTATTTCAGTAGCATGTCAAGCAAACCAAAGATAAGTTGCTTGTATTCCTAATAAGGTCGAGGGTCAGAACGTGTAGCATGATATAAATTCGACATTCCTGTCTCCATTACTAAGTAGCAGGTCGGCATGCCCCCACGTGAAAAGGTCACGTTTGTGTTTGTACCCCGTGACACAGAGGAGGCTGATTTGTAGCGGATGGCAATAGACATTAATCAACACAAATGCAGTGACTGTCAAACATGGTTGGGCTTGTACGCATGATGAAGGACTGACAAGAGCTAAAATGAGTTTTTTTTTCCAGTTTCTGGCCCGCTTGCTTTACATTCACTATCCTTCTTCCTTACACACACACATAATAACCCACAAAGACACACTCGCACACTCAAGAAAGGGGTAATGGAATACCGAAAAGCGACTTAAGAAGCTTTGAGATTAAGAAAAAAAATGTTCTAGGCGGCACTCGGAAATATATAAAAATGCAAAAGGACGAGTCGGAAAGTGCAGGTCGGAGGTGTTGAATTAATCCAGGCAAAAATGCAGACTCATTATAACACTTTTTTAAACTAAATACAAGAACCTGAGAGATGAGTCCGCATTTAATGCGTTCCTGAAAATGGGAAGGATTCACAAAGCCACTGGGGATTTTCACAGCCTTTCGAGGTGTGCAGTTCGATCACGCCTGCCTTCGCATCTGGCACGTTAAAATGAAACCTTCTCCAAATCAGGTACTAAAACAGCTGCTAAACGAGGACCCTCCTTGATTTGCTGATCAGTAGCAGTGATCGATAAAAAGATGTGAGCATGTTGACATCCTGTGCCCTCCGGTGAGTTTAAGCAAGAGGGATTAATATTTTGAAGTTAATATTCCAGAAAAAAAGTGTACGGGGAAAGACGGGTGAGGCTAAATTATTCAACGTGTAAAGAATGGAGCAGATGGGGGGGAGGCGTCCTGTGGTTGGGTCAGGAGGGTGGCAGGTGGTAAAAAAAAGAGAAAGAGATAGATAGTTTGTGTGTGTGTGTGTGTGTGTGTATGTGTGTGTGTGAGAGAGAGAGAACTACTTAGGATGCAGTAAGGGTTTTTCCTGTCATGCTTAAGCCCCTGCAGACATGACCAATCAGAAACCCCCATCCAAGCTCAACTCTCTTGCACTAAAATATCCATTACAGTTCACTTTAAGTGAGAAAACATTGTTCTGGCAAGGTATTCAGAAATTTGAAAAGCTGACACAAGCAAAAGGTGAATTACTTCTGGTTCGTTTAGTTCTTTTTAACGGCATGTATTTGAGGTTTTGGAGAAAAATCTTTCTTAGTTTAGCTCTAATTAAAAAATCCACGGACAATCAGCATACAGCTATCCAAATCCTTCACAAGATCAAAAATAATATATCAAACTATGCTGGGGTGGTACCTTCAAGGGTACATCAGTGACCTGAGAAGCTCTTTTGCGGTAACTTATTTTTTGTCAGTAGTCCGTCATTATATATAAAGACATACCATTGATAACCAGCAGACTAGAAAAAGGGCTATAGACAGAACCACCGGTGTTAAGTCCAAGACTAGCACTAGCAAGATAGTGTCAAGAGCAGGTCTATAGTAGGTTAAGGCCAGACTGAAAAGGAGTAGAATTTACTACCCAATTTTCAGTTGGGTTAGTTGTGTCCTTGATAAAGCATTTTTTAGAAAAAAGGTAATTCCCGCCCAAATATACACAACAGTTCAAAAATAAGGCCATACCCAACAAGGTTAATGCCCAACAACAAGAAAAGCAACAAGGCCAAGAACAAGACAAGCAAAGACACCAAATACAAGACTAAATCCATTGCCAAAAAGCATAACTGAAGCCAATGTGTCACAGTTGGTTTTAGGGTTTTTGTTGGGTCTTTTATTTTGGCTTTATGTTTTTAGCTTAGTTCCTAGTTGTCCTACTTTTGTTACGACTTTCATTACTTATCTGACCGCAAAACATTTGTAGCAGTAAAAGATGAGGTATCATATAAATCAGAAGTGCAATATGGAGTACCTCAAGGCTGAGTACTAGGGCCACTACTTTTCACACTTTACATGTTAAGCTTGGGAGATATCATCAGGAAACATGGTGTCAAGTTTCACTGTTTTATCAGATTTTAAAATCCTGCCAATTACTTATGAAGCCCTGACTGGTTTAGCATGTAAGTACTTGAGTGAGCTCTTCCTATTATAATCATCCACATCAGCCGTGCTCTCGAATATATCTAATAATACCTAGAATATGAAAAGCAACTGCAGGCGGCAGATCCTTTTTCTGCTAGCGCCCAAACTCTGAAATTATCTACATAACACTGTTCGGGAGGCAGACACACTCAAACTCAGTCAGTTTAAAATTAGATTAAAACCCCATCTTTTTTAACCTATCTTACACATAACACGCTTGCACATTTTCATTATCCAAATCCATTAAAAGATTGTAGGTCAACTGAAACTGGGAACACTTCCAATAACACACAATGTACTTGATGCATCCACAGTAATATTAGTCTTTAGTATCTTTAGTATCTTTTTTATTCCAAGATCACGGTCGCCACCAGATCCAGTCTGTATCCAGCCCAGATGGTGGATCAGCAGTTAAAGACGATAAGGCTCAGAGACAGATCCCCAGTGATGAACTTGTCTTCTAGATCGAAATCCGGACAAGACCATGGAAACCAGAATCTGCACTATGTAATCTTCTGCAGCCTGGAACAACCTGCTGGTTCATCTGGCTAAAGAAAAATCCCCCAACTAAGTTTTGGTTTCTTGGCGCTGGCTTGCTTAGTCGGGGCCTTTCAATTTACAGATACAAGTTAAACTGAACCGAGTGTTTAAATAAGTCTTTACTATTGTCCTATTGCCCTACTTTTCTTTTTTTCTTCTTCACTTTTCTCTAGTTAATTCGATAAATCTGCTTTGACACAATGTCTATAGTAACCAAAAGCACTATATAAATAAAGGTGACTGGACTTGCACAATGCCTGAGAACAGGACTAAATCCAATGTGTTACAACAAGACTAGATCCAATGCCTAGGAACAAGACTAGATCCAATTCCCAGAAACAACGTCAAAGTAAAAGACAAGTCTGATGAGCAGTAAAACTGCAGGCTCCAGGGAACCACAAGTCCAAAGTCAAATTTAACATAACAAAAAATGATTCCTGCCCAATTCCCAGGAATAAGACCAAGTGTGTAACATAATGACTCAGAAAACAGGTTTTAGGACAACTTTAGAAACACAAACAGGTTAGTAAAAGTAATTAATACTAAAAATTGAATAACCATTTATCGTATGAGCATATGTTTGGCTCCAAAAAAAAAAAAATGTGTTAGACAATGAATTTTAACAAAGTTTCTAACAGCATTTAATCATTAATTGATTTAGAAATATGAATGAGGCGTGGGTGATGTTTGGTAAAACTGCCTGAAATGGTACAACAATTTCTTACAACACAAAGATTTACAATTAATTTTAGAGCCACAAATCACTTTTATCCTGGCAATAATTAAAAAGGCTAAGAAACAGGATGAGGGGTGGGGGGTGGACTACGTTATCTGACGTTTTCGGGTGAAGACTTTCTTAAATCAGCAAACGTGCAAAAGAAAATTTGTTTCAGTTTATTGAAATCCGACTTAAATGTAGTTTTTCGAGCTTTAATATTCAGTTCCTAAATAGACGACTAGAAACTTTAGCTAGTTTTAAGGAGTCTGACACCGGGCAGCATGTGTTTCTGCTCATATACTGTAGCTTGTCGTTAGGACCTCTCTTACTCGTCTGATCCGATCCACATCGGTTCATTTACAATCTGAAAAACAAGTAGCTGGAAAAGAGAAGAAAAATGACACTGTCTCACCTTCATAATAGATTTTAAAGCCGTGAGCGCTGACGGCAAAGTCACTGGTGAGACGCAAGGAGAAAACAGAGCCTGTGCTTGTGACTGGAGCGGGAATCTGGAATCCTGTTAACCTGAGAGAGAGAGAGAGAGAGAGAGAGAGAAACAGAGAAAGTCAAAAAAGTGAGTAAGAGAAACAAAAGAGAGAGAAAAAAGAAAGAGAATGTAAGAGAGAGAGAGAGAGATCCAGACAGAAAGGAAAAAACAGAGAGAGTCAGAAAAAAAGAAAGAGATAAAGAGAGGGATGGGGCGGACAGAGAGAGTGAGATGGGAAAAAAATTACAGCGGGGAAAAAGAAAGATTCAAAAACATGAAAAAGAGAAACAAAATAGAGAGAAAAAAGAAGGAGAAAGAAAGAGATAAAAGATGTGAAAGTAAGAGAAAGAGCGAGCGAGAGAGAGAGAGAGAGAGAGAGAGAGAGAGAGAGAGAGAGAGAGAGAGAGAGAGAGATGTAAGTAAGAAAGAATGAGACAGTGAGATGAATAAAATGAAGGGAGGGAGGGAGGGGAAGGAGGGAGGGAAGAAAGAAAGAAAAGAAAGAAAGAGAAGAAAAGTGTTAATAAGACAAGAAAGCAAGAAAGAATGAGAAAGAAAGTAAGAGTGAAAACGTGAACATAAAAAAAAGAAAGAGAGATTTTAGTCAGGAATCCAAATAATCTTGGCTTCGTTTTTTTGTTGATGTTTCAGTCACGACTGCAGTTTTACACATCACTAGACGCCAAATGCAACAAAAAAAAAATCAATTTTCAGTGTGAAGAGCAGAACTGCAGAACCGCAGAACCGTTTCTGCCACTCATGTCCATGTGTTTGATTCAGTGTTGTGTGACAATCAATAATTTTATCAAATTTCAGCCAATGACACATAGAGAAAAGTATGACAATCAAAGTTCAATAAAACGACACCAGCGAGCACATCAACGTCTCCGGGGCCGCGTCATATCTGAAGGTCCCTCATGAAGATTTCATAATTGTGTAATATATAAAAAAAAATAATCACAATTCCAGTGTAATATGAGAAAATAATCCATAATGCAGAACTGACCCGAGGGGCTGCTGCTATGGGAAATTAATCACCAACAGCGGGGATGAGGATCCAGCAACTACCCCGAGGTTAATGTTTATACTTTTATAACAGCAACAACTACAACTGTTTCAATTTCCCACAGCAGTTTATAAGAAGAAAAACTCTGTTAATGAAAACAAACAAGAAACCCAAACATTACTTTTCATATTAGAAAACATTTAAAGAGCAAGAAGTCAGAGTCAAACACAGAATCGAAAGTCAGCATAGTCGAGTCAGAGTCAACACAGAGTCAACACAGAGTCAACACAGAGTCAACACAGAGTCAACGCAGAGTCAGCACAGAGTCAACACAGAGTCAACACAGAGTCAGCACAGAGTCAACACAGAGTCAACACAGAGTCAACGCAGAGTCAACAGAGTCAACGCAGAGTCACACGAGTCAGCAACAGAGTCAACACAGAGAGTCACACAGAGTCAAAACGCAGAGTCAGCACAGAGTCAACACAGAGTCAACGCACAGCACAGAGTCAACACAGAGTCACACAGAGTCAGCACAGAGTCAAACACAGAATCGAAAGTCAGCATAGAGTCAGAGTCAGCACAGAGTCAACACAGAGTCAACGCAGAGTCAACGCAGAGTCAGCACAGAGTCAACACAGAGTCAACGCAGAGTCAGCACAGAGTCAACACAGAGTCAGCACAGAGTCAGCACAGAGTCAACAAAGAGTCAGCACAGAGTCAACACAGAGTCAAACACAGAATCGAAAGTCAGCATAGAGTCAGAGTCAACGCAGACTCAGCACAGAGTCAACACAGAGTCAACACAGTCAACGCAGAGTCAGCACAGAGTCAACGCAGAGTCAACGCAGAGTTAGTATAGAATAGTATCAGTCAGCATAAAACCAATGTCTGCATAGAATCAGAGTCAGAGCCAGCACAGAGTCAACGCGGAGTCAGCACAGAGTCAACACAGTGTCAGAGTCAGGACAGTATCAGTCAGCATAAAACTAAAGTCAGCACAGAACCAGAATCAGCACAGAGGCGGCAAAGTCAGCACAGAATCAGAGCCAGCTCCGAATCAGGCACAGAGTCAGAGTCGGCACAGAGTCAGCTTGCAATCAAATTCAGCAAAACATCATGGCCAGCACAGAGTCAAAGTCAGCACAGAATCAGAGCCATCACAGAGTCAGAGTCAGCCTGGAATCAGAGTCAGCACAGAATCAGGGTCAGCACAAAGTCAGAGTCAGCCTGGAATCAGAGTCAGCATAATGTCAGAGCCAGCACAGATTTAAAGTCAGCACAGACTCAAAATCGCTACTGTTTTAAAGTCAGCAGTTAAAATCAGCACAGATTAAGACTCAGTACAGAGTCAGTACAGAGTCAGAGTCGGCACAGAATCAGCACAGGTGGAGATGTAAATGAGGCCGAGTCATTAATACTCTGCTGCATCACTGAGCCCCACTTACTTAATTGCCTCCTGCTTAATTTGAGCATAAAAATAAAAAAAAAAAGGCTCCGACTGCCTCATGGCCATTTCCTCATTTCATTCAAGGCGAGAGCTCAGCTGCTGCTCGGGTCATTCCTGAGGTCACATCAATCACCAGCACAGGCGCGAGTCCCATGTGCTCAGCTTCCGCAGAAGAAATGAGAGATATTTTTATGACAACAACAAAAAAAACCCCAAAATGTAGTTTTGTGTGTGTGTGTGTGTCTGTGTGTGTGTGTGTCTAAGAAGAAAGAGAAACAAAGAGATAAAAACTAATACAAAAAAAGAGAGCGAGAGAGAGAGAGAGAGAGAGAGAGAAAAGAAAACAAGACAGAAAGACAAAGGAGAGAGAGAGAGAGAGAGAGAGAGCAAGATTAATAAAAGAAAGACAAAGTACCAAAAAAAAACAAGAGAGAGATAACGAGAAAGTATTAATGCTTAAAAAATAGAGAAAGACAAACAGAAAGAGAAAATGGAGAGACAGCATAAAAAAGTAAAAGAGTGAATAAGAGAGTAACACAAAGGATAGATAGATAGAGAGAGAGAGAAATCTTAATAAGCATTTCAACTAGAGCGAGAAAAAGAAATAAATAAAGAGAGCGAGAAAGAGAGAGAGAGAGAGAGAGAGAGAGAGAGCGCACAAAAGAGTGCGCGCCCTTAAAATTAGCCCTTTAACTAGTGGACTGGATAGCGGATTGTGTCGCACTTCGGATTTCTCTTGAAGTTTTCTGACTGAAATGACGTCAGCGAGCCAATTAGCGCCTCACATGCAGAGATCTGCCACGGGTTTGTCATGTAATTAGCGAGACGTTAGCGAGACGTTCCTCTGACAGCTTTCACCAAACCCTGAGCAGATTTTAATTCCTTTAAAAAAAATCATCACTATTCTGTTCAATTGTTGGGTTTTTTTGTTTTTTTTTACAGCTGCTTTTAGAGACCTGCGCTTCAGCGACGAAGCGTCCGAACGTCCCAATTAGCATGCGAGTCTTTTCCTCAGACTCGTTTTAAAGATCGGGAGCGGCGGCTAATCCATTTGTCGTGTGTGATTATTATGGAAGGTACGGCGAGACAGAGTGAAATTGCTGGACATCATTATTATGGCTGGCAGGGACACCAAGACAAAATGAGATTTCTCACATACTCCTGGCTGGCTCGCTTTCTGCTCTAACATTTGCGCAGCACACGGTGTGTGTGAGGAACCAGGCTCAGATACACAGAGAGGTTGGAGGAAAATGGTGGAACATGGTTCGATTAAGGTTAATACGATCCCAAGATCGATGAAGTGTGAAAAACACTAAAACTGAGCCTTCACAAACGACGACTACATGCTAACACGCTAATACATGCTAACAAACGCCAGTACACGCTAACCCATAATAATATAATCTAACACGCATTCCAATACATTTAACTACACACTAACACACCCCAGTTCTGTCATTCATGCTAATACACTCTAGTTCATGCTAATACATTCTATTACACTCCATCACATGCTAATATACTCTTAACCCTAGACAAAATAGACTCTAATTCACGCGAATACACCCTACTACACCCTAATATACTCTAATTCATGATAGTACACCCTACTTAACCCTAATACACTCCAAGTCATGCCAATACACCCTACTACACCCTAATACACTCTAATTCATGCTAATACATACTAATCCACTCTAAATCATGCCAATACACCATAATACAGTCTAATTCATGCTAATACACCCTACTATACCCTACTACAATCTAATTCATGCTAATACACCCAACTTCACCCTAATACCCTCTAATTTATGCTAATACACCCTACTATACCTTACTACACCCTAATACACTCTAATTCATGCTAATACACCTTAATACAGTCTAATTCATGCTAATACACCCTAATTTACACTAATACACACTATTACACACTAATACACCCTACTACATGCAATATCTTTAGTATTTTTACTTGGGAAGTTGAATTGCAGATGCTCTGCACATCTGGAGTGATGTTGCCAGGAAGTCAGTAGAAAGAAACAACCTGTTATATATGTTGATATATTTATCTACACTGAATATTTCAAAGCTCAGCTATGGAAGGTTTAGAAGGATTTACAGAATATGCACACAGCTGCTATACACACTTCATACACACTCCTCACACACACTGCATTCACTGGTCCTAATCTTACCGCTGCACACTGACACGACTGCTGGGTCACATGACACAGAGACAAGTTTCAGAAATTAAAAAAAACTCTCTCTCTCTCCTTCCTTCTCTCTTTCTCCCGCTGTCTCTCTTTCTCTGTCTCTTTTTCTCTTCTTCTTATTCTATCTCTTTCTCCTTTTCCACTCTTCCTCCCTCGCTCTTTCTTTCTTGCTTTCTTCCTTTCTCTCTCTCTCTCCTTCAATCTTTCCTTCCCTCTCTCTCTCTCTCTTCCTGAGTTTTTCGTCTGTAAGCATGACATTTTCTTAATTTAGCAACATTTAGTGACAGACTAAAAGTATCGGCACCCCACACGCAGTGCTATACTATAAAATATTTCCACACTGTAGACGTCTTGTGTGTCTTCATGTGTCTTTATGTTTGATCTGATGTTTGCACAGCTTCAGGTTCCTAACATACTTAAGCTCCCGCAGCGAATTTAGATGTCATCATGTCCCTTTCTGCTTTGTGCTGTTTAGCAATAAACCAGATGTGTTTCTGAACCGTGACACCGAACGCTGAACGACACCGTACCAGGAGCAGCACAGGGGCGCATGACTGCAGTATCTGGTACAGCTTGCAAGTCGACCTTTCATCCACCGAAACAACAGGATGTAATGTATTTACTGGCTTTTCTTCAGCATTGTGAGATAACGTGGTTGCCAGAGCATGACATTTCAATTCAATTAGTAATGTGGGACACAATGGACTATGAATTAATTAAACCCATGGCCTTAGATATGCAGTGAAGTATGGATTGGAATTAGCGTTAGCATTAGCACTAGCCTGGCTCTAGTAGCAATGCAGTGCAATGTACATTTATTTCATTTATCCAACTAAAAAGTTGGTGGTTTGGTGGTTCTGGGAAATGCACTCTTGATGCATTTGTCTGATCAACAAGTCAACACCTTAACCATTCTTAGCCTCAGATGCTATGCCCATGTACAGTCGGCTAGATAACTGGACTGGAAACGTTTCACTGAAACATGTGATTGGTCGGATTCTCTCAGACATCCGGAGGACCTGCGTGTTCCGTTTTCTTTAACATTCTGCCTGGAAACAAAGCTACAGTGATGCTTTACTTTCTAATAGAATAACAAAGCCGCCATATTTACGACTGTATTAATACGCGCTTACGAGTGTAGCTAGATGCTGAAATTTTATAATTCGTGTAAGAATCTCGACACCGCCATTCTTTAACCATCAGGGGGAACCCTCGTCCGATTTTTAATCACCGATTTAATTACTTTCTTGAATAAACGATCTATAATTGCAAGCCGGTGTGTTTGGGTTTTGGAGGGATTTTACATGTCAATCAAACGTCCTTTTGGCCAATAAAAACTGGTTTTGAAATCCAGACCTTCTGCAGTCAGATTTGATTTATTTATTTATTTTTTTATGCGAGCTAATTTGCATTTTGGAGGATATTCCGCGAGACTGGAGCTCAGGGTTTCCTCATATAACACCCGTCTGTTGATTTGTTTTCTCTGGCAATAAGATCCTGCGGCGTCTCATGTCCTAGTCATCACCGTTATTTGGACGTTCACTAATTAGTTAATTTGATTTAATGGAATTTGCAGTGGCATCCAGCTGCTCGTGAGCGCGTCAGTCGGAAGCCTCTGGCTTTTACAACTCAACGGTAAACACACTGAAAGGAGGCGCCCAAAGAGCTCACTAATGATTCTGTACATCCATTCCAGGCTTAGAACAAAGCCATTAGCTTCATAATGAGAATATGTCCTTCTGCTAAAACTAACAATAAACATACTGTATATAAATAAATAAATAAATAAACAAATGTTCCGATTTTTTATAAAAGCACCATGTCGATTTTTATTCTTTATTCTTCTTTTATTTATTTTTTTTTATCAAGGTTTTTTTTTTGTTTGTTTGTTTTTTATTTGGAAAAAACACTCCTCATCTGTCTTCTGTCCATTCAACCAATCAGAATCAAGAATGTAATATCGGAATGGTCCATAGATCCATCCATCAATCCATCCATCCATCCATCCATCCATCCATCCATCCATCCACCCATCCATCCATCCATCTCTTCCACCCTTCCTTACTCTGTCTATCTGTCTGTCTGTCTGTCAACGTTCTTGCTCATTCCCCCTCTCTCTTTCTCTCTCCTCCTCTCATCCAGTCATCCATCGATCTTTCCATCCATACATTTATCTATCTTTCTCTCCCCTTTCTCCCTCTCATCCATCCTCTCTCTTTCTCTCTCTATCTATCTATCTATCTATCTATCTATCTATCTATCTATCTATCTATCTATCTATCTATCTATCTATCTATCTATCTATCTATCCATCCATCCATCCATCCATCCTCCAGCTGTCTGTCTGTACATCATTTTTTAAATGATTATTAACATTATTAACATTCTGACAGGTTATGAATGTATTCATAGGTTATAACACATGAATACCGGCTTTAAAAAAACTCCCGTTAGAGACAATTTGGAGTATTTATAGAATGGAGTATTTACCCGTGACTGGGGTTTAAATCTATATAATATTGATAAATGAATATTTCCTGACATCCGCAGAATAAAGTCTATCATCCATCTCTCAATGTAGAGCAGTAGCTTTCCGAAGCATTATTACAGCTTAGGAGATGTTTACGAACGGCTGATGACTGCTTTTGAGCAGGCAGCGATCGCTAACACAGCGGCTGGTGTTCCCTCCTGCATTTTATTACACAATAATCTCATAATTATCTTTAATAATAAACTGCACACTTCCTGTAAATGAGGAGTCCAGCTCATAAAAACCCATTTAAATCCAGCAGATACAATAGGAAAAATCAGCTGTGGAGGTTTTTACGGTCCGTCGTGATTTCATCATCGCCAGATTGGTCAAGGTCGATTGCATTAGCACATTCATCTGAGGAGCCAAAAGGGCACTTAGCTTTTTTTAGCGTTCTGCACTTCTATTTTTTCTTCATTAATATCTGGCATGTTGTGATGAATAGTTCATCCTACCGAGCTGGGATTTTAAGTAACGGATTAGCCGTTAGACCCCGCGGACTCTGGTTTTAAAGTTATTTAGCTCCTTGACACGACGAGTCAGCTCTGGTTCTATTTTGGTCTCTGTTAGATGAGCGAGGAACCCAACGTTCCTGCTATCTCTTGAAGACCAGCTGCTTTTTTTAACATGTAGAATAAATGAAATGGAGCTGTTATGTAGAAAATATAAATGAGATCGTCATGTCCTGGTCAGGATACGATATTCCATCATCCATATTGGAATTGAAGATTCAAATGAGTCACATGATGATCAGCCGGATCAGCTGTGTTGGTTTTCAGCTTAATGATTATTGCCATTATATAAATTTACTTAAAATATTCATAAGGCTTTATAAGCTCTTTATTACAACATATCAATTTTTTTTAAACTATTTTTATGACCTGAATGAATAAACCTGCCGTTTTTAACTAAGTATAGAATTGCGCACATACAGCCTGACAATCGAACCAGCCGACCTCAGGGTCATCATGCACAGAACGAGAAAACCTCTATAGCTAAAAGAACTGGCAACCTGAAATCTATAGAACCTGCGTGCAAAGACATTTAGAATGTTTTTAGCGTTTTTATTGTAAATGCATCTTTCGTGCGTTAGTGTAAACTTGACTCATAAGTGTAAATAACTACATTAAAGTTGCAACGGGAGAACGTTCTAGACTTTATCAGAACGCGTAAGCGCTCTTCTATCGGGCTTTAGTATCGGCTCCGAGACACGCAAACGAGACTGTCAGCGATTTTTTATAGCTTTAACGGCGACTCCCTTTAAAAACCGCCAAGAAAGATAAAAGTTTGCACAACAAACATGCACACAAAATAAAACCAGCATCTAATTAATTTCCGCAGCAGCAGCAGCAGCAGCGTCAGTGTGGACGGATGCAGTGATCTGATCAAGCTAATTTACTGCCAGGACCTTCGTTTACTTCAGCACTTCCTCTCTCATTAGTGGCCTGTTAGCGCCGGTGATACAGGACATACAGGGGCCTCTTTCAGTCCTGTTGCTGTAAAAGGCTAAACCGTAATTACACCGGGCGCTAATTGGAAGCAAACTCACCGCTGCAGAAAGGATTTCATTCTCTGGGAAAAGAGAATGTTTCGATTTTTATTTCTTTCACCCCACGAGTCCTTTTTTTTTTTTTGCTGAAAGCTTTCGCTAAAAAAAACGGATGGCCAAACAATTAACATTATTTTATTTTTTTTCATAAGATGCTGTAACAAAAACTCGTCCACTGACCGACGACTGACTGGAATAAATAACTGTGTAACCCGTCATAATGCATTTAAATAGCATTACATCATTATATAGAAAGATAGATAATGTTTGCACCCCAGGTTAAAAGCTCGATTCTGATTGGTCAGCAACTCAGACAGACAGAGAGAAATAGTTAGACAGACAGACAGAGAAAGAGAGAGATAGATAGATAGATAGATAGACAGACAGACAGACAGATAAATAGATAGACAGACAGACATAAAGGCATGCAGATAGACAAATACACAGAAAGAAAGTCAGACAGAGACAAACAGACAGACAGATAGGTAGACAGACAGAGACAGACAGACAGTCAGACACATAGATAGACAGGTAGACAGATAGACAGACAAAAAGACAAGAGCGGCGTTTTGTTAGCGTGATTGGTGATTATGGCCAAAGGTGGTTGGTACCACTTCCTGTTCTAGTGTCACACGCTTCCAAATCCGACTCAAAAATCACCTCAGCAGGAGCAATTAGCGTTCAGGGAAAGTTTGTGCTTTTAAACAGCGGCTGTATTAGTGTGCGATCAACTGGTGACCTTTTCCTCGAGTGGGAACTTTTTAAATTGGACTTTAGATCAAGCAACGTTGTTCTTAAAATGAGCAGCAGAACAAAAGAGGCGGGTGAAGAATTGGCGGTAATAAGGTCATCTGTGTAACCAGAAGCTGTACTGTCTCGTATTCAGTCCCATAATCCGTGTAATAATGATACAGAACTCTGTAAAATCTGGTGGAACCCACTGTACGAATTGTCTTGTTTATAGGGCGACATAACAAGGAGGCTTATGAACATTACAATAAAATTATTCTTATAAAGGCAGTATTCATAAAGCTGCATAACAGCTACATAAACACTTCATACAAATGAAACTAAACTTAGTTAAAAGAGCCGGGTTTATTAATTAAGGTCATGAAAATAGTAGTGGCCTATATGTTGTAATAAAGCCTTATAAATATTGTAAGTAAATGTATAAAATAGCAATAATCATAAAGCTAAATACCATCTAAATGTACATAACATTACATAACATATGCAAATGTAACAATATTATAAACATTTAAGCCAAATTTAATCAGCTGTTATAAAGGTCTTGGTTGTAATAAAAGACTTATGCCGCCTTATAAACATTATCATTAAATATATATTGCTAATAACCTTAAAGACTACATGACATCTACAAAAAAACTTACATACAAAACTCACCAAACGAGATCTATTCAGGATTATTTGTAAGGCTACATTAGAGCTACATAAAGACTTTATAAAAATGTTACCAAAGCTACAAGGTCTATCCAGGTTGATTCATTCTTTAGCTGTAGTGACAATCTTACGTAGGTGTTATGCAATCTTATAAACATTATAATTAAATAATAATTATACAGCAATGGAAATGATCATAGGGCTACATTAGAGCTACATAAAGACTTTATAAAAATGTTACCAAAGCTACAAGGTCTATCCAGGTTCATTTATTACTTTTGTGACGTTCCTATGTAGGTGTTATGCAGCCTTATAAACATTATCAGATTATTTTAATAACATTTTGATTTAATTTCACTGGGTGGCGTATCTGCCCACCCTTAAAATCCGAGCAGAAAGAAGGCAGTTGATGTACCTGGTGCGAAAGTTGGTGGGATGAGGATGCCCATCATATAAAGATAAAAAGTCGTATTCCTCCTCCACAGCGAAGGATTGAAACACCACATGAATTCTGCTCCTCTCTTCAGCTACAATCACCCACGTGCAGTTGGCGCCGTTGGGGTAGCCGTGCGGATATCCGGGGCTTTCGATGGTTCCGTTTTTTCCTTTTAACGTCCCACCGCACGTGTAAATAAAACCTGGAACACACAGACAGAGAGAGAGAGAGAGAGAGAGAGAGAGAGAGAGAGAGAGAGAGAGAGAGAAAGAGAGGGAGAGGAGAGTAAAAGAGAGAGATAGAGAGAGGGGAGAAAGAGAGAGACAGAGAGAGGAGAGAAAGAGAGAAACAGGGAGAGGAGAGAGAGAGAGAGAGAGAGAGAGGGGGAGAGGAGAGTAAAAGAGAGAGACAGAGAGGGGAGAGAAAGAGAGAGACAGAGAGAGGAGAGAAAGAGAGAAACAGGGAGAGGAGAGAGGGGGGGAGGAGAGTAAAAGAGAGAGTGAGAGAGAGATAAATCATTAGAAGTTGTACTATCAGTTTTCTGTCGTCTCTGTTGCTTTCACGTAATTAAGTCGTTTGAATAAAAATGAGAACAATTTTTTTCTCTGCAGTTCACTCTTTTTTTCTCTGTCTCTTCCTTAAACTCTCTCTCTCTCTCTCTCTCTCTTTCTCTTCTCTCCTCTCTCTCTCTCTCTCCTCTCTCTCTCACTTCTCTCTCTCTCTCTCTCTCTCTCTCTCTCTCTCTCTCTCTCTCTCTCTCTCTCTCTGAACCTGTCTTAATCTGACTCTTCTCCATATGACTCTTTTTCTGACCCCCTCTCAGAATCTTTAATTTCTTTGCTTCTCTTTTTCACTTTATCTAAGTCTGTCTCCCTCTCTCTCTCTCTCTTTCTCTCTCTCTCTCGCTCTCTCTCTCTCTCACTCTCTCGCTCTCATTCTCTCACTCCCCCCCCCCCCCTCTTTTATTCTGTCTTGCAACGACAGAAGGATTTTAGTGTAAAAGGTTTGTGCTGACTCACAGCCTCCCTACAGCGAGCCTCCTTTTCTTTCTTTCTCACACTCATATACACACACACACACACACACACACACACACACACACACACACACACACACACACACACACACACACACTGAACTATCTCCACAGTCGCACTTTTACACTGCACCAAGCAACAAAATGAGCATTCAACAAATTCGATCACTGAATATTTTGGAATTAGTCTCTCTATTATTAATAAATAGATCAGCTCATGAAGAAAAAGAAGGTTTACGTCACAACATTCTTTAAACATTACCCAAACGTAAAAAACCTTTAAAAGTGTGGGTCAGTGAGATTAGCATTGACGAAACTTCCTATTAAGCAGCACTGTGGAGTGCGACACACATCTCGAACCCTGGCTGTATCTATAGAAACGTTACTGTATTTGTAACAGAGTGTAAAAAGCCCCTCTGTTACTCACGCCGGACGCTGGAGGCTTCTGCTAACGGCTGCGGGTCTAAATCTCATCCCACCTGCATGAAAAATCTCATAAAAATGGACGAGTGTTAAAGCACACGGTGTTGAATAGTAGCAATACAGTGAGATCATCTTCATTAATGAACTCTGATCGGATGATGGAGTGAGAAGAGGATCTGCGTTTTTTTTTTAAAGGAATTTCTTTTCTATTTCTCGCTGAGATTTCGTGTTTAGGAATCAGAGGATGTTCAGTTCACGTAATGCAAAATTACTGTAAGAATCATTTCTCTATCCATGCTTAAGTTCATCCATTTATCCATCCATCCATTCATCCCTCTATCCATCTATACATCCATCTGTTTATCTATTTGCTTATTCATTTATCCATCCATTTACCCAGCAGTCCATTAATACCACTATTCATCCATCCATCCATCCATCCATCCATCCATCCATCCATCATCCCATATCATTAAATTTTTATTTATCATTAAATTTTTAAACTTAATTTTTAAGTTTTTTATCCCAGTGTAGTCTAATATAGTACAAGGTTTTTTATCTCATTTATCCATTTATCCATCCCTTCTTCGCCCGGACCATTTATTTCTCAATACATTCCTTCATTAATCCATCCATCCCACCATTTACATATTCACTCATCTTTACATAACTAGTATAGTATAGTATAGTATAGTATAGTATAGTATAGTATAGTATAGTATAGTATAGTACTGGATAGTATAGTATAGTGTATTATAGTATAGTACAGTGTAGTATAGTATAGTACAGTATAGTGCAGTATAGTATAGTACAGTGTAGTATAGTACAGTGTAATATATTATAGTATAGTATAGCACAGTGTAGTGCAGTACAGTGCAGTATAGTAAATAATAGTATAGTATAGTAAAGTATCGTATCTATTCATCCATCACTTCATCCATCCTTTAATCACTTTCTTAATTCCGTTTTTAATTGCTAAAACTCGGGGGTTTGTGTTCATTTGTTATTCTTGTTGCTGTTTTTGGGATATTTGCCCCTCTTTAGTCAGAATCAGAGTCTGTGTGAAACTTGGGGGAAATTCCTGTGAAACGAACGGAGTGACGGTTAAACTCACGGAAGTGACAGCGGCCGCAGCAGTGACAGTGATGGAAGGTTTTATAAAGCGTTTCGGTCCGACGGCTGTGGCGAATGTTACAGCTACATAAAGCTCTGATACAGAAACTCGCAGGCACAGAAACGCAGACATTGATAAAAGTCTCAACACCATCTAATGACATTGTACAGGGTGCAACAAAATTGAGTGTGATGGAGCGTGTGTGTGTGTGTGTGTGTGTGTGTGTGTGTGTTTTGATTTTTTATTGTTTTTTTTCTTTTATCCACCATAACCGCTGATTTTAAAAACATTACACTTTGGTAACACGCAAATTGAAGAACAGAATTTTTTCTCCTTGCTTTGTGTGATGCTTTTAAACTGCACACACACACACACACACACACACACAATCGATCAATATTAACACACGCTGAGTGGACAGTTTATCAGCGAATGAATCGATATTAGCTTTGGATAAATATCGTGTGTGTCGCGTAAGCAGGATTGAGGATATGAAGGAAGTGTCGATTCTTTTTTAGCTGGAAAACTTCTTAAATATAAAAAAAGTATTAAAGAAATCACCTCATCAATCAAGCAGAATTAACTGTTTATTAAATTTAATGAAATCTATCGCATCAGACGGATCAAATCCTTTACTCCTTTTATGAAAAAAGGATTTTTTTATATTTGATAAAATAAATCAGAAAAAGTATCGGTGAAAAATGATTAATCGGTCGGTCTACAGTCAGTTGTTTATTATTTTCCGGTACCCTGTACAGTTGTATGTACAGAATGCGTCCTCATCATCATTCATCTCATTGCGTCATCATCATCATCATGTCTTCATAATCGTCCAATTTAAAAAAAAATAATTTTCAAAACTGATTAACAAACATTATCACAGTAACAGTTAACACTAATTATCAGCATTAAAGTAACACTAATTAATTCGGGATGATGACCTTCTGACATAAACGTTTGTGTGACGCATGATCGCAATGAAGACGAAAACCATTAAGTTAGAATTAAAACGTGAATTAGTTTGTTTTCTTTCTATTATTGTAGCTTTGCGATATTACAGTTGAACCACTGAGGTCACACGGGTTCTTTTGTCAATTTTTGGTATTTTTCTGGGCCTTGAAAGCGGTAGTTACCTTGCTGTCTATGGGAGGATCAGAGAGTCTTTAACAATATCTCACATTGTCTTCCGAAGATAAAAGAAAGACTTACGGGTTCGGAACCGCGTGAGGGGGAGTAATTAATGACGGCGTTTTTATTTTAGGGTCAACTGTCCCTTTAAATACTTCAGGAAAAAGAATTCTTGTTGCTGAATTGCGCTTATTTAACATCATCCGAGTTAAACATTATCCAACTGCTGTGACGTCGTATGTCATGTGACGATATCAACATGGCGGATGTAGCACGTCCTGATTTTATTCATAATACTCATAACCATACTGTCGTATCCAATCCAATCCAAGTCTCATATACGTGACATCCTATTTCAGAAAGCTGGGGTCAGACATGAAACAGCGTTAAGGGCCTTGCTAAGGGGCCCGAAAGCAGCAGCTTGGCCTGATCTTCCAAGCAACGATTGAGAGTCCTGACCGCTTGAACCGTGCCGATAAATTGAATAAGATTATTAAATCAAAGCATCGTAATAAAACGATTCGATATCCAACCCTCTTCTTTAACCTAAAGCATGAACAAGCCTCATTCCTATTTCTTTATTTCGATCAGCGAGGCCCATTTTCTATCTCTCTTTCATGATGCACCGCACCATCTCATCCACCCATCATCGTGATTACACGCCGCCATTCCCTGCGCTGACAACCCGCCTGCTGATACGGGGTCGCCATCAATCCTGAAGAGGAAGAGTATTAAGTGCACAGCGGAGCAGGGTGGACGGGAGGGCGCGGGTCGCTCGTATGAATCAGTGTCTGAACCCATCGATCCGGTTCTGGGGGGTGGGGGTTGTGGGGTGGGGATGAGGGAAGGCGAGCCCAGCTGCTGCATTCACTTAAACAGATCCACTCCATCCCGTAAGCACCGCCTCTCACCATACCTGCTGCATGAAGAGCCAGCCACACTGATTTGTTTGCACTGTGAGAGCAGCAGGGGCAAAAATGGCAGGAGAGCTCTGTCTTATTACACACACGCACACACACATACGCTGCTGACAGATTCCTCACGCTCAGGGACTCGTACGGCTAACAGGGCTGAAACATCAAGCAGATTTCAGAGCCGCATCTTTAAAGCATCGTGTGAGGGATTAAACTGGAGACGATCGAAAAGTTGTCGGATAAAAATCAAAAGAATCTGAAACGTTCAGCGTTAAATATTGATATTTATTATTAATTATTTATTCATCCAAACTTTACGAAGTTTTTTTTTAAATAAAGTTTTGTAAAATATATATCTCTATTTTATTTTAAAAAGTAGCTTTCACACACAATTTTTTTTTTTTTGTGACAATGCAATTTTATTATTATTATTTTTTTTTTAATTTTATATATTAGTATTTTGCTTCCACGCCATATTTAAAGGTCGGCCAAACATTGCTTTCTTTAGACAGGAAATAAATCCCATCAGACATCCCATCCGTTTCCCACTAGAGGGAAAAAAAGTCAGAATTGGGTCACATGATACCTGCAGAGTATATGCGGCCAATAATAGCGTACGTCCGCCCACCTCTCCTCCGGATACCCCCCTCTGTCCTCTGCAGATAAGAACATTCCGATTGATTCAAAGTTCCCCGTCTCTCGTCAGCTGCTGTAGCGTGGGAATTCCCCAGCATGCTCGCCGCTACATAAAAACAGCGCCGATCCAAGCACAACCCAAACCTTGCGCAAAGGTCAATTCATGATTTTATCAAGTTTATCAAGTGGCTGACAGACCCCATTCATGGAGACGATTATCGCACCATCGTCCGCTGCGGGAAGGACGAGGAGGGCTGGTGATGGAGATCGTGCTTCAGGTGGAGTGGGAAAGATCATGACTGATATAAGATTTAATAAGGGAAACAGATAGGACTGTGGTAGACTGAAAATGATGTCATTTTCCTGGCTAGGCAGGGGCACCTTGGTGGTGCCGGGAATTGAATCCATAATCTGCAGTTCAACATCACTTGGGCTACCACACCTGCTTTACATTTATGGCCATATATGGTATGTTTAAGGGTCTGGGTTTGGTAATTGAACAATCAGCCCAACCACCACTGCTTAAAAGCAAAGTTAGTGCTTTCTTCTGATTGAGAAGATTCACTGATGTGACTTGGTGGCTGTGGTGTGATCATAAAGAGCAGCGTAAAAGAAAAAATGTTAACCAGAATGTTCCTGAAATGTTCCTTCTCTACCAAAAACACCAGACTGTGAGCAAGACGGGTTTTACTGGTTGCCGTATGAAGAAACACGAGAAGCAATAATCAAACCTCACAGCAATCCTTACAAACACTCGTCTGAAAATCTATTAATCCGTCTTGCTCTAGAATTCCAGATGTTCTACAGCTGGAGGCAACATCGATGAGTGAATCCACTACAGGCACGTTCAAGAACCCCTACAGTCGCTTTCCAAGAACACTTCAGTCTGCAATGTAGTGGAGATTTTTTTTTTGAGGGAAAGCTTTCTTCTTTTTTGTCAGAAGAGAAGGAGCAGAAGAAGAAATAAAAGGAATGAGGGTGATGATGGGTTGAGGGGGCGGGGCTAGCTGAGTGTTTAATAATCTTTTAAAAAGCATCATTAAATCTGATTAACCCGAAAAAAAGAAAGTGGAAGGAATTCATTCTTGCGTAAAACAGGAGTTCACTGGTTTCTTAGACATTCCAGAACATTGAAACACATCTAGAAAAAAGACATCCTTATCCAGAGAGACTTTCACTTGTCTCATATTTTATCCTTCTGAGCAGTTGAGGGTTAGGGATCTTGCTCAGGGGGCCCCGCAGAAGCAAATTGGTGGTGCTGGGAATTACAATCTATTTTCATACTACTCTTATACTACACAGGGTCTTATGAAACTTGAAGTCTATCCCAGAGGACTTTGGACAGGGTAATTATTTGTCCCATACACTCTGCAACACAAGAAAAATCAGCTTAGGAAATTGGGGTCACAGTGCAGGGTCAGTTATGATACAGTGGTAAAGGGGGGTAAAGGGTCTTGCTTAAGGACCCAACAGTGCCATACAGACAGCAGTGGGGCTTGAACCCTGGTCTTCCTGGTCGTCCAAACGACTCAGCAGTTTAATCATTTCAGTCACCCAACCTGTCAACTCGTCTCAGGGCCCAAACACACACACACATGTTATGACAGCGAATCATCTGTCTCCATCCTCCTATCTTCCCTCACACTTACTAACTTCATGTCCTCATTTATCACATCCATATACCCCCTCTTTGGTCTTCCTCTTTACCTTCTGCCTGGTAGCTTCATTTCCAACACCCTCCTACCAATATATTCACTATCCCTCCTCTGAACCTGTTCAAATAAATTTTTATTTGATAAGTTTTACCCCAGCCCTCTGAACCCCATTGAAATTTTAATTGGATTGGGCATTTTTATTCCAATTAAATTGTTTAAATGGGGCATTTTCATTCGGATTGGATTTTTATATAATATTTAATACTTCATGTAAATAGAGCTAAATGATGAGGACATAATTAAACCAAAAAAAAACATATTAGTAGAAGAAAAAAAAAAAGCAAGAGCATGTGAATTGTTAGAAAATCTCTCAACCTGTCATCAGGAACATAGCCAGGCATCATCACAGCCAATTAAACACACTTCCTGTCTCGTACTGATCCTCTGTGTGTTTATTCCCAGGACTAAGTGTAATGTTTGCTAGATAATGACCATCAGAGGTTAAATCCCAGCCTGAGGCGTTCCATCGGTCAACATGATCTCAGATCTTAGAGGAAACATACGCCGTGATACCTAAACGCGTCTGAGCGGAACGTTCAGGATTGTGATCCCACCCGGCAAATATGCTGCGGAAAGAAATAAACATGATGGACTGGAGGAAAATGCTGCAGTACGTAGACATTACGGCTTGTTAAAACGGCACACACACTTTCCCGGTACATTCATCTTCTTTCCCAAGAGCAGATGCGTCATTATTTACTCTACATTCAGCACAGTGTGCGTTTCTACACTACAGTTTTTTAATTTGCGATACACAATATTTTGCGACAACTCGCTACAAGTGAATAACAAGTCGAACCCAACGCTTATGTTTTGTTCGTGTTTTTTTTTATATATTTAATTTCCAGCGTGCCGAGTTAATGAGGAGAGTTGAAATCAAAACAGATCAATTATTATTCAATAACGGAGGATGAATCGAACTAGCGATTGTATTGCCAACACTAATTTCGACTCCTTGAACCTTTTCGAACACCACACGCTTATTTTTGACACCCTCGTCCTCCCACTTACACTTAATAACATAATTACACTATTGCGTTGTTGTTGTTGTTGTTTTTGGGTTGTAAATTGTAAAACAGAATGGCAGATTTTGCAACCTACAATTAATGAGGGGGGGGGGTGTGTGTAAACCTTTGCACACAGCTTTTTTCAAACAATTTGAACAAGAATACAATTGAGGGGGGGGTTTCATGTTGCACAAACAGGGGGAAAATTTGCAATTCAGAAACAGTATTGGGACACACAGCTTTGTTCTTCAATATCAGCATGTAATGAGACGCTGTTTCACCCACTGATCGGTTTGGAAAGTGTCAAATTATTTTTTATAATAGCATCCAAGGGTCCAAAATCTGTGACGGTGCAAACGATACCGAGGGTCGTTTCTATAGCAACAGCGATGTTTTGTTACTTGGTATAGTTGGTATACCCCCTGGACGGAGTGTCTACCATGACAGGGTCTATTTACACACACTGACTATGACACTATGAGCAATTTCAAGACACTGGTCACCCTTCAGCATATGTCTTTGGATTAAAGGAGGAAACTGGGGAACCCTGAGGCATCCCCTAAGGAACATGCAATCTACACAGACATGTTGGAGTCGGGAATAGAACCTTTTTTAAAAAAAATTATAATAAGTGTTGAACTATGGATTGAAAGGTTATGAGTTCAATTCCCAGAATCGCCAAGATGACAATGCTGGGCCCTTGTACAAGGTCCTTAACACTTAATTGCTCAGTTGTATTAATGGGATAAAAATATGCAACGTTGCTCTGGATTACTGCATCTGCCAAAAAAATTGTTTCGGCAGGTGATAATTCATTGGTTAAATTTCTAGACAGCCCAACCAACCTGCTACTGCCGGGTCCCTAAGCAAGGCCCCTTAATCTTAAACTGCTCAGCTAGATTAAATATCCCATAAATGTAAGTCGCTCTGGTTAAAGGCGTCTTTATTTTCATTTTAAACGTTCTACTTTCTTAGCAGTAAAAGCTAGGGATCAATGTTTTTTTATCCGCCAGACAAAACCAAAAGGAAAATTCTACCTGCAATTACACGAGCCATAAAGTGATGATCGTGTCCCATCATCTGCGTTACAGCTGTAATAATCTCACTCTCACGTTCTTACCCTCTCCAAGAAGTGTGTTTATTCTAAAAGGTCAAGCATAGTGTAAATTTCGCTCTCCCACTGATAAACGAAGCTCTGTGAGACGCCTGAGAAGAACATCATCGACGCGTATAAACTGTTAGACACGGAAACGAGAGCCACCGAGGCAACAATCCTGACAGGCAGGGGTATACCGTCTGATTTATCACCTGGGACCACCATAATAATGATGATCACGATGGTGAGGATGATGATGATGATAATGATGGTGGTGGGGATGATGGTAATGATAATAGTGATGAGGATGATGATAGCGGTGGTGATGATCGTGACGTTGATGATGATGTTGGTGATGATGCTGATGATGATGGCATGATGATATCTGTGATGATGATAGTGATGATAATGATAGTGATGCTAATGCACATGATGATGGTAATAATGATGATGATGGTGATCATGATGATTATGGGGATGGTAATGATAATATTGGTGAGAATGGTAATGCTGATGATGTTGATGATGATGATGATGATGATAGTGCTGATGATGTTACTGGTGACAATGGTAATGATGATGGTGGAGATGATAAGGCTGATGATGATGATCATTGTAATGATGATGATGGTAATTGTAAGGATGGTAATGATCATGATGTTGTTGATGATGATGATAATGATGATGATGTTGGTGGTGACAATGGTGATTATAATGATGGTGGAGATGATGAGGCTGATGATCCTGCACAAAAAATAATGACCAGAAAGGTGGTAATCATGTGATCAGAAAATCAATTCCAGTTACCACAAAGCTGCCACTGTTGGGCCCCTGAGCGAGGCCCTTAACTCTCAAATAAGGCCGTCTGTCAAATGCCAGAAATTCAGAGAACTCAGAAATGAGTGATTGTGTCACTGTTGCTGGATTAGTCGTGATTATCGCTCCACAGTCGCATGCCGACTCGCAATCTGAGCTTGAGACAAAAATAGCGGCTGAAGGTTTCCAGCCCGCCGTCTGAAAAACTGCTCATTTAACACAACGAGCAAAAACAAAAAAAAAAAACAATTAACATTCAGCGAGCCCGAAAAAGTGTTATTCTCAGCTGGAACTTATTGCTGTTAAGAAAAATAATAAGAGAATAAACAGAGAGGGGCGTGAAATCATTACACCGAGCCGGCAGTTCCAGGCAAAGCATCAGCAATCAATAAAATCAAACCTCATCGCGAGTTCCTTCTTCACTTTCCTGCAGTTTAACCCAGTCCAAATGTCTGACCAGAAGAGCTGCTTATTAAAGAGACGTCAGGAAGATGAAAGAGCGGATCAGAAGATCAGAGACAAGAAGAGACATGAGACAGGAAAGGATTTCAGACTCGCTGTAGATCTACAGTCAGATACCCCAACCTGCACGCAGGGGAAATGTTTGTTTATATTTTGAAATATAGGTATTTATTTATTTATTTATTTATTTATTTATTGATATATTCATTTATTTATTTATTTATTTGATGTTTAGCTATGTATTTAATTATTTATCTATTTATTTATTCGTTTGCTTCTTATTTATTTGTTTACGTACATTTAAACTGTTTGATAAGAAGTTAATATTTATTTATTTATTTGATTTTTTAGCGATGTATTAAATTATTTATCTAGTCATTTATTTGTTTGCTTCTTATTTTTTGTTTCTTATCATTTATTTATTTGTTTGTTTTTTTTAGCTATTGATTAAATTATTTATCTATTTATTTATCTGTTTGTTATTTATTTGTTTATGTACATTTCGGCGGTTTGTTGATATTAAGGCGTTTATTTTAATTAATTAATTAATTAATTCATTAATTTGTTTGTTTGTTTAGCTGTTGATTAAGTTATTTAGCTTTTTATTTATTTGTTTGTGTATATTGAAGCTGTTTGTTAAAATGTTTTAGGCATTTGTTTATTTATTCATTTATTTATTTGTTGTTTAGCTACTCATTCAATTATTTTGCTATTTATTTATTTGTTTATTTATTTATTTAGCAATTAGCCAGTAGGTTTTTTTTTGTTTATTCGCTTGTTTTGATGCAGATTTAAAGTATTTATTTAGCTATACGTTTATCCTGCATACATTAATTGAGTTAAATATACGATATTATTGATTTCTTTAATGTTTATTGAATTAATTGCCTATTTATTGATTTGTATTTGTCCAACCTGAGGATCGGGACTCACTGATGTTCTTTTAAGGTGAATTGTTTGTGTTTATTAAGATATAGATAAAAAATGTACTGATTTATGCATTTGTTTTCTTGTTTTGATTAATATACAGGAACGGAATAAATATTAGACATATTGTTTTTTGGGCTGGTTTATTTCTTTCTTCCTTTATTCTGTATTTGCAGTAAAAAGAAACTATAAATAACGATGACATTGTTTTTTTGTTTTTTTTCTTCCAATAATAAATTCAGCGAAAGCAGCACAGAATTTCTCTCCGTCCACCTGCGGATGTTTGTGCTGCGTCAGTCTGAGTGAGTCACATCTCGCTTGAACTCGGTAGTAACCTCGGTAAATATGCTGAGTAAACTGACCGCCGTACAGAGGAAAGAGCTTAAAAACACATCAGGCTGAAAGAAAAACCTCTGTTTTTAGCTAACAGGAAGTGGAATCCTGTACGTTAATCGCGTACGTTTGCTTTATCGGCGTTTATTCTCCATAAGGCAGGTTGGCGCTAACATTCGAAATAGTTGAAATGCTTTTGTTTCGCTAGCCTACGAGTTCATCAGTGCCAGCTTGCTGGTGCTTTGGTTTGAACCAATATTAGCTCTAAGGTTTGGTTCGATTTACAACACTGGCTTGCCGAATTCAATCTATATAAATATCGGCAATCTATTGATAATATCGGTTTAACCCCAGAGTTATATTATTGGCTCTAAGGTTTAGTTCGATTTACAATACAGGCTTGCTGATTCGATATGATTTAATTCACAATATTATCCTTATGACTGGATTCGATTCATGAGACATGGTTCCTAAATTGATCCCATTTACGATAAGGACTTGCTGATTCGATTAGCTTTACCATTTCATGACTTGATTCAATTTGCAAGATTTGGTTCCTGATTTGATTCAACTTGCAATACTGGCTTGCTGATTCAATGTGATTTAATTCACTATACCATCTTCATGATTCGGTTCGCAAGACTGTCTTCCTGATTTTAATCTACTCAGAATACAGTCTTCCTGATGTGCTTCCATCCATAATACTAGCTTTATGATTCGATTCAAATATACTGGCACGCTCATTCGATTTGCCAAATCATCTGCGCTTCATCGTTAGATTCCATTTATGAAATTAACTTCATAATTTGAATCAATTCAAGATACCATCATCCTAATTTTAATCTACCAGCTTCCTGTCAATTTTTATACCAGCTTCACGACGTGATTCGATGATTTGAGTTGATTCATTATACTGGCTCCATAATTTGATTTGATTCATGAAATCGGCTCTCTAATTTCATTCAATTCACATTACCGCCTTCCAAACATTGAGAAGAAGGAGAAGAAGCAGGATATATAGCAAATATGGAGCAGAGAAGGTGAAGGGCCTTCCTCAAGGGCCCAGTAGTGGAAGATTGGTGGTGAACCACAATTAACAACTTAATCTATTGACACAGAACTATAACCTTAAAGCTGTCACAAATATCGAAGAATCATATGATCGCAATTATTTGCCCGTGATTCAACCGCAATTATTGCAAACTTTTATTAGTCACTAGGAGGCGCTGTCGTACCTGCAGCACCCTACTTTCAAAGTAAGTAAGTGAAGCGGCATGATTAGAAAGTTGGAGTGTCTGGGTTTTCTGATGCTTCAATAACGCTCCATCACCAGCGCAACTCATGTTAACGACCCATAATGCAACTGCAGATAACATGAATTAATTTAGATGTTGCTAAACAGATAAACACACTGACAGGACACCAAATATGGATTTCCTTAAATACTATTTATTTATTATGAAATATTTACAGTCGAGCGTTAATAAATCACAAATTGGGGCGATTATAAAATGCTTTGAGTTGTTTTTTTTTAAGGTTTAATTGTTTTTTACAATTAATTAATTGTCAAAGTTTTAAAACAGACAATTAATCATTAAAATCCCAAAACAGGCAATAAATCGTCATGATCGCAATTATTTCCTTAACAATTAATCGTCACCCAAATTTGATAATCGTGAAAATCCTTGTTATTCCTGAATTCTTCTTCAAGTTTGACTTAAAATTACTTCAGCGACCTGATGGACCTGATGAAGAGCGTCAGTATCTTCTGCTGAGCGTCAGTCAATGTTACTCTAAGGACTTTTAAAAATGGCGCCTGTTAACCTGCGGATTGGGCACTGGCTCTGGCACCGGTATCATTGAGTGCTTTATGACTGAGAGCAAGGTCATGTGGTGCGATAGTGTGTGGTAATGGCTGACATTTTGACACCAAGAAAATCAATCAATCAATCAATCAATCAATTAATTAATCACTCAATTAATCAATAGCTTAATCTTACACAAGATTCACTAATTTCATAAACCAAATTTCGTTCCCACATGATTGGACTAAAATTGTTCACATTATGTGTTACATAAATCTTCAAAGCCCAAAACCAAAAATACCTCGAAACAAGCTCAGATATGTAGTAGGTCATGTGACAGGAACTAATGGCTTAAATAATCATATAATGGGAGGAATTTTAAGCATGTGAATTAACCAGTCTACACACTGCTGTTTGCTTGATCTTAGATGTCAGGTAGCAAACCAGGCCCTCAGACGGGTGGAGGCTACATGATGCAGCATGTAGAAGCAGATAGAAGAAGGTACGCACCATGAATAATTTATTCCATCACCTGATCATCAGAAGGTTCGAGTCAGTTAGTTACAAGGACACGAGGATGAGCCGAACACAGGGATTCCAAAAAAAGAAAAAAACACACAAAAAACACAACGTACTTTAATTGTTTGTTAAATTTCCAGACACGCTTCGGTGTGGAACAGCGTTGTCACGCAAACGCATCTGCGCATGCGCGCGCAACAATTTCCCTCCACAGCTGCGCGCGAAAGAGTGGCCCTATCCTCCATTTTCACTCAACATCTCATCACTTATAACCACCAACCCAAACCCCAAACTTAAAAGTCGTTTGATTTTTACTTCTTTACAACTTTTAATCATGTTAAAGTTAATTTTTAATCAGTTTCAGAGCAAAACTTTAAAGAATAAGGTGTAATTTTCCCTCCAGAGGACCACCGCGGTGCAGAGATTGGGATGAAATTGTTCTACACTGCAACCCCACTGCGCATCAGCCTCCAGCACGTCCAGTAAGGTGTTAATACATTATGCAGAAAAGACTCCAGGGACGCACGAGATCACTGGCATCAAATGCAACACAATTCAAATCAGAATAAAGCAGCAGCGCGTTGGAGCATTTCAGCAGGGAGTTTATCTTATGATGCGTAATAACGCTTATTAAAAATCAGCGCACAGTTTCAGTGCAAATCAGCGGCACCGTGGGCCGCTTTACTCACCGTGCGCGCGGGTGCACATCAGCGAAAACACGACGTTCCAAATGACAAATCCGCCTTTGATCCTGGCCGCTTTGGCGCGTGATGAGTCCACGCGAGAAGAGCACCGGGCGCATCCTCTTTCGGAAAGGGGTACAAATCCACCGCGAGCCTCTGTCATGTCGGAGAATCTAGATGAAATCAACCGGCGCTGTTTCCCCCCCCCTCGCGCGCGGAGAGAGGCTGGTGCTGAGCGGTCGGAGAGCGGCGTTACGGCAATTCAGGGCGCGAAACGCGGGGACAGGACTCAACCATCTCGGCCGACGGGGGAACAGAGTGCAGTGCGCGCGCCTCCGGAGCTCCTCGGCACGAGCCGACCGCCCGACAGCATGTGGGTGCCGCTTTTTAATCAGAGCCCAACAAAGACACTCTTCCGCTCCTTCTCTCTCTCGCTCTCTCTCTCTCTCTCTCTCACACACACACACACACACACACAAACACACCCGAAAAAAATGCTCCAAGGTCTTATTCGCGCACACAGATTCCTGGCGCGTGGTAAAAAGCAGCCTGAGATGATGTGTTACAGCAGAAAGTCGGAGCGCGCGAGCCTCGGTGTGTGTGATACGCAGGCAACTTTTTCTAGCTGCGGATTTGGTGGAAGTCCGATCAGAATGCTCCAAACGCGCGCGTGCTGTGAAACCTGCGAGTTAGGATGGAGTCTTCTGCCATCTATAGGATATACAAGCAACTCTCTCTCTCTCTCTCTCTCTCTCTCTCTCTCTCTCTCTCTCAATCTCTCTCTCTCTCTCTTTTTGTTGCTCTCTTTTTGTATCTCTCTCTCGCTCTTTCTCTTTGTATCTCTCACTCTCGCTTTCTCTTTCTCTTTATCTCTCTTTCTCTCCTTCCCTCTCTCTCTTTCTCTCTTTGTAACTCTCTCTCTTGCATTGTATCCCCCCTCTCTCACGCACTCCTTCCCTCTCTCTCCCATTGTTCCCCCCCCCCTCTCTTACACACACACACTCACAAACAATTTTACTAACTACTATCTGAAAACAAATCAGCTATCAGAGGTTTATTGCCTCCTAACGGAACATCATCTTCCACCAGAACCTTAAAGTTTCACTCTTAAACCCGGTTACACACTTTCGTGCCTCAGGAAAAACCCCACCATTTTTCCCTCTTCAGTTAAAATCATTGCTCTTTAAATAAACGATTGCACGGCACAGAATTTCACAGTCATACCATCCAACCAATCACAGCAGAGCAGTCACAGTGTCAAGAGCTGCAATCACACTAAAACAATAACAGGCAGAAAAACTCTCTGAGTGGGTATGTGGTATCTGCTGATCAGAAGACTGTGGGTTCAAATCCTAGGATCACCAAGCTACCACTTCTGCCCCCCTGAGAAAGGCCCTTAACTAATTAGTTAGATAAAACAATAGGTCTCTTTGGAACCAATAATTTATAAAAGAAACTAAGATCAGGATCAAAAGTCCTTCCATCTTTTCTTAGCACAACGTGGTAGAACCAGCAATCGTCCATCATTAAAAAACGTTTCTGAAGACATTCCTGGTTCATGTTCCACAACAAATTGTAGAAATTCCGGACAAGTGTTATCATAATACACCAAATCCTAAAAGACTAATGAGCTACTCAGTATGAGAGAGAGAGAGAGAGAGAGAGAGAGAGAGTACGAGCTTCTTAAGAGCTGTCCGTGGTGCTGAATTAATAAAGCCCACACGTGGAAGCTACAGTTATAGCAGGCTTTTAATATTCTAACACAAAGGAATGATGAAGCATCGAGGTTAACCTGAAAGTCGACGAAGCATTTAACACCTCCTTCCATAAATTAGCAAAAAGGCATAAATTAATGAACATGACCAGACACGTCCTCGGCGCATCCCTGTTTTGGAAGGGGTTCGAATTTGCTGATAGCTGAAAGGTCGTTGTGTAAGAAGCTTATCAAAAGATCCATGTTTAATCCGAGCAGTATGATTTTCAACAAGCGCATGGCAGATTTCTTCGGAAAGGGATTGTTGTTACCGATAGTACTTACGAACGGGGACACTGGGTACCGGCTTCATAGCTAATTGGATAATTAACGGAAAAGATGCAAAATAAGCAATAAGTTAAGCCATTAGGAGGAGTAAATGCACACTCAATTGGTGGTTCAGTTAGTGGCTTAGTTTGTTAGGCAGTCCACTTTACGGTTCTAGATTTTTAGTTTTAGACTAATTGCTGGTTCACTGTCAATTTCTTCACCATGTATATATATATATATATATATAGAGAGAGAGAGAGAGAGAGAGAGAGAGAAAGAGAGAGGCGTTTAATTATAAAGTGCCTAATAGAACCTTTTTATAAGTTTGTAGGTTCTAACTCCTAGTAAATTTTTATACAGTTGGTTTGCTCTGTCCTTTCTGTCTTTATTCCTGTCTTTATTGAATATATTATTTGTACCAACATCAATTTACATTTGTTGAAATATAACAACATTGTCTTGAAATGCTGCTGGGGCATTTATTGATCCCAAAGGCATTACCATGTAGCCGTAATTAAATCTGCCCAGTGATTCAGTCTAGCTGTTATGAAATAATAACCAGATTCGAAATCAAAATCAGGTCCCCACGAATTGATGTAAGCACTGAAATCAAATCATCAGCACCACTTTCAGATTTCATGCGAGGGTTAATGAACGGAGAAAATCTGGACCAGAATCCTGAATGTTTAGGGGGGAAAAAAAATTTATAAGTAGATGAAGATGAGTGGAGACTCCAACTGATGGTTCTGGACTTCTGCTGGATCATGGGTACCTGACTATGAGTGAATGCATTGGGTCGTCCTTCCGTAATCGCAAATATTAATGCAAATTCTTGCAGTTTTATTTGCAAATGTGACCAATTGTTGGAATTCGCCAACAAAAACATGACCAGTATGTCACCAAATACACTTCCTTTTCTTATTTTAAAGAAAATGCAGACAGGGCAAGTGGTAGCTCGGTGGTTAAGGTGTTGAACAGGTCAGAATATCAGATGCCAATATTGGGCCCCCCTGAGCAAGTCCCCTGATTTCCTTAAAAAAAAATAAGATAAATGTAAGTCAGTCTGGATAAGGGTGATGCTAATGTCGGCTATTCAGCAGGTCTAATTATAACAAGAAGGCCAGCAAAGCAATCCCCCATCCTGCAATTTTTATTGCAACAAAAAACCTACGAACATCGTAGAATGTGTCACAGAATCCTGGACGGACTGGTTCCGCTGTCTATTAAGCTGTTATAAACATTCGGTACATTTCGAGTGCTTAACTTAACTGCATGATGTCAACAAATGATCACTTTGATCACCATCTTATTATCAGAAGGGGCATCTTATTATCACTGTCAATAAGGGGCATCACTGTCAATAAAGGGCACTCAAAGGGGCATCTTATTATCACTGTCACTCTGATCACCATCTTATTATCAGACTAACAGAGTGTTAACAAAAAGAACAAAAGTGTCTGATGTGTGGTTTGTGGGCAGCAGGTTCTCACATAACTGCTTAACTGCCAGAGCTTATTTTCAGCTTCGATCACACATTGTTGAGGGCAGAACGTTAGACATAATGGTGGTTTGAAAAAAAAAAAAAGTGCAATAGAATCTTTTTTTTTTTTTTCTTTTCCCGTCCACTTTTCTAGCCATTCAGCCGTTCTCTAACAACAATTTATCAAATAGAGTTATCAGTAACAAGCGTCAGCAAATAATAGCCACTGGATCGGATCTTAAATATTGCCAGGGACCACCAAATGTGCTATCCAAAAGTAAGATTACAGCAAAACTAGCCTCAAGTTTTAGGTTTCAACACAATTACATCTAACAAATTTGGCAGTTGTCTCAAAACAAGAAGGTCTCAGGTTCGATTCCCCTGCAGGGGTCTTTCTGTATGGAGTTTGCATATTCTCCCAGTACTTGCATGGGTTTACTCCGGGTTCTCCGGTTTCCTCCCACAGTCTGAAAGCATGTACGTTAGATTGATTAGTGATTCTAAATTACTCCCATAGGAGTAAGTGTGAGTGGCCCTGTGATGGACTAGTGACCCTGTCTGCCTTTAGCCCTTTCAGAGACGGCTGGGATAGACTCCAGCAGATCCCTGTGATCCTGAATTAGGGGATAAGCAGGTATAGAAGATAAATAAAGATGAATGAGCAGTTGAGGGCTTTGCTTAGGCGCCCATTGTGAAGCTCACTATCATTTAATCAGCAGTCCAACACCTTAAACACTGTGCTTCTAATCCCCTCAAAACATTTCCTAAATGCCCTTATTCAGAGCAACTTACAATGTTTAGCTACCCCTAATAAAGCGTTAATAATGACTCACAGATGTAAGCAATCAAGCAACAAGATGTCCTTCTGTCGTGTGCCAGCTAATCTAGCGACCAGCCTTCCCCCATAAATAATTGTCATTAAGGTTCTGGCGAACAAATAACAGCTGATATCTTTCTTTATCATATATTAAAGTACAATATGGCGCTAGGCTAATCGAAGCTAATCGTCTCGATCGTTTGATATTAAATATCCCCTTAAAGCAGTTATTTTCTGGGAACTGTAGATATGTACATAAGTTTTGCTTCACAGGCAGCTTCTCAGAAATACTGTTGCAACCCAGTCAACCATGTTTAAGTCTAGCTGTGAAAAAAAAAAAAAAAAAAAACCTCCACATGAGATTTTTGTTTGTGTATAAGGAAAGAAACTGCCAAGAAACTGCCACACGAAGGTCTTGTGCACTGGGCTGTTTACAGCGATTTTTTTTTTATCAGGTTCTATTTTTAATCGTGGACAATTTTCAATTTCCTGTTCAAGCAATGGGGATATAAGAGTGGTGGTAAAGCCAATTATAAGGTTTATCCCCAGAAACTGCATACCTGGTGCACAGTGGTGCAGAAACAGGACTTAGATTTAGCAAGTGATATCTAAGAAATGGATTAGCGGTAGAGCAGAAGATTTATGGTTTAATTCCCATCATCCACAAAGTGCCACTGCTGGGCCCCTAAGTAAGGCCCTTAACCTTTATTCAGTTGGGTAGAAAATAAGATACATGTACATCTCTCTGAGGAATGGAATCTGACAAATGCCTGAACTGTAGATGTTAGCATGATCTGTCGCTTTCCCAATTTTGATGTCCCAAAGACATCTTCAAGACATTGTCCAAAATCCTGGGTTAATCATTTAATTAGTATGGATTAGTTAGTAGGTTGTGAAGAAATGTTAAAGGTTCTCCAGGCTTTAGGGGATAAAGGGTTTTCCTTTATTATCAGCTGTTTGATAATCTGCATTTTTACCAGCAGAACCTCGTCTTCAATCCAACAGCTGAACAAGTGTCATCTGTTTGTCAGCATTGACCTGTCCCCTTTCTGCTGGACACGTTCTTTACTTATTCCACCATCTGTTTATTAGCTACAAGCCAGCACCAAAAAAAGGGTTGTATGCTAGGCTTGTGCTTTTTCTTGCCCACTGTCTTTGAGACTGCTCTTTGCCGTTGCCAGTTCTACCCTAGTTCTGCAATCTGCTGATTTATAAACAGCCCCTTTTTCCACTTAATGCAGTATGGGATGTAGCTGTCTTCTGCCGTCCTACTGGGATGACCTGTGTGGAGGTAAGTCTTTCCATCAAATCCCAGGAACCAATCCCAGGATCCACCCATCTGTGATGTCTGGCTTATAGATACACTGATCTGTACACTTGCTCTGCACAGCTGGAGTAAGACAGACTGCCACCCCTCGCTCATGTGTGCCATCTGGTCTGTATCCATCTCCAAGTTTCTTGGTTATAAGCCACCGGTTACCTGAAAGAGGTACCCCTCAACTGAGGCTTTGAACTTGTCTGGGGTATAAGACCACTTGACATACACTTGCAACTGGCCGAAGTGATCCATTCCTGCCATCCCTAAAGCTAGCTGCTGGCGGAATGGTGTCACCTTGTTTACATCAGCCCACAGGACTTTAACAGCATCTGTGTTTTTCCACTTTTAATGACATCAGGTCGGGAAGCTGACAGATATGACACCACTATGGTTTAGCGCCAAGGACTGTTGCATTACAAAAACATTATTATGCAGGAATGGAACTAATCCAGATGAAAATAAACAAACTGTTGCCAAAGAAGGTGACTAAGAGATTCAATACACTGTTTGTTTATTGTACAATGGGAAATTTTTATAATGTTTTTGCTGTAAAAGATGTATTACTGAGTTTCGCAGATAAAAACAAGTACATAGGGCAAAACAACACTAGGACACACACACACAGAGCCTATTTACTATTTATTTCCCCTTTATCTTATCACCCAAATCCACCAATTCAGGGCACAACCTGATCCCTGGGGTCACATTAAGCTCTTAAAGTAACACCACACCAGGAACCGGTGCCTGCTGTCTTTACTTGTCACTTTTCATCCATACATTAGAATCGTGGCCCAAAATCTTGCCCCAAGACTTTCTGTACTCAGACCTGGATCTGGCAATCACTACAATCTTCCAAAGACTGACTTATTTTGATGTCCACATTTTTTCGTCCACTCAGAGTTACATTGTGCATCTGTAGAAGGACCACCAAACAAAACAAATAGCAACTCGCATAATAGCGGCCTTATACAACAGAAAAAGATAATTAAGACCATTGGTACAGTTGGTACATGTAGTGGTTTCTGGTTTAAGATCAAGTAGACATGAACCTGAAACAAACAAATGTGTTATTTGTGATATAAATTATGAGAAAAAACAACAAATGAATGAAGATGGGTGAATCACATGACCAGAGACGCATGTCATTGGCTGTGTCCGAAATCAAATACCTTCCTAATCTACACTACACAAAAACAAGAACATGAAACTCTATGTTTTCGCATGGTCAGGATTCAGACATACTACCCACTTCTTATACTCAGTGTCAGATACTATGTAGTATAAACGTATGTTATTTCCTTCCTGTCACTTTCCACCAAAGAAGATTATTTTCCTGAGATGCCGACCGGCCGAGCGCTACATTCCTGCCCGGAGAACACAAGCAGAACCTCAAGCAGTCACAATGACTGCTAAGAGGAGGCAAAAAAACCCCTCTAGGGCTGAACTGTCTTCTGTGGACAGAGTGTTTTGTATTCATGCTAAGCCCTGGTGGTCTAAACGCAACACACTTCTGAGAGAAAAAAAGCAGGTTCTGACAGTAGAGGAATTCTGGAAGTGTGGAGTCGGGTTCAAAAAGGCACAAATAACAGGCAGTGCATGTGCAGTTATATGGGGCTATAAGTCTCTCTGTCTATCTATCTAATCTGTGCATCCATCCATCCATCCATCTATCAATGTACATTTAAGGACCCACAATGGCATCATGGTGGTGCTGTGAATCGAACCCCGGTCCTTCTGGTATCAGTACAACACCTTAACCACTAAGCCACCACATTCATCTATCTGTCTGTCTGTCTGTTTATCCTTTGTATATTATAATATATATATATATATATATATTAACATTAAAATAATATAATTTCGTTTATTTTTTATTTCTTACTGACCAGCAAAAGAAAAATTCATCTGCAAGAAAATGGCCCAAATGTTCGTCTTGTATTCCTCTCTCCAAAGTCAGGGACGTTTATCAGCTCCAATCAGCTCCGTAATCAATCGTACCCTATATTTAAAATAGTTTTATTGAAACGCCACTGATACTCGTTTAAATAATCTTTCGGCTGATGGCAAAGTGGGACCTTAAAATTTTTCATTAGGGCAGTGACGTAATATTTTGCTTCTTTCAGCACTGAAAGCTGCAGATTGCAAACCAAGCTTTCTGTCAGTTCTTCTCCGACTACAGCGGTACACCAAACTGACAGATATTCAATCCTGAACATTAGCTTTTATTTGGTAAATGCTATAATGTGTTTCCTTCATTTTGTTGAATATAAGACACTGAAAAATGGTAGCCTATTTTTTTAACCTGACATTTTTTTTAGTACACAAATTCTGACATGATGTAATAATAATTATACATAGATAAGATTTTATAACCGCAGAATCCAACCTCGAAAGCTCTCTGCTGTTGCACAAGGGCTAAAAAAGCTTAAAAACAGGCAAGAGTTTCGATTTTTTTTAATGAATCACCCCAAAGCTTGGATTAGTAGGGATTTATCGAAATAAATGTGTGCAGGTTAACTACAATGGTGGATCAGATGGTTAAGGTTGTTGCTTGGAGGATCATGATTGAAGCCCTCACATGGGGCCATGTTTTAAACCCTTTAAACCCTCTCCGCTCCAGATGCGGCGTATCATGACTGACTCTGAACTTTGACCTTGTTTTTTTAATAAGGGTTAATAAGGACTAATAGAGATTTTCTTACCTTTCGTAGCTGTATAAGGAATGTTAACTCAGGCATGGCTCTAGCGGTGGAGAGGGGGGTGGTGTCTGGTGGTTGAGAAGGGAAAGGTCACATGGTCTGGGCCCCACCTTTCTAAAGGAGGACAGTAAGAAATTAAATGAGTTTTTCCGATAAGCTTCTTTGCAGAATATTCGTTATTTACTACAATAGAAGTAGGGATGTGCTGTTAATTTTGTAGTGACGTGTCGTTTATTTTGAATGAATCCTTAAAATGATTCAAGAATGAGTCGTCACGGAGAAAGATTTGTTCATTTTATATCAAAAGAATTATTAAAAATGGTGGCTTTACCTTCCACCTCATTTCTAAGTCAATTTTTTTAGTAAAATAACTAATACTCAAATGTTGTTTACGGGAAATTAATCCGCCTTAATAAGGTGGATTTGTTCTTATAGAGCTGATTTACTGTTTCGACTCGATGATCTTTGTATTTAAACTCCATGCAAATAGTAGAATTTTTCAAAATAATGATGCAAATGTATAAAAATATATTGGTTCGGATATGATTCACATGGACGATGGATGAATCGCTCTACACCTGTTGCTGTGATGGACGGTATTAACCTGCACCTTTCTTTCATCAATTTGCATGAGTTTGCTTTCTGTTTTATTTGTCTTTAAAAAAAAAATAAATAAATCATCTGACAAATTAGAACAAATTTAAAGTCGAGTAAAATATAAAAAAATCTTTGATATTTTATAGCTGGTCTGAAAGATGGAGCAGGTTAAACGCTCAGCTAAAGGACACAGCATGCATGCGTACAGACCGTCATGGTCCTTTTCTTCAAAATCATAAACATTTTTTTATCTCTCTCCAGCAGGCTGCATTTCTTTCACACACACTTCCTCCCCGTCGATCGACCCGGCAGTCCTCGCTTCTTTCTTTTTTCCCAATATTTCAATGTGAACCACATGCCAGTCAGATATAAGCTACGAGTCAGAAGAAGTAACTAACTCTAATATTCATTTGACGTACAGATATTAAAGCTGGCGGTCGAATAAACAGCTTCTGATTCTGAGGGTCGAGTTAATATTGATTAGGAGTCTGATTGAATTTCGGTTTTGGAACCCCACCATGCGCTGTTCGAACGAGGGCAAGCAGGTGTCGAAATTTTGGAGTTTAATTAACAAATTTGTAACCGAGCCCTGATTTGTATTGTGGACGCCGCAGGGATTCCCAGGGAGGAAGCAGAGACAAACATCAGGAGCATTGAGAACATTGCAGTTATGAACCATGAATGAATGAAGTCGTATAGAAGATCCTATTTCCAGATGTGGGTATTTTTTATTTAAGTGTTAAAATAATACCTAAGAATAAAAGTAAAAGTATTAATGTTTGAAGTTTCTTTAAAAGAGTCATAAAGAATAAAATAATGAAAAAAATGGCGTCCTTTTGTCGTACCTTACTGTAAGGGCCCCCGGCCCGCGGACTGGCACCGGTCCATAGATCATTTGGTACCGGGCTGCTAAGAAAAAAAAATTTATATTTATTAGTCTTTTTTTTAAATAAATGTCTTTTTCACCCTCGTCTCACTTTTTTTTTTTTTTTTACTTTAACTTTTAACACATTTAACGCAATTTAATATAAATTTATATAAATAACATCAAACGCAAAATTAACCGATTAAAATAGCATTAAAAAAAATGATAACCCCAAAAACCAGCCTCAAAAGACAGATATCCTGTCACAGATCATTTCCCATCAGGCTGATCTGCTACGAAAAGTCTCTGAGAGGATTTTTCTCCCAACGAAAGCTAATGTAAAAAAGATGAGTTTTCAACTGAGACTTAGAAACGTCTAGTGATGAAGCCTTCTGAATATAAAGAGGAAGGACTATTCCACAATTGGGGAGCCACAACCATAAATGCTCCATCACCTTTAGACTTTTTTTTTTTTTTTTTTTTTTTGAAACGAGGATCTGCCAATACCAGTTTACCTGCAGATCTCAGTGTCCTAGTTAATGTATGCTACTTTAAAAGGTTGGTGATTTCTACCCTGAGGACATATTATGAAGTGCTTTAAAGACCATCAATACGCATTAGCGACAAAAGAAAAAAAAATAATAATGAAAAAATTTAAAAAAAAAGCCAAAACCAAATTCCACAAGTAAAGAATGGAACAGCAGAAGAGTCCCAGACTGCCAACATTTGCATTTATGGCTTCCAGCAGACGTCCTTGTTCAGAGCAAGGTGGAGCTGAGAACTCCTTGGTGGAGCTGAGAATTAAACCAACAATCTTCAAGTCGTTAGTCCAACACATTAACCATGAGCCACCACAAGACCACCCCACGCTGCAGTAATACTACCATAAATCATGTTTTATTTGGAAATTTATTGGAATCTAATAGATCTGCGTTTATAGAAATCATCGAATCGAATCTAAATAATGGCACTTTCCAAATCTATATATTTCTCTAAAGTTACTTAGTGACATTAAAGTGCTACACAAATAAAACTAAAATTTAATCAAATGTCTCTTTTTATTAAAAAGATGAAATGGCAGTTGGAATATTGATTGCGGTTCGAATCTGTCATATTATGTGGCATTTTCAAACACAATGGACTTGAATATCGTCCCCAAAATTGAGCTGGCTGTCCATCATGTCCTGGCGATTCATTATTAGACACATGATGAACAGCTCTTGTTATTTTATCTGAAGAAACGACTTTAGAAATGATGGTTATTTCAGGTTGGGTGACACGTCTCAGAAATATGTGGGCTTCTTCTGAATCTTGCCTGAGGTGAGCAGATTGGAAAAGAAAGATCTAAAGGGATCCAGAGTCTTTTTTCTTTTAGCTCCTGGCATAGTGTCCAGAGTAGGTTTAGGTTTTTGTTTTATTGATAGATTCCAAAATAGTGACGGCGTTTTGCTGGTGTAGAGGTTGTTGTTGTTTCATTTGTGTGTTTTTTTTTCTCTTAGTCTTCTTCCTTTCTCGTCCCTGACTGCTGTCCAAAAGACTAAAATTATTACATTTGACTGTCAAGGCAGGAGATGTTCTTATTGTTGACTCAGATGTTATCAAACATGCTTGTTACCACTCAAAGTGTTCCAGCATACATCAAATTTGGCCTTTTTCAAAACCATCAGAAGGTTTTTTCGAAGGGTATAAAATGATATGATATTGTTGAAGGTGCAAATGCCCAAATGGCTTTTTGGGGAAAACTACTTGAATTGAAAAGCCATTGCAAGCGAAAGAATCTGCTGTCCTTCAAAACTCCTACTATTGAAGACAAATATGTCATTTTTGAGGAAATAAAAGCTGTTCTAAAGGGGCAGCACGGTGGCTAAGTGATAGCACTGTTACCTCACAGCAAGTTTGATTTCCGGGCAGGGGCCTTCCATGTTCTCCCCGTTCTTGCATGGGTTCTTGCTTTCACAGTCCAAGAACATGTATGTTAGGTTGATTGATGATTCTAAATTGCCTATATGAGTGCGTGTGAGTGTGGCCCTGTGATGGACTGGCGATCTGTTCAGGTTGTACCCCTCCTGCCTTTCGCCCTTTCAGAGAAGGCTGACCCCGAATTACGAAATAAGCAGGTATAGAAGATAAACTTCAAACTGCTGCTCGATTTAATTTTCTGGCATTTGTTAGACCCTTTTTTTCCAGAACAACTTAAATTTATCTCATTAATAAAACTGAGCAGTTGAAGGTTAGGAGGTCTTGCTTAGGCGCCCAGCAGTGGCAGCTTAGTAGTTCTGGAAACTGAGCCCATCATCTTCAAACCAGCAGTCCAACACCTTAACCCCTAAGCTACCACTTTCCCGCTGGTTGATAGCCGAGAGAAACTTTTGATAGAACATTCCTTCCATCCAGAGAGATGTTTCTTGGACTCCATGGTGGCTATAGATGATCAGAACATAAAATAATAATCTTTTTTAGTTGTGCCTCTCAGAAGTCCAGGCAGAAGTAAGGGTTTGATCAGAATGTTGAGGTAGGTGTTTGCTGGACCCTTTACTCTTTTTGGTAGAACAGCATCAGCATTTTAAATTTGAAGCCGGAGGCTATAAAGTACCAGTGAAGGGGTTTGGAGCAACAGGTTGAGATTGAGGCGAGATGAAAATTGAAAACAGCTGCAGTCTGGCTCATTTCTAGGGTTGCAGTTGCACAAGCTGCAAGATTTGCCAGGAGTTGCTTGCAGAAGCCCAATCTGAAGATGACAAAAGACTAAACAAGTGTTGAGATTTCTCATCAAATCAAACACCCAACTGCAAATGCTGTAAGAAGAGAGTTCTCCATGGGATTAGCAGATCTTGAAGCTGAGGGCCCTTCATTTCTCATTCAGCCTGATCAAGCTCTATCATCAGAATGTTGCATAAATCCCCGGTGCCAGAAACCAACTCAAACAGACAACAGATTGGTGGGATTCTTCAGTTT
Source organism: Bagarius yarrelli (assembly GCA_005784505.1). NCBI lineage: Eukaryota > Metazoa > Chordata > Actinopteri > Siluriformes > Sisoridae > Bagarius > Bagarius yarrelli. The sequence goes on from VCAZ01000005.1 coordinate 6,794,041, forward strand.
CCACTCCACCACAAATTCCCAGCCTATTTATAGTTATCTGCTCAAATGCTGCCTTTTTTTTAAAGGGTAAAATTGTTTAGACATTAAAACCAGTAATATATCCAGTAATAAAATGCCAGCACTATTCCTATACCAATCCCAACAGTATACCGTTATTTGCTCAACTGTGAAATATTTAGCTGATTTATAATACCCCGAAGATAAAAACATGCTTTAAAATGTTTTTTTTTAAGCTCCCAGAGGCCCAGTGCATTTTTCAATACCCGACATATTTGACTTAAAATCGAGACTTATCTGCTGCAGACTGACTCAATATATTCTAACTGTGAAACGTAAAAGTGAAGGATAGTTATTTAGTTTCAGCCAAAATAAAATTGACCGTTCTTAAATATCCATCACACGTTTAACTAGCCATAAAACAGCTTACAAATTTACAGTGTTTCATTCACTTACGGTTTGAGTTGTTGGATTGAATTTGTATAAAAATGGAATGTTTCTTGTGTTTACGTTGTTATTTTTTGATATATATGTATTTCTTGACATTTTTAAGGCAGTGTAAGGATAGGGCAGGACAGGACAGGGCAGGGTAGGGTAGGGTAGGGTAGGGCAGGACAGGCAGGGCAGGGCAGGGCAGGGTAGGGTAGGGGCAGGGACAGGACAGGCAGGACAGGACAGGACAGGCAGGGCAGGGCAGGGCAGGGCAGCTCAGGGCAAGGCAAGGCAAGGCATTATTTGCATGTTGTTGCATCATTTCCATGTTACAGCAGCGGTAAAAAAAAAATTATATATATTATATAATATTACACATTGCACTGAAATTATTGCACAGTTTAAACAATCGTTAATACTACTACTATTATACTACTATTACTGCCACTACTGCCGTTAATACTATATGTGTCAAGGAAAACATAGTAGGATTATTAGTGGTAATAATAGTTTGTAGAGGGTAATAATGCTAATAGATATTAATAGGTTTGTTAGCTTTAGTAGATGTGCTTCTAGTGGTACTAACGGTGGCCGTAATAGTGGTACTGGTCTTGGTGGTTGTAGTAATAGTACCGCTGATTGGTGTGCTGGTAATAGTGGTATTTGTGGTGGTGGTTAAAATAGCAGTAGTAGTATTAGTGGGGGCATTGGTGGTTATAATTATAAAAGTAGTAGCAGTGGTTGTGGTGGTACTAAAAGTAACATTTTTGGTGGTAATAATACTGGTGTTGGTAGTAGTGATGGCGGTAATTGTGGTATTATTGTTAAGCACTACTGGTGATTGTGATAGTAGTAGGTGGAATATCAATGGTGGAGGTGGAGATAGTAGCAGTAGTGGTGGTAACAGAAGTACAGATCATTGTAGTAGCACTGAAAGTGGTGGTGGTGGTAATAGTGGCGAAGGAATTAATAATAGAAGTAGAGGTAATGGTCATAGTAGCACTGAAGGTGGTGATGGTGGTATTTGTATGAGCATTAATCAGATCAGTACTTTAGTTTATCACCCCCGAGACATTCTGCCACCCTCTTTTATTATTCTTCCTTCTTTCACATCTCTTCCAATAGTTTAATCAGGAAAGCTGAACAATCACCGTAAGGTCCCGGGTGCCTTTAGTTCCAGGTTCAGATCCATTTTTCATTTAGACCACAGGTGCAAACTGCTCTGCATGCTTTGGCATTTTTCTGGCTACCACAACATCTGCCTGAACCGATGCGCTATATAATTAATTTGATGGGCTACAGCATGGAAAATGTTAGCATGCTCAATCCAGCAGCCTATTTGACAGAATTTGGGCCTTTGTTCAGTGGTAGCCTGAGAAGCCTGGCTCGGATTCTTCCTTTCTTCTTCGATCTGATTGAATGTGCTGGAAAAGGAAGCAGCAGGAAGTTTAACAGTAGTAGTCTGATTTATCACCCGAAGAAGGTATTTCATTCTTTTACTCTAATAGCCAATGAGGGATTGATCTGATGAGATAAAAAAAACAGGGAGTGAGTCCGGTACTGTATCGCTCTGAGCCCCATTCGAAGGCTCCACCAACTGGGTAAATTAAATGGGCCAAGTCAAAGCTAATTATACAACAGTTGGCCCATTATCATGTTAGTATACGAATCACTGCATCGCTGTTGCCAGTCACAATTTAGTACTTGTAGGCCTGGTATTATATCATATTATGTTCTTTAGGGCTTTCTACAGATAACACTCATTTAAACCAGACAGTAATCTAGAGCTCAAAAAGATAATAAGCATGTCAGTAAACATGGGAGTGAACATGAGGCATCAATAAAGGCATCAATCTTGTCCATTTGACTAGCAAAACTGTAATTAACTTCTCATCCAGTGAATAAGCCACCGACATGCTAATTCCAACTGTCTCACTCACGTAAGATCCACTCACACATTCGCCTGGTATGCGGCGCTTATTTTTATGCATGGCTGTTTATCACGTCCATCAAAAAAGCCATCGTCATAGTCGAATAGTCGAGAACAGCCGGCTCTGAGTGCGCACTCGTTTAGTCATAATTGAAGTGGAGGAGTCGAATCCCTCAGAAAATCGTACAGACTGAAGGTTTCCCAGTGAGGAGCCAGCAAATTTAAAGGCAGCAGCTAATTTTCGAACAGACGCAAATCATTTTACTAGGGAAAGTGAGTGAGTTGGTTATAAGCACTTGATGGAGATTGTTCGGCTCTGTTAGATAATTTGCCATGGTTGGTTGAGCATCTGGCCAGAACAAAAGGTCAAAGAACTTGGCACTCAATTTTTCCAGGAATCATCTTCTGAGGTGTGTAAAGGAAAAGACAGGGTATGACTTTATAGCCAAAGGTGCAAGTGTCATCGAGCGGAATTACACCTCTATTACAAAGGATCTTTCATGGCAACTGAGAGAACGGACATCTGCTAAATTGCGTGAAATTTAATTGAACAAACCTTAACTCGATTAACAATCAAGGAGTCAAATTCATCAAGGGAGTCAAATGAAACAAAATGAATCCATAAAGAAGTCATATGCACAGGGAGTCAAACCAACTGAGCCAAACTCGAGTGACTCAAACTTGAGGGAGTCAAATTCAAATAATCATCATTGAGTCAAACTCAAGTGATTCGAACACATCATTTAAACTTTGTCAAAATTTGAATGACAAGTTTGACTTACTCGACTTAGGCTAAATGATGCAGTTAATGTAAGTTCATTAAGATCATGTAAGGGTGACTCACTTACTTTTGATCCTGACTTACTTAGGTTTAACTTTAGGAGTTTGAATCCTTTGCGTCCGACTATTAAATTGAACCCTTTGAATTTGGCACACTTCTGTTTGACAACCTCGATGTTGGACGTTTACATGTCAATTAAACTTGAGGCGAATCCTCAAGTTAGACATGTTCATTTGAGTCAAACACATCAGTCTTTTAGTCAAATTGAAATAAAACGTCAAACCTCAAGAGAGTCAGAACAGAACTGTGCCAAATTCAAAGGTTTAATTTAATAGCAAAAAAACAACAACTCAGCAACAGCATTAACGGAAGAGTTTGGGGGAAAATCTTTTAACCTGGATAGACAGCCAGTCTAACAACAGGCTCCAACAGGCTGTAGGCGTCCGTCGGCTCTTATCGTGTCTCAGCCAGGAGATAAGTGCTCTGTTTTGGCCCCTGGTGGCCCTCTGTGATTTATTCGATATCAGCTGACGGTTTGACTTATCAATACGACCCAGTCAGGACCACCTGGCATCTTCACACATGCAATCTGAAATGAGCCAAGCAGCAGACCAAACAAACAGTCGCAGAGAGTCTGGCGGCTAGCTGGCCTATCTTAAAGAACCATCCGAAATGCACGGTTTAAGCGAGATAATTAAGCGAGCGCTGTGCTTCCCCAGGGCCGCGGGCATTAGCGAACCGTCGCTCTCTCCTGCTGCTGTAATTTACCTACATGCAGACACCGTGACATGGTTCACACGCACACACACAAAAACGCTGTGCTATGCTACACTCAAACAGCTTTAGCCCTTCTTCCTCATCAAGCAGCTCATCAGTCACACACACACATGAGTCTGTTGCATTAGAAACAGTCAGGATAGGTGTGATGAATTCTCTGCCTTATGCACGCTTCAGAGAGCCCAACACTTACAGCGCATCAGACATCCATCAATTATATAACCAGATATAATAAAGGTTCACACACCAAACTGGAAGCCGAAAATCCAAAAGTCCAAACATTCTGGGCGGATATGAATAATGGGACTGTGAAAGAGCTTTGGTTACATATTAATGAATAAATGCGCTGCCAACTGCGCCGGGTGAAATAAATCACATTCCGCGGTGGTCACTTTTAATGAAAGGGCTGCGGGTTTCCCAGCTGACGTCCCATATGGGAAGAGAGAGAGAATGGAGCTGGGGGTTGGCTGAGTGCCAGTTCAATCCCTTAAATAGCACCTTTGTCGTGCTAAGCAACTTCATTTGCTTTAGAAGGTGATGCAATAGCGCTGTCCTGGTAGGCACAAGTTGTTTTGTTTTTCAGAAACGGTTCGAATTTTAGCACATCACGTTTTAGCTACTCGCTACGTGTTCGCTATGTGCATTAATGTTTAGTATTTCGGTATTGACCGAAAGCTGTATGTAATCCAAAACCTAGGCGCATACGCACCTATTCAATTTCCTTGCTCACCGTGGCAACCACAGCAACCAAAAAATATGTCCTCCTGAAAGTGTCTTGGCATGTGGAAATGGTAGCTAAGCGGTTGAGTTGTTGGACTAATGATCATGGGTTAAATTCCCAGCACCACCAACGCCGTCACTACTGGGCCCCTGAGCAAGGCCTCTAAACCATCAACTGCCATTTATCTCTATGACGGTGGTAAAAAACCTTTGTGCTCTGATTGGCTGTGCGAGTTTTCCAGCGCTCGCTTCCCATCCCTTCACCTTCGCTTCTTTGCTATCCAAATCATTGATGCTAAACCGGAGCTGTTCTTTCAGCGCTTTATAGAAATGTAAAATCTTTCAGATCGGATATTCGGAGTGCTAGAGATAAATCTGATCTAACAGCCAATTGTAAAGCAGGAGGAAGAGTAAAAAGAATAAAATAAGGAAAATAAATTGTGTGGTATCATCTCCCACCGAACTTTAATAGGAGCTGTTCTTCAGCACTCCGTGAGAGAAGTGACGTAAGCATGATTTCAGGCGGCACTGTTAGTGTTCTGCCGTCACAGTATTCGAATTTAGAAGGTTTCTTATATTTTCTCATAAGTGGGTTACGCAAGCCGTTATTTCATTTTTTTTCACTTATTGTATTCTATCATTTGTTTTTTATTTTCTTTAAGCTTTGGAGTGGCAGGACACGAGTTACATCCTCAGTTTAAAACACAGCTTCTAATCAGCGCTACTCGACTAGTCAGCTAAATCTCTTCTTTCTCTATTTTTGTAAATCTTTCCATCACCGGCCTCATCAACTCTGGCATTTCCTGATGCCCATCTGTGATGTCCGCTGCTGACAAGACGTGAAGGACAACATGAGTGACGACACATGACTCAGCTGGTGTTAGTGCTAAAAAAAGAGTGTGTGAGTTTTTAACCGCTATTCAGTACAACAAAAAACAAACACAGAAAATTGTGATGGTAATATATTTAACCGCCAACCGAGGTTTGTAAATGAAATAGATCAAAAAGTTACTAACACACACACACACACACACACACACGTTCAAGTCAATAAGCTATAAATTTTTATTGTTGAGGTTCAATTCAGCCTGCGGTCGTAAAAGCAGCCGTAACACGATGCCATGAAGACACGCTCGGCGTGTGCCGCCAGGCAGAAATGAATCCGAGAAACGGTCAATCCTACGATCAATTTGCTCCCAGGCACTACACACACACACACACACACACACACACACACACACATATACACATGTTCACGCAGAGACTTCAGGCTGCTAGAAACACAATTTTCTACAGAAGCTGTGATACTAAAGAGTTAATCAAATGTTAAATAGCTGCAATTCGACTGTAAAATCCTGCAATAATATTTATTTTGATTAGTTTTATTGAATTTATTTAACGCCGATAGCTTAGCATGCTAGCAAGCGTTAATAAGTTTAACATTGTGCAAATTTACAAGACGAAGCAAAGAAACACTAAATTAAAATGGAATTTAATGTATTAAAACATTAAAAAGGGGAACTTTCGATTTAGATTTATATCGTAGGTGGTGGTGGCAATGGTGGCGGTGGTGGTGGCGGTGGTGGTAGATGACGGTGATTGTGCTGCAGATTATCGCTCATTGCTAATCGTTGCATTTTAAGTCATCGAGTAATTTTTTAAATATGACTGCTGTGCTTTCTATCAACTATCCACCCATCATCTATCCATTCACTCATCCTTTAATCAATCATTCACAGTTATTTATTCATCAATGCACTTATAAATTCATAGCATCCACTCATTTATTTATCGAGCCATCCATCCATCCATTCATTTATTCATTCAGTCATCCACCCATTCATTCACTTACTCGTTTATGGGATCTATTCATCTATTCAATTCACCTGTCCATTACCACATTCATACACCCACTTGTTTCATCTATGCACTCATCCATTCATATGTCCCCCTATCTATATATTCATTCATTTTCCACTGAATCATCCAGTCGCCTAGCCATTTATTCACTTATTCATCTATGCATTTATCCATCTATAGGTCCGTCTATTCATCCATTCATCTATCCACCCACCCATACATTATTCATCCACCCATTCATTCACTTACTAATTTATGCAGTCATTCATCTATATATTTCATTTACTTATCCATTTCAACATTCCACTTGTTCATCCTTTCATCCATGCACTCATTCATACATCTTCCCCCACCAAAACACTCAATCATCCACCCATTTATTTATTTATTCGTCTATACATTCTTTCATTCATAGATCCGTCCACTCCTCTGTTAATTTATCCAGCCATCTATCCATTCATTCATCCAGTCATCCTCATACTCATACATCCTCGCACTCATCCATCTATCCAGTAATCCATCCATTTTCTGTACCTCTTGTCCTACACAGTATAGTCAGTCCATCCGCATGGACTCGAGGAGGAAAAAACAGAAGTGTATATTTAATACCGCTGTGTCTAAGAGCTGTTTATTGTTATAAATAGATCCAAAAGGCATGTAGATCAATAAAATTCTGTTAAATAAAATGTTGTATATTTCAATAAGCAGCGTGTGTCACTGAACTCGGAAAATATTAGTAATAACTACACGAAAACAGGCTGATAAACACAGCTGCTGGATTCTAGATCCGGATTTATTTTTATCAAAGGTTCTAACAGTAAATCCTGTATTTCAGCATCATATAGAATAAAAAGTGACAGTGATGAGCGGAAACGCTGTGGCTGCAGAAATGTAGCCGATTTTTCGACTTCCTTATTGCTTTTTTTATTGAATGTGTTTTAAAGGTGTAGCTTTCTGTATCGTATAAAGTGTATTTTTCCCAAGAAACAGCTTTCCAAAATATATTTCATTACAGAGGACAGATGTGATGGGTGTCAATCGTCTCAGTGTGATCTGGATAGTGACGGGCGCTGCATTGGGTACCTGGGCCTTCAGTGTGGATTTACCCTGACTGATACACCTCTTAATACCACCACTATCACATCCCAATTATAGAAACCATCAATACTAAACAAACACACAATATAACACAATATAAGCTAGTTATCTTCAGGGTACCAAACTCTCCTGACGATGTCCAACTTTATAGGAAAGATTTGAGACAAATGTCTGAGACAAAGTAAATTTCTCTTCCTCCTCCGTCAGCAATTATGGGCGTAGAAAGTATTACTATCATTAGTATGATTATTATTAATCTGGCAGCCCTGGCTGATGACATATCCTGCCTGTGTAAACGGGGTGTGCAGAGGTACGGAAAATAAATATGCTGACAGGCAGAAAGGAAAGCATATCATAATGTTCGGACCGAGTCTTTTGATTGGACAAACATTTCTTGGTCCTAAACCTTTCACAGAATATATAAACACATAAAAACACATTTAGACTAATTAATTCAATGATTTAATAATTGTGATCGGGATGAGATGAAACTTTCAACCAGCAGAACTAAAAAAACATTTTTAAAGACAATCACTTATTGTACCTTTAATGACAAAATGTAGTAAAAAGTCTAAATCTAAACATTCTGTATAGTGTGTGTGTGTGTGTGTGTTTGCTACATGAAGACATGAATGAAAGATAGTCAGTAATCAGGCATCAGTGTAAGACAGACTGGAATCCAGATGAATGCTGATCAAGAAAAAGCATTAAAGTCTTTATTTAATTGACTCCTGATGTGATTCTTCACATGATTCATTATCGTAAATGAGTTTAACTCCTGCTGTTTATTCCATCGTGTCCTTTTTTTCCTCTTTCACTCCTGCTTTTTATTACAAACAGTTAAAATTCGGTTCAGAGTGTTTTTGCTTTTATCTCGCTGCTTTAAAAGGCAGGTAGGAGGAACAGTTCCACTTCGAGTGTTTCGCTAATGTAAAAATGATTCATCCGAGTCTTCGGATCTTTACATATCGGACCTTTAGCACCGGAATGTCTCATCGTTTTAATCGTAGGAGGAGATGAAGGTCTATTTTCAACTTTTTGTTACTCATCAACGTTCCAGAGACATAAAAAAAAAAAACGATAGCAAAGGTGATAAACCGATTTTTTATTTATTTATTTATTTATTTATTTATAGGTTTTTTTAAGAAAAAAAGGTTAAAAAGAGTAAAAAGAGATGCTTATCTAAAGGAAGTCAGTGTACACACACACACATACACACACCCTGCCACACTGCAAAAAGTCTTTACATTTATTTTTATATAGATGTGTGTGTCTGGTACAACTAAATTCTAGTTCCATGTTGAAAAAAATAAATAAAAGATTGCGAGATTAAAGTCGGAATTACAAGAATAAATTTGAAATAGTATAAGAAAAAAGTCAAATTTGCAAGAATAAAGTTGAAATACCTGAAATAAATGATGTAATACTTTGAGAAAAAGTCAGAATTACGAGAATAACGTGAGAATTTTCGAGAATAACGTGAGAAAGATGAGAATTTCGAGAATAAAGTGAGAATTTCGAGAATAAAGTGAGAATTTCGAGAAAATAAAGTGAGATTTCGAGAATAAAGTGAGAATTATAAGAAGAATAAAGACGAGAAATTAAAAAAAAAAAAGTAGAAACTTTGAAACTTTTCAGATTATTAAAGTTTGTCTTTTTAAAAAAAAAAAAAAAAAAAAAATCCCACTAAATAAATCACTCAATGCAAATTTGACCCCAAAATATCAGATATCAGACCCAAGATAATCAGACAGACAGATAGATAGATAGACAGACAGGAGAATAGATGGATGGATAGATAGACAGACAGACAGACAGACAGAGATAGATAGATAGATAGATAGATAGATAGATAGATAGATAGATAGATAGATAGATAGATAGATAGATAGATAGATAGATAGATAGATAGATAGATAGATAGATAGATAGATAGATAGATAGATAGATAGATAGATAGATAGATATACGATAGATAGAAGATAGATAGATAGATAGATAGATAGGATGTAGATAGATAGATAGATAGATAGATAGATAGATAGATAGATAGATAGATAGATAGATAGATAGATAGATAGATAGATAGATAGATAGATAGATAGATAGATAGATAGATAGATCGATCATTGGAAGAAAAATCTCCCATGTCTTTAATCTAGATTAAATTATTTCATCTTCTCACACTTCACACTTTTCAATTACGACCCTGACTGAAGCAGAGCTTTGAGGACCCCCACACATACACACACACACACACACACACACACACACACACACACACCACACACACAACACACAGCCTTTTCTTATGAGATAATAATTTCATAGAAAGAGAATGGATGATAAAGTGTGACCTTATTTTCCATGATGGAGATTAAAAGAGTTGAGGCGGAAGGCGGAATTTATTCCAGCAGCTTTCGGAAAATTCTTTCCATGAGTCACGCAGACAGAAGCGGCGGTGGGACTCGAAGCAAACCGGTGGGTGTTCGGGCCCACCACTCGCCTCTTTCAACATGTGCTACTTGCTAACAGAAAGCACAGCGAGTGCGTTAAACACTTTTTACCGCTTCTCGGAAGGCTGTGTGTCTGCTCCCCTGACAGCGAAACCGGACCCAGTCGGGCTGCGAACACAGGCGCTGCCACTCGCACCAGCTTCTCTTAACACAAAGCAGGGCTGTGATCTTCTCTCAAAGCCGGATGTTAAAGCTCAGACTCACATTAACAGCATTACAGTGTTCAGCAGATGCCCAAATCCAGACTGACTCACATTTATATTTATGGAAGAGATAAAAGAAGATCAGCTCTTTCTCTGTTCTGGGGCTTTTGATCTTCTTTTGCTCTGGCTCTTCTTAAGGCTCTGCTGTCTCCCTCTCTTTTCCTCTTTCTCTCGCTTTTCCTCTCTTTTCCTCTTTCTCTCGCTTTCCTCTCTTTTTCCTCTTTCTATCAACTTTTCCTCTCTTTTCTCTCTCCTTCTCTCTCTTCTTTCTCTCTCTTTCCATCTTGCTCTCTCTTTTCTCTCTCTCTCTCTCTCTCTTTTCTCTCTCTCTATCTATCCATCTTGCTCTCTCTTTTCTTCTCTCTCTCTCTCTCTTCTCTCTCTCTCTCTCTCTATCTCTCTCTCTCTCTCTCTCTCTCTTCTCTCTTTCTCTCTCTCTCTCTCTCTCCTCTCTCTTCTTCTCTCTTTTCTTTCTCTCTCTATCCATCTCGTTCTCTCTTTTCTTCTCTCTTCTCTCTCTCTCTCTCTCTCTCTCTCTCCTCTCTCTCTCTCTCTCTCTCTCTCTCTCTCTTTTTTCTTGTTCTCTCTCTCTCTCTCTTCTCTTCTCTCTCTCGCTCTCTCTCTCAAGATTTAAGTACATTTAGCAATGTAGCCATAGTGCAGCTACAGGGGAAACAGAAAATACAGACATAAATATAGTATTAAAATAAAATAGACATATAAAAATAAAATAATACAAAAAAATACCATTATAAAAGGTGCTAAAATTAAAAAAGAAAGCAAATAGACATAATTCTCTCTCTCTCTCTCTTCTCCTCTCTATTTCTCTCTCTTTTCTTCTCTCCCTCTTGCTCTTTTTTCCTCTCTCTCTCTCTCTCTCTCTCTCTCTCTCTCTCTCTCTCTCTCTCTCTCTAGCAATAAAATCAATCAATAGTAACACTGTCCCAGATATTTAGCTATTCTAACTTCGCTTAGTTCCGTTGGTGGTATAAGTGTGTGTGTGTGTGGGGGGGGGCTATAGTACGTACTGATTAAAGTTTTTTTCTCTTTATTCTAAAACGTGGACCTTAAAAACATACGTACAAACATTAAAAACATCATCAAATGTTTAAAATTCTTCACCACTAGCGATTTTTCCTTTTTTATCCATTTCATTCATTGTCTTTTTTTTTTTTTTTTTTTACAGAAATGTTCTGAATATCTCCAGTAAGAAGATCCTCTCCGTTACTCCGTGAAGCAGCCCCACTGCGACGGCTCTTCAAAACCTATTTTTTTTCCCTCCAGAGTAAATTCCGCCACTTGAAAAGGGAATTGAATAGATCTTTTTTTCTTGGCTGGACAAAAAAAATCCTTCGCCGTTATTCATCACCGATGCGGTTCCTCCGGTAACACTAATCATAGCGGCTGCTCTGGAGCACATGGCCCTCAGCTTGTCGGAGGCTCCAGGTGGAAATGAGTATCTCTCGTCCCTGTGAGACATGAACGAGATCGCCGCTGCGTGCTATTGAGGTCGGATGGAGCGTCTGGAAATCTTCCTGCATCTTGCAGCTGCGGAACGTGTGTGAATATTGAGTTTTTTTCCGGAGTGTGAAGTCGTTTTTGAGGATTTTTGAGAGCACAATATTCTTGGTGGTCCATAAAGTCCACGGATTTGATCCTATCTATCTATCTACTGTATATATAAATTAATGATATATATATATGACTTTTCTTGTCATCCTGTGAAGCATAATTAAAAAAAATTGGATTATTACACAATGCTACCGCCACCATGCTTTAATAACCTTTACCTTATTGGTAGCTGGTGCAAAAAGATTTTGGGGAGGTGACACAAATACATGATTGTGTAACACATGCTATATTTTAGCTATTCGTGCGTCTATACAAACACAGAGTTGCCTTGACTTACAAGCTTAATTGGTTCCGTGACGGAGCTCATAACACAAATTACTCGTATGTCAAATCAATTTTTTTTCCAATGAAATAAATTCAAATGCAATTAATTTGTTTCAGGGTTCCCAAAAAAACACAGCAATTTTTTTTTGTTACATGTTTTAAATAAGAAAAATAAAACTTATAAATAATGAATATTGTATAAAAAAACTACTAATAGGATGTGTAAACCGGTATAAAACCGGTTTTATTAAGTATAATGTACAGCATTTACCTTGGCGATCAGACGACTTCACTTGCTAACGCGCATGTCTGACTAGCTATCGAGTGACACACGGGATGCTGGGCGGATGTTACGGCGTTCACTGTGGCGTTTGCTACACCAACTAGCGGTTGGGTGTCTAAAGCGGCTCATAACCCGAATTTTAGCTCACAACTGAAAGCGAAAAATTCGGCCAAGAGACGACTCGAATCTCGAAAAACACTCGTAAGTCAAAGCTGCCGCTGTAAAAACATTTTAAATGTGATGTATTTATATATCTTTCAGTTCTACTGCATTTAAAGGCAGCCTGATCCCCCATCGTCCTGCTACACCAAGCATATTTTTGGGAAAGGGCATTTGTGCTATTAGAATTCACCTGATGGCTTTGTTTCCTAAGTGGCTCAATGTCACTCCGCACAGCGACGTGACGTAAAGCTGCAGATGCAGCGGATTAAAAAAAATAAATAAATAAAAAATTGACAACGTACAGTACCATCAGCGTGCTTATGATTCCTGCCACTGCTGAGAAGGACAGAAGGTCTCGCTTTCTCTGCACGTCACCGCGTTAAATGAAACTCTTCTATCGTTTCCATGGTGACGGCTTACGCAAGGACACGTACGTCTTACATAAACAAATAATAAACTCGGGAAGTGTTGCTTTATTGTTGTTTGTGAGTCAGAGGTAAAGCGTTTTTGTTCATTTTTACATCATCATCATCAGGAAGTTTTTGCCAAGTAACTGCGTTTTTTAGTTACTTGGCAACCCGGCAAGTGACACTTTCTTTAAAACTTTAAGAAAAAAAAAAGAGGAATGTTATACAAGTAATAACAGGAACTATTTTTTTTGTTAATTGTTATCAGGGCCCCCCAAGGGGTGACCAAAACTATGGCCATGGCTATGATTATGCAGGGGGGTCCAATTCATAATGTAAAATCACAAGTTTATAAGTTTATAAAATAAAATAAAACATACACAGTATCTTCTATGCATATATTAAATTATTCATTTAATTGGGGTTTTTTTTTGTTGGCTTGCCACCCCAAGATTTGCTGTGGCCTCCTTTCGCCACCCTTATCGAATTTTCTTGGGGAGGCACAGTTAAATGTAACTATAGATAAATTGTTGTAAAGCCCAGAAAGGCACGGGAGACGGGATTCTCGTGCAGTGGGTAATAACGGTGATGGGGCAACAGAACAAATACAAAAACAGGTTCAAAACGCAAGGAGGGTGTGTACACAGGAGCAAAACAATACACAGGAGGGGGTGTGTATTATATATATATATATATATATATATATATATAAATATATATATATATATATATATTTATATATACACACACACACACATACAACACTCGCACCCCTCAGCGGAAACATTTGCAAATAGGGGCACAAGAGTGCAAGTGCGGGTATTGGGACAGGGCCAATAAACTAATTAGAGGCAAACAAGAGGGCGGAGCGGCAGGAAGACATGACGGGGAACAAGGCAACAATTTGTGGTATAAAATACGACAAAAATGTTGTATTATTGGCTTTGCTTTCTCCCTCTCTTTTCCTCTCTCTCTTTTTCTATCTCTATCTCTCTCTCTCTCTCTTTTTTTCTCTCACTCTCTCTTTTCCTCTCTCTCTTTTCCTATCTCTCTCTCTCTATCTCTCTTTTCTCTCTCTCTCTCTTTTTTTCTATCTCTCTCTCTCTCTCTCTCTCTTTTTTTTTCTCTTCCACTCTCTCTCTTTTCCTCTCTCTCTCTCTCTCTTTTCCTCTCTCTCTTTTCTCTTTTTCTCTCTCTCTCTCTCTCTTTTCCTTTCTCTCTCTCACTCTCTCTTTCCTCTCTCTCTTTCTCTCTTTTTTTTCTCTTTTTTTTTCCCCCTATCTCTCTCTCTCTCTCAATATTTTTGGTAGTATTGGTTTGGTGATGTCATTATTCTGACATAAACTGTAGATTATTACACATTTAATCCGTAACGACAAAATCGATTGATAAAATGTCTTTTTTTAAGGCAAAAATGACTTTTTAGGCTGCTTTAGGGATGCAGTCCTCATCCTCGACTGCTAGGAAGAAAAAGTGTTTAAAACTTTGTTTTAATGTCATGTTAAGATTTTCTTTCTTTCTTTACCTTGAACACTGCTGTAGTTCAGCACTTTGTTGTGAACTGATGGAAGATTTGCTTTTGGTCCTGGCACACGACGTGCATCAACATTATTTACAGAAAGTGTACCAGTATATGTTACTCTTCATCATCATCATCATCATCATCATCACAGTCTCAAAAGTCTCAGGAGGAGATCTGGAAAGTGCAGATGGCACGTACATTAAATAAATAAATAAATAAGCGAGAGATGTGATAAAAGTAATAAATCTTTTTGTCATTCTGCATCTCTCTTTCTCTCTTTTACTGTTTCTCTGATTGTAGATTCTTTCTCTCTCTCTGTCCGTCTGTCTCAATCTTTTTTTCTCTCTCGCTCTCACTTACTTACACACTGCCTTTCTCTCGCTCCGTTGGTATCTATCTGTTTCCATCTCTTCCTATATCTCTTTTTCTGTTTCTTTCTCATTTTGTATGTCTATCTGTCCCCTCTTTCTCCATTTCTAGTCTTCCTGTCAGCCCCTTTCTTTCTGTCTGTCTTTTTATGTCTTCTGTGATCTCTCTATCTGTATTTTTCTCTCTGTTGGTGTTTATCAGATTCTCCAATTGTATATATTTGTCTGTCTGTCACTCACTGTCTGTCTGTCTGTCTGTTTCGTGCTGTCTTTTTCTAGCTTCCGTCTTTGCTCCCTTTTTTTTCTTTTGTGTTTTATGTCAATCTTCTCTCTGTTTTTAGATATATGTCCACTCTTCAGTTCCTCAGTCTCTCTTTCTCTCTCTCTCTCTCTCTCTCTCTCTTTTTTGCTGGCTCTTACCCACCCACTCACTCACTCTCACACACAAACACACTTGTTTCATTTGAAAGCCTGCGTGAATTTAAGTGATCAGTAATAAAACACACACACACACACACACGCATATGAATACACACCACTACCTATTCTTAATGATGAAGAACAAAATGTTTTATTTTTAATTAAAAACTCGTCACAGGCTTCAGGCGAGATGATGTGTTATTAGAGATTTAAATAAATCCGAAGAGGTTCTAACACTCTGTCTCTGGCGAGTCTGATGTTCTAAATAAAGAGAAGGGACACCGGACGTTCTGATGGCCGACTGATGGAACATGCTGGAAATGACTGATGATCCCGAAGGCTTTGGAATGGAGGCAATTAAAACCAAGAGAAAGCATTTACAGATAATTCATCCTGTGTGACTGAAGCGGCTTTAAGAGACTGAAGCCAATTAGAGTCGCTTCTAGAGATAAGCGTGATGGAGTCAGACCTGTAATTACAATATATATATACCCACACTTTCTTAATCTGCCCCCCAGATAAAGTCGAATCCGATCATTAAGCCTGAATTCACAGGGGAGGAAATGCTGTAGTTATTTATTTATTTTAGCTTTAGGATAAAATTCTACAGGAGGTTATTTTTATTATTTATTTAAGACTTGTAGGAGGAAACACATTCGCCTCATTAAAACCCAAATCTATTCTAGAAGTAAATAAATCAGTAATTAAAGCAACAAAAAAAAAACTAATGTAAAAATAAGAGTTAAAATAAAAAATAAAAAAACTTTTTTGAAAGGTGTTAAAATTTAAATATTATTTAACCATTAAAAATCTGTCAAAAAGTCTTTATAAAATGCTAAAATTAATAATAAAAAAGGACTTTACTGCTTAAAAACTAGTCTAATCTAGTTAAACTAAAAGATCGAAATTCACTTGATCTTTTGATATATAGGAGGTGCTATAAAAAATCCTGACTCAAAACTGTCTTTACTCTTAAAACAGCTTATATTGAAGGCAGTCGGACAAAACGATGGACAGATTTTGGAATGTTCTACACGATGATGTAATAATGTGGATGTGCACAAGCTCCGCCTCTTCAGATAAAAATCGACACCTGCTCCGTCATCACTGTCTTTTTAGCCCCGCCCATGATGGCTCCCAAGACGAGACGCTGCACAATTCCAAATTATTAAACAAACACAGTCTTGGCAGAACCTTCTATCGGATCCCAACATCAGGAAATTACATTAGTTTATTTTAAAGGAAGTTCCAGACCACCTTAGTAAAAGTTCATTGTTTGGTCATTTGTTTGCTGCATTTCTTAATGTATGATTTGCAACACCGCTCGGTTTACAGTACAAATTTTGTTCATAACTAACTAAACTAAAAACTAAAAATAACTAAAATCAACTGGAAAAAGGAAAGACTTTTTTAACCGTCTTGTCCGCTGGAGTTTCGTTGGCCATTTTGATGTGTTTTTGTTCGATAGTCCTGCCTCTTTTACACTAAGCAAACATTTAATAGGAAATGCAAGCTCATTGGTTAAAGCGTTAGACTGCTGTTTGGAAGATCCTGGGTTTTATTCCCAACACCAGCAAGATTCCACTACCTACTGGGCCCCTAAGCAAGGCCCTTAACCATCAACTGCTCTGTTGTGTTAAAAACATAGTATGTAAGAGCGTGCAAATTTTCAAATACGCTTTTGTTTAAAAACAGCAAATGATTTGCTTTGTAATTTTTATGAAGGGTGTGTGAGATTCGGACGGGATTAAAATCTGTAAAATAGAAATTATGCTAACGTCCCCATGTTGATCCTGTCCCATCCGAAGACACCGAATAGTGCGTAGGTTTGTAAACTGGGTTGTACCATAAGTTTACAGACTGCACAGTTCCACCAAAATGCACAGAACATTAAATAAATCAAATTGCAGGGGAGTGAAGATGTCCTGGCTTATAATTCCTGGCATAATTCTTCATAAATTCTCATTATGAGGTACAATAAGGAGTCCATCTTTCAAGCATCTTATCTCCCAGACCCCAGATTGAAGCCGGCGAGGTGCGGATGAAGGCTGGGCGTTGGGAGGTGTAATTTTCACTCTGAAAACTGGCAGAGAATTTATTTCCGTGTCCCTGCGGTAAGCAACGTGAAAGCGGTGACACTTGGGGAGAATTTACTGCCCCTTCTCAGCCTTGGAAGAGTTTTTTAGAAGCTTCAAGGTTAAAATAGGAAAGCATTTTGTCTAAATCAGTGTTTCTCTCTGCTGATTTTTCTTCGCCGGACCGGACGGATGCCGAGCTGTTCTGAGACATGGCTTTAATTTATATGAATGATGTGCAATGGATTGTGTCAAGGGAATAGCAGAAGTAAAACAATAACTGGTGGAATTTTAATAGGAGTTATTAAAAAAGATGGATAGAATTTCAGTATTTATATACTTTGCACAGAAAAAAATTGGTAGTCTGGAATTATTTTGATTGGCTTTTTGGTTTTATGTATCAGTTTTAGTGGTTAATCAAGTTACCAAGCCGGACAATCACTACCATGTTAAGGAGCACAAGGACAACCAGTGGTGGCTCAAATGGTAACGGCACCAAGTTGTTGATTGGTAGACAAGGAAGACCAGGATTCATGCCCCACCACTGCCAGTCTGCCACTGTCGGGTCCTTGAGAAAGCCCCTTAAGCCTTCCTGCTCCAGGAGGCGCTGTATAATAGCTGGCCCTGCGCTCTGATCCCAACTTTCCAAGATGGGATATGTGAAGAAAAAAATTTCACTATGCTGTAAATAAAATATTTTTTCGATTTATTTATCACTTTTAATGCTGTTTGGATGCAAACTTTCCCCCTTGGTGGAGTCCAGAAGTTTTTGTGAACATCGGTTTATTAACTTTTACATGGTTATAAAATCAATCACAGGTCTAAATAACATTTTCACACTCAAACATTTCTATTAGATCCGTTTTAATGAGGAACGATGCCTTCCATCTTTGTGAAAAGGTTTCCTGTTAATGGCGTACGGTTAGAACACCGTGTTAAACCGCATTGTGACAGCTCTTTTGTGTCAGCTTTCACAGTTAAGAAGAATGAACTATTATCCCGAGTGCTGCAGAATATCTGCTAATAAGAGAAAGCCACAGAGGCTTTGACGTGAATCGGGTCTGCGTGGATGTGACTGGCGGTCTGAAGGTGGTGTCTTTTGGCCTTGTTTGACCAGACGCTGTGTCCGTGCTGGAGTCTGTGCTGAACGGAATGTCACACCAAGTTTGCTTGGAGATCAGTGACCAAAAATATGGTCCATTTTTAGATGGTGAGATAAAAACTTTTGATAAACATGTCAAATTAAGTTGGCATCTTTCAGCTTTGATTGATTAAACACACCTGATCCAGGTAATCAGCAGTTGGTAGGGCAGGGATAGTTTGACAAGCAGGACAAAGGAACTCAAAGAATTGTGCAAGCTTACATACAAGGCAAAAACATTTAAAACTATCTTTTAAATCTTAAGGGGTTGTTTTGCATAGACAGTCCATTTTTCAGTATGGTTTTTAATTGGATAGAGAGCAGATAGAGATACCCAAAGGATGGGAAAGAGGATAAAATTCTTTAAATAGACACCAATTCATCAGATTAAGATGAAGTTAGTCCAGAGATTGGGTAAAATACGTTCCATAAATTACTTTGTTAAACTTGTCTTCCAGCTACCCCTGCCCTACACAAGTCAAAGGAAAACTATGCTCTGGCTTAGGGTGCCCTCTGCCACCATGGGTCCCCGAAGTATACAAGGAATAATCAAGTATTGACAATAATTAACCATACTGACAGTACTGTGGGGCCACAAAATCAAATTTTGCATGGGGGCTGCCTAAAGGCTTGGGCCAGCCTGGTGGGAGATCACCAAATCACTAGGTTTTCCCCCACTTTCACACCCTTATTTGAAATGGTATCTTCCACCTTCTGATTAACTGAACACACTTGAAACAGGTAATCAGCATTGTGTAGGCCAGGGGAAACTGGGAAACAAGCTAAACAATGTAACTTAAGTAGCATGAGGTACCCAGCCCTCTTCCTGAAACAGCAATCAAACTATTATACCGGTCTGTTATCTATGACAGACAAGTGCCCTCACTGGTCAACTTTATATAATAAAACTAATTCTATTCCAATTCCATTCCTACTTTTTACTTTTCGTCTTTAGCTAGAATTACTAGAGCAACAACTGGTTTTACTGCAGTGTCGCTTTCCCTACAGAAAATACCTTAGAAATGCATAAAACTTAAAGAAAATATTGACTTGGGAAAGGTGTGGGTGGAAACGAAAAAGGATTTATGAGATGTCTGACAAACAAGAAGATTATAGTTTTGCATACAGTAGGCTGGGTAGGGGGCGGATGGGTATTATATTGCATTATATCATATTTCAGGATCCAGGTCCAAATAGAAGCTCATCTAAGATTTAAAGACAGGCAATCTCTTTCCTCCTACTGTTAGTAAACCAAGTGGGCTGCAGGCTAATTTCATTCTGCTTCCTAATTAAACAACATAACAAAATCAGCCCATTTTCAACCCACGTCAATTGTGAAACTCCAGATTCCTGAGGCAACATGTGAAAATCCTCCTCAAAGTTTTATTGTAAACACCTGGCATCACCAAGTCTTAATTTATAGGTGTCCCGCCAGGATGTAAGAGACAATTTATGAAAAGTTACACCACTGAAGTGTGATTGATTATAAAAGATAAAGACCTCAGACACTGTGTGATACGAGATTCCAAGATAATTATGCCAATTATGGAAAGCTGTTTCACAATTCCTATAAATTAGATGCAACAAAGTGTAAAAAAAAAAGGATCTAAACTGAAGCCAGTTGAAAAGCTTTTCTACCTCGGCGGCTCCTTGCGGACTGGTTAGCAACTTGGCCTACATAGCGTTTGTCTTCCTTGTGACATTTTTATAAGACAACTTGTTCTTTGGCAGAGCTCCAAAGAACAGAAGACACTTTTTGCTTTGCCAAATTTGCCCATTATGGTGGCAATTATGTCATCAAGGTGCTGGCTTAAGGTTTTAACACTGGGTAAAATGTAGTTAAAAATTTGGCCCAGGTTTATGGTATATATCAGGGAACTCCTTAAATTTTTTATACACTACGGAGAATTGTGAGAACAGTTTTGAGTATGGGGCAGTCGGACTTATACTCAACACACTCCTGCTGTCCAGTGATTACCTAAACTATTCGAAACTTTACTACAGTACTACACTGGTAGTGCGATAAGGAAAGAGATGTGGTATTGCCAAGCATCACCAAGATGCCAGTGTTGGGCAAGATCTCTAACCCTTAACTGCCCCATTGAAGTAAAAATATAAGCCTCTTTGGATAAATGTGTTTGTCAATTGCCAGCAATGTACAGGGCGTCCTATAAGTTACCATACATAGGAAAAATCCACAGCTGGAGTTCTGCTTGTAATGGCGCTGGTAATACATTCCTTGAGATGATTTATGTTTTGTATCTCTCCCCGATAACACATGGCCTTCAAATGCTCCCAAAGATAAATATCAGGTAGAGTGAGATCTGAGAACATGGTTTTCCATAGAAAAACCTTGTCGATGCAAAACAACCTGGTTTCCTTTTCTGGTCTAGAACATGTTGTAGACTGATTGCCATCTCCAACATTAGTTCAATTCAATTCCATTCAATGAAAAAAAATGGGGAAAAAAACGGGCATTGGTGGCGACTGTGGCAAGAAAAAATTCCCTTAGACAAAGTAAGGAAGAAACTTTAAGAGGAACCATACTCAATAGAGAACCCGTCCTCATCTGTTCTACATACTAAACTGTAGCCTTGGGTCAGTAAAGCAGAGTCCCAGTCCATCCTCGAATTCGAGGAAAGAGGCAGGAAACTTGTCACTGGTACCTCAGGGCAAGTAAACCCATCACCGAGAGAGCAGACTGTAGTGTGGGAGTGTGCTATGACTGTACCTCATAACTCCCAGGATGGACCCCAGTTAAAAAAAATGGAAACATAGTTGGTGGGGTTATTAGGTTTAGTCTTGTTTTATGTTACCTTTAACTTTGCCTTATTCGGCTTAAAAATCAAAATGTTTGTAATTAAACATGGACTCCGGACCAGACTTAATTAAAACCTAATCCTGTATTAACAAGTACAAACAAAATTCTAAGCTCTATGCTTCCGCACCCTCAACTGCAATTAGTGCAAATCAAATATTTGTACTAATATTTGCACCTATTGTTCTCCCTTCCCACACAACTGCGACTGTCCAGAGGTGGAAATCAATGACTATAAGAGAATAAACAGGAGTGTAAAGGCATTGGAACGAGTGAGTGGGATGAGGAGTGTATCCGTGAGTGTGTGGCGTTGGGGGTCTGAACATTTTCCTGATGTCCTCATTTTCCTCATAAATAAATACAGCGTGACGAAGACGTTTACAAAACTGTCTGGACTTCGAAACCGGATGAGTCAGCGAGCATTTGAAGGTCTGTTCATTCAACACTTTTTTTTCTGCTTGTCAAGTGTTTGCCCACAAGGCTGTTATAACCTGCCTCAACTGTCAAAGCACTACACAAACTTAGTGATCTAGAACCTTCTGGACAGTTTCAACCTGACAAAGAGTGAAAATTAAAAAAAAAAAAACCCTCAGGCTCGTTTGTTCTCGCTGGTGGTCATCCAGCACTGCTAATACAGGTAGTTTAATACAGTCGAACATTTCTTAATGTAATAAACAACTGTCATGGTAAAAAATTCCATTTCCAGGTTCCATTAGTGTGATATACGTCGCCGCCGAGGATGTCGGTCATTTCCTTTCAGATCAGAGGATATAATTACAGATCAGAGAAATGATTTAGGATGATGTGGTGTGGAAACGGTGCAGGATCAGCGGTGTAGGATGGTAAACGGTGACGGACGTCGCATGTACAGTCCATGGGGGAGATGGAAGGATTGATTGACGTCTAAGGTAATCACGTGTTTGATATAAAGGTCTTTGTGGAAAGCAGCATGTTAGAAAGACTCTATTTACTACTACATATTTGCCCCGAAGCAACACCACCATGCCGAAGAGGGTGATAAATGCCAACAAGTTGCAGAGTAATTTCATTTTGTTGGCATTTGGGGAAATTGGCTGCTGACAATGGTGTGAATAAGACTAACACACTCATACACACACACACACACACACACACAGCGACACACATTATATATATATCACATTGAACATAAAAGTTTAGGAAGTCGTTATTTTTTTCCCCATTAACTTTAGTATGCTAAAATATTTATGCAGTACAGAAAGAAATATGAATAAAAACCATAAAAAGTTGGATATGTACAAAAAAGGGAAAGATAAATGTTTAAATAATACCTAATAATTTTTTTTAATAAATTAATAAATAATCATTTAATTACAAGTAAATTAGGTAAAAGGAACCGAAATGGCAGCACACAATAGTGTGTGTTTTAAGTTTTTCCTGGTTCTAGTTAAAAAAAGTGATCATATGGTATTAAACATTAAACTTAAACATTTTCGACATTAATTGAAGTCTTGTTTTAGTCTTAAGGTCTTAAGGTTTAGTCTTGTTTTAGATCTGGCAACCCTGCTTCTCTTCCTAAACAACTAAAATTGACGAGTATAATTATAAAAAAAGTATTGCATAAATTGACATCACCTTTCGCAGCCTTTTTTAAATAAAGAGACATCAGTGTTATATAGTGATACAATTTCAGGGACACTTTTTTTGGACAAAAGATTTTTTGGACTTTTAAAGCCAAAGCTTTGAGTAGCCGATTCTTAAAATGCGCTCGTGCTGGGATTTTCCAATTATAAAATCAGACTTAATTTTAAGCTATTTGCTCAGTCGGGTGAATAAAAAAGGATTAAAACGTTAACATATTAATAAGCTGTGTAAGTGTCAAAACTACAAAATGTAATTTGTAAAAGATTATTATTAGAAGTGTAATTAAGGATGTTAAGTATAAGTACTTAATTTCTTTTTTACCCAATTTTAAATAACTTTTAAAAATATTATTAATAAATAAAGGAAAAAAACTAATTAAATCAGGTATTTATTTCACTACAAACCAAAATCTGTGTATATATATATATATATATAATATATATAATATATATATATTATATATATATATATATATATATATATATTCTTTTTTTTTTAATAATACAGTTATGAACATCTGGCTTAAGAAAAATAAGATAAAACCCACTACACCACGGTGCCAGCCTGAGTTATTTATTTATTTATTTTCTTTTGGTGAATACTGGCATTTCTCCAGGACACGCCGGCGTCCCCTTTAAAATGCTTTCAAGCTTATTGTTTTTGAAGTGTCGTGTTTGTTCCTGTGATATTTTGCTATTTACCCAAACAGGAAAAGGGCATCTGTGTCCACAGCACGAGTGTAATTACACGCTGGATACATTAGCGTTATCCGTCTGATGATGGGAAGGCAGAAAAATTCTATGAGCGAGGCTATTAGACACACAAGTCTCAAAAAGCTTTGAATTACAAATGAACGACCGACTCATTTAGGGGGGGAAAAAAAAAACGAGCACTACTTAGAGAAATCGCTAAAAATAAAATCAATAAGAGTTTGAAGTGAATGTTTAGTAGAACTAACTGGTCATTTGTGCTTAGCTAATCTGCTGTCATTTATATTGACTTTATATTATACACACGAATTAATTACAGAACAGATAAACGATCATAAACGTCATAAACGATCCGCAGATGTTTTCCGTTAAATATCATGCTTCCTTTCCATATACACCCCCAGTATCAGAATCCGGGGCATGAACCTACAGCTGAGGGCAGAAGCCGTATTTACGATTTAAAATTATAGGAGTCAGCTAATGAATGTCAATGATCATGGATCGGTTTATAAATATTCATAAGAGGCACCCCACAAGTGTTTATGAA
This sequence comes from Bagarius yarrelli, assembly GCA_005784505.1. Lineage (NCBI taxonomy): Eukaryota > Metazoa > Chordata > Actinopteri > Siluriformes > Sisoridae > Bagarius > Bagarius yarrelli. The sequence goes on from VCAZ01000005.1 coordinate 6,818,327, forward strand.
AGGTCAGTTATAATGGCTTAAATGATTAGGAAAAAAACACCACCTTTTAAAAACTGCAGTAAAAACTGTGAGCAAATTATTATTTATTTTTCCTGAAAATGGTTATGTGGATCCTAGTCACAAAATTATTTACTTCAGATTATTTGTTTAAGGGTAGTATTTTGTTGGATGATGCTTCACATGAGAAATACAATTAATACATTTTAGATTAAAAAATGAAGACCCTTTTTTTCCAAAACGAAATTTAGTTCCTACTATTATAAATAATAGTTCGGATTAGTCACTGTGCTAAAAAAAGATGTCAAACGCTCTCGAAGGTGTTCCTCAAGGCTCTAAGCTTGGCCCAAGTGGATTTATCTTCTTCTTTTAAAGTAATTAAAGTGGAGACAATTTGTACAGACCCACAATATCTTCAGACTTGCCATCCATCTATACATTCATCCTTTTACTGTTGGTTTAGATGTTTTAGAGTTATTGTTCAGGTCCAAGTGTCACAGTTGGGCTCTTGAGCAAGGTATCTGCTTTAAGAATGCTGCAACATGGCTGAACCTGTGCCCCGACCACAACCTGGGGTATGCAAAGTAAGAAATTTGACTGTGTGTATGTGATGAAAAAACAATTGTTGACATTTTATTTATTTATTTATTTACTTACTTTCTTACTTACTTACTTACTAAAGAAACTATGAGCAAAAAGTCCATCCTGGACAAGGTATCACTTAATTACAGAGAAGTATCACAAACATCATTCACACACCACAAACAAGTAAAAGATGGCGATCAGCCTACAACACCTTTCTTTTGAACTATAAAAGGAAACTGCAATACCCCGAGGGAACCCCTGAAACCCAAGGAAAAAACATGTACAAGGTAAATTCATGAAACAAACCACCAACCAGAAAGCTGCAAGATCAAAGTGCCCACCGTGAAGCCACCACTAAAAATAATATATAGAATGTTAATTAATTGAGGTAATTAATTTAGTAGGGCAATTGGGCAAACTCAAATCCAGGGCCCTTTAGACTGACATTCCTTTTAATTTCCTTCCCTAGTTTTCCTGACAGATCAGTCTTTCTGACTGAACTACTTCAGCATGAGTGTGTGTGACCCTTCTGGTATAAAGAAAACGAATAATGTGCTTTGGAAAAAGCAGTAGAAGAAGAAAAAGAAGAAGAAGAGAAAGACCAGCATTGATGGTTTTTCTTTTTGGCAAACTGAATGCCTAGTGTGTTTTTCTTCTCCAGCTTCCACATCAGCATATTTATATTTTCCTTCCTTCTCATTCTCCAACCCTGTAACCGAGGTCTGAAACGAAGTCTGAAACGCAGTAGAAACAGGCGTGTATGTTTATCCCCAACTTTATTCTGTAATCCAATATTCACTGACGGAGCTTATTACATCCTGCAATCAATAACCTCTCACACTCCGAAGCAGCTGTATATTGAGGAGCTCTGTGTTGGTGAGTGCCGCATACTAACAAACTCTAAATATCCTATTCGGCACAGGGCACCCAGACCCAGTAAGATCAAGGTTGAAAAAGTCTTAGTTGAGTAGATTTAATATTGATGGAAGAATCCTGTGTACCAACCGCTGATTCGCTCTGCACTCCAGCTCCACTCAAGCAAAGAAAAGGCCATTGTTCATGAGTTGAATGCTTTTTCTGTATTTCTATGGCTTTAATTTTTTTGTCCATTCTTTCTAAGCTATCTGTCACTTTATTTCTACCACAGACACCTTTGGCATCATTATTTTTCAAAGAAGCAGATGACAGCTAGTCATATAGGCTATACGATTGTTTGTTATATTGCTAACAATAGGGGGCAGCACGGTTTCCTTACAGAAAGAAGGTCCCAGGTTCGTATCTCCTGCAGGGGAGGCCCTGCCATGGACTGGTAATGAAACCCTGCCCTTCACTCAATGACAGCTGGGATAGACTCCGGCAGATCCCTGTGACTCTGATTAGGTATAAGCGGGTATAGAGGATGGATGGATGGATGGATGGATGGATGGATGGATTGCTAACAAAATAATGCGTCACAAGTTAATCCATAGGATAATTCTTTACATTCTGATGAGACATGTGCTTGGATACATGACCTACCTGGACTATAGGTCCTGCCATGAAGCAAAATGGGTCCAAATTTTATTGATTTTCACCAATTCATTTACTTTTCAGTGGTGTGAAGAAAGACAGAAAGCAGTGACAAAAGGCCCGAAAGAATAAAATGAGGTTTCTCCACTTGGATCATGGGGCTATTCCCTGGAAGAATCTCACAATAAAGAATTGTTCAGGAATCTCACATGAATGCCCCCTGGTTGCTCCTGCTAGTGCTATATTAGGTACATCCCACTAGTTTGTACAGGAATAGGATCTCCTGGACAGATTATATATCCTAAAGTTACCCTTAGAAACCTTTACCTAAAGATGGTGCTGAAATTGTTGGCTAGGAAGGACCACCATGAAAGAAGACCTAGTGTTTACAGATCTCTATAACTACAGCTGCTCATTTTAAAAGCCATGAAGGATAAACAGCTTTGTAGCATCTCCTTGCCTTTTTGAAGCAATTACAAAGACAAGACATTAGAAATGTGCTCTGTTTTCATCTCCCCCTGATAGTCAGCCATTACATCGTTCTCTAAAGCTCATCTGATGCATTTAAGCTTCAGCAAATGCAGCAAACTGTTGTAAATTGGTGGAGATGATGAGGCTGCCTGCGAGTCGGTGAAATAAATCACAGCACAACGGCAAAGTGGTCTTTCATAACTAGATTTCAAATGCTTTCTGCTCTCAGGCATTTTACTTAAACACTCACCCTGATCGGATCATTCTGTTCTAGGAATCAATAATAGCGAGAAAAGAAAAAAAAAGATCAGCGCTCTGAAATTTTGTTCATGAACCTCGGGTTGCTGGCTGCTCAAGGAACATGAACATCTAAACGGCGATTTGATGATTGAAGTGAAACTTTGTATTCATAAACTTTCAGGCAAGAACTTTCATCACTATTCAGAAGCCAATTGTTCAATTTTCTTCTTGCAAAAAGTGGGGTTAGATTAAGGGTTCAATTCCCTGAGCAACACCTTCCACCCTTAATTGCTCAGTTGGGATAAAAAATGAAATGCATGTAAGTCACTCTGGATAAAGACGTCTGCTAAATGATGTAAATGGGGAAAAAAACCTACAGCACTTGTAAGAGTCATTTGAATAGAACCTTCATGGTGGGCAAAAAAACCTCAAAAGTCTTTAGAAACAATTACAAGTTTCTAATCTACTTAAATTACAGTGATTCTTCCTCCAACCAAGGATACGCCGCAACTGACCTACGATTCGGATAAAAAAAATAATAAAAACAGGATATAGTTTCCTGTAAAAGCCAATTGACACTGGTTTTTCAAAGCCTCTTTTATTTAGTTCTTTAATATAACAGGCTGCATTATTGATGTATTTTAAAGGGGCTGTGATTAAGTAGAAGCAGGAGCAGCTGCAAGGCTGTACTACATCACTCCGATCTCCTCTCGGAAAGAAGACGGCGAGATTAACGCAAAGATACCGACTGTCCCTAAAGACCTGAACACACTTCGCTGCTGCGTAATGAACATGAAAGAAGTTGGAGAAGCAGAAGTTCTAAGAATATGTTTAAATATTTATAACTCACCAGCTTGCACAAACATTAAAACAAAGATATGGGAACTACTCTCTTGCCTTTTACTAGGTGCAATTAGATAGAGCATTTGATGCTCCAGTTTCAATCAGTTGGATGTTGGATAAGGATGTTGCATGTAAACAGCTTAGTCAGAATAAGAATGTCGGAATCGTTCAGGAAAGTAGCCTAATGGATAGCGGGTTGACATATATGGCACTACTGGCTGCAGGAAACAACCGGCGCATTGTTACGTATCAGGACTTAGACTCGGAAACAAGCAAGCAACAAACCAGTCATTACCTGGAAAGTGGTAGATCAGTGGTTAAGGTGTTGGACTGCTGCTTGCACTACCAAATTGCCACTGATGGAACCCTGAGAAAGACCTATAACCCCCCAATAACGATAAGGGCATCTGCTAAATGCCATAAATGTTAATGTAAACTAGCATAAGTAATTATACCCCAGTAAACCAATCACCAATAAAGACATTACACACTGCATCACGTTGTACCTCTAGTAGTCTGGCAGAGCAGCGTCTCAAAAATCCCTAACGTGTCATGCCGAAACTTTTCCATTTGGATTCCAGGTTGCTTAATTAAAGTTTAGCAACCAGTCCACCAGTCTCTACTACGGAACTTCATTTTCAGGCTTGTGCTCTAGAGAGGAAAGAGGGGCAGAAAATTAAAGTCACATATCCAAAGCGCCTTTTATGCATCTCATTTCTATCCTACCCAACTGTGCAGTTGAGGGCTAAGAGCCTTGCTCAGGGGGCCTATCAGTGGTGCTGGGAATTAAACCCACAATCATCCAACAGCTTTCCAATAACCTGGTTATTTGTGAGAGGGACTGTAAATGGCACATTATTCCAGTTGGGCATCGTTCTGCGATCGAGGACAGCTGGGTAATGAATGGAAATTGGCAAATTGGGAACCCATGTGACGTGACCCATAAAAAGTGTTTGACATCCATGCATTCGATTAAAGACGTATCCTCAGTTCGCACTTTACCTCAAGTCTCCATTTATCTCCATTTATGTCTTTAACAGCTCAATTGACTTAACATAAATAAGCATCATGGACTTTTCAAGGGCATGCGAGAAACTGCACCGGCGGTGATGGGCTGTTGATGAGGTTGGAGTATGTAAACTGGTTTTCCATCATTTTCTTCAAAATTGATTGAGAGGAAGAGAAGGATAAAAAGCCAGAGAGAAAAAAACAACCTGTAAATAGAGACTAATAAGAGTTTTATTTACGAATAACAAATAGACATCAACAACATTTAATCACTTCAGGTCTGTGGGTATGTTTGCAACCCTTTATGAATTAACTAGTACTTAATTAAACCTAACCAACCATTGAAACTTTAGACTAATCATCTTTTCCTTTTTTTTCAAAGGCTCTGGTTGCAACCTCACAGCATGGGGCATGGAGCTCATGTCCATCACCAGAGCTATTGTTACATCTGAATAATCTGCCTTTCTTCAGAGGCGACAACTACAAGAAGTTTTCCCTAAATTTCCCTTTGTTTAGCTGTAAAAGACAACCAAACCCAGAAAACGTCTACCATTTCCTGGTCTCTTCACCATCTGCCTTACAGTTTTCTACCACATGCTTGATGACTAGTCTGTGCAACTCCCAGTGTGAAAATATTACATAAACCAGAGGACTGATGATGATTTTCGTTGAAGCTATCAGGTTTCAACGATAGCCAAAATGTGCTGCGACAAAAACGACGATCTGGCAGCTAGTCCATTTCCCAGGAAGTGTTTGTTTTTGCTGGTATGTTTGCAATGACGTCATAGAAGAAAAAACATTTTTTTTCTTTTGTTCCACAAAGAAACTTCAGTAAATTGATTTCTTTCTAAAAAAAAAAAAATCTTTTTTTCTTTGTGCTATTAAAGAAAGATTTATATAGTTGTAACTCAGTGGATTAATGATCAGTAGGTCATAGGATTAATTCCCAGCACTAGCAAGCTTACACTGACCCTGATCAATGCTTTAACCTTGAGTTTTAATACTTAATGTTGAAGAACATCTATTAGTTTGTACCATACGACTGTGGAAATATGCTGCGTCTGGAGACTTCTTCTATAATTGCTCATTAAAGATTAAAACCGCAGTTTGATTCTGTTCTAAAAATTTAATCAACGCCCGCTGTCCAATCAGAATTAAAATGAGACTTTTAAAACAAATGTTAATGCAGTCGTGGATCGTCACTGAACATGGGGTTAATTCACAGAACCACCGAGCTTCCACTGATGATCAAATGAAAATCTGTAGGAACTCAATCATGTATTTAGTCCTCCAGGCAACAGTAGGCGCTGTCCCCTGAATATTGACTATGAACTACAATCTTTACATCACTTCCTAGTATTAGCCTTTTTAGCTAGCACAAGCAAACTAGACTCTTCGTTTAGGTGTTTTTTTTGTCATGTTTGCACCTCTGCATGTTTATCGCACACGTTTCCGACTGATGATTGTTTATTCATCAAAGACTCTTTTTTATCTTCTGCAAATTGGGACCGTCCAGGATTCATTTTTCTTAAAAAAAAAAAAAGCCAGTTGTTGGCAACCATGAAGAAAATAAAAACGTTTACATTTACAGCATTTGGTAGACAACCCTACCCAGAGCAACTAAGGGCATTACAGGCCTAGCAGGGGCACCTTAGTGCTAAAACCCATAATCCTTCAACCAACAGCCAAAAATCCTAGCCACGGAGCTACCACATGAGCAAGAGACCAAACCCAGAATAACTAGAAAAGCAAGTCAAGGCACAATTTTATTTTATTCTTATATCTAATTTACTTACACCGTCACCACACACACAAACACACCAAGAGACTACAACAACAAACAAACAACAAAAATGCAACATCACAGTGAACATGAACAAAATTCAACACAACCGCAGCTGATGGAACTTCTACAATTGTGAATCGTCTCCAACCCAAAATACACACTGACCGTTAAGTAGCCATGAGGCAATTCTCCAGGTCTGGTTAGCTCCAAGGGCAGATAAGCACCGTCTGGAGGTGGACGTCAAGCTGCTAAAAGCAACTCCAAACTACAAAACCATTTTTCAAACACTCTGATTCACAGCACATGTGGCAGCAAACGCAGCCAATTACCGACAACAAGAGAGAAGTCAATAGTGCAAAAGCTGTTATTACTGCCCCGCAGGTGGACCTCAAAACTCTTTAGTCCCACATTAAAGCTTGGAATGTGATCCTAGGAAGTGACATCTTGACTCCCGGAGATGTCAAGTCATGACCCAGGCCGTATGTGGATCGAAGGGGTTAATTTTGGTGCTTAATTCGTTCAGGTTCTGCCACCTCTCCGGAATGAAATGCCGTGAGGCGGGAACATTTCCACGGATCAGGCAACTTCTCTACTTTTTCCCACTTAAATATAAATAGAATAAATTTTATTCACATCATGGATCTGGCAAAAAAAAAAAAAATTGAGCCGAGGTAACCGAGCAAAACAGCATGCAAAGGCGCTTTTCATTTTAGAAACCTATTGGCTCATTTTTTACAAAAGGCACCTTTGTGTCATGCTGTGTGTGTTTTTGGATTGCACTTCCTTAGATGGGATGCATTTTTTGCAGTTTTATTCATCTTTCTATACTTTTGAGCAAATTGGTTCCTTTTTTAATATGTTTTTTTGGCCATTTTGCCTTTATTTATAGGACAGACAGAGATGAAATAGGGGAGAGGGGTGGGGCTGGAAAGGATCTGAGCCGGAATCGAACCTCGGTCGCAGGGGCGCATGTGAATGCTGGCGCTTTAACCCATTACACCACAGCGCTGGCCGCAATATGGTTCTTTTGAGGTGGAGAGTAAAACCCTTACTGGACCTTTAATCAAATCCTTTTCCCCTCTTGAGTCCCTCCGTCATGGTGTTCTGGTGGCTCATGGCTTACAAATCAAACACTGGTAGAAATCCAGTGATGCTAGTTATGCTAGTTAACTGCCATCTTTATTGAAATATCCTTGATTACCACCTGCCCCGAGACGATGACTTTCTAGACACCATATAGTGCATGCCTGAATAAACGGAATTACTCGCTTGTTATCTTTAAACAAGTTCAGACTAGTCTTCATTCACACATGCTGAACATCTTCCACAGGGATTCGTCTTCTAGTCACTGCGATAGACACACTACACCCACGATTGCACTCTATGACTCAGAATCTGTCAAGTTTGCAGTTGACAACGACAGTCACAGGGTTCGTTAATGAGGGGTTCGGACAAAATAGCCTCCACTCTGTCTTGAGATGTCCTACATGGTGTTCAATCCTCCCCTCGGTGTCAAGGTGGTGGGTGGTTAATCGGAAGATCAATGGTTTAATTCTCAGTAAAAACTAACTTGCCACTGCTGGACCCTTATGCGAGGTCCCTTAATTTTCAACTGCTCAGCTGTACAAATGAGATGTAAGTCACTCTGGATGAGGACGTCTGGCAAAATGCTGTAAATGTAGTGTAAAGGTATATACTGTCTATCAAAGATTGACCGATAATCGGTGTTTTCAGTCTCGTATATCAGATATCGGTTTTGTAATATTGGATCCACCAATATATGGATGGTTGTATTGAGAACTAGAAGCCAGACCATTATAGCACTACACAGTGAGAGGTGAGGAATCAACAACTGTTTGACATACTTTATTTAACATATTAGCAAATAATTCACTATACTGCAAGTTTTGCTAAACCCGACTAACGTAGCTAAAGATGTTTCGATTATATTTATAAAAATTTTCCGAAAAATATTTATGGGTTCCTCTCTAAGGTAATGTTTTACTTTTCCAGACCCCTTCACTTATACTGATGTAGAAATAAACGTTGTGTTGTTGTGTTTGCTGTGAAGGATTAAATTACAGTACTGACAGTGTTATAAATCAATAAAATGTTTATTCTGTTCTGTTATCTTTCAGTAAAAAAAAAAACAATCAATAAATATTGATTCTGTAAATCGGTTATCGCTTACATTAACATGCAAATAATCGGTATTGGTTCTAAAAAAAAAAAAAAAAAAAAACTGTTTTATTCTTGCAAGTGGCAATAGAAACTCAATCTGTATTTTTGGCTCTTTTACAGGTTATACAGGTGCCCAGTGGAGAGCATACTAACCAACTGGAGCACCGTCTGCTACGGTAGCTTGGCAAAACAGTAGTAGTTCATTAATAGAAAGCATTTTTAATCGCATATAGTGGAAAAGCCAGAACCTTAAAACGTCCAGGTGCCTGAAAAGCAATATTGGAACATCAATTTCTAGCCTTTATGTTTAAGGGAAAGTCGTAGCTCATTGGTTAAGGTGCCTATTAGAAGATAGTGGGTTCTACCAAGCTGCCACTTCCGGGGTCCTAAATAAGATCCCGATTTAGATAAGGGTGTCTGATCATTTCCAGAAAATGTAAACATATCCACACTCGACTGCCGTACAGTACATACCTCCAAACCTTTCGCATTCCATTATATCCGCTTCGTTTTCTCCTAAACAGCTGCTGACTGTTGTTCGGTGAAGCACTAACACACATTACACCGACGAATACTGAAATGTCATTTCCTGTTCTTTTTGTTTGTATTAATAAACGTTTGTATTATACACCATTTCTTTGATATATTGTACTGTATTGCTATTTTTATCTCCTGGCTGAGTAAGTCTCCATGTTGAATAAAACATGATTTTTATTTTTTTATCCTGTACTCCTACATCAGTATAATGTAAAAAAAAAATGCACCAGAGCTACACATACTCCAGCACCATTCATTAGTCAGGGTGCAAGGCGCCGTGTGTGGTGGGACGTGTGGGAGGGCAGAAGCAAATCAGTAGTCGTCCTCCACAACTTTCCACAAGTTTCGACTAGCATTCTCCAATCCAGTCAAATTTGCATCATAACAGGCACCATTAAGGGCACGGGGGGGGTGGGGGGGGTGGTAATTTAGGATCATTCTAAGCGCTTTTGCACTTTAGGGTCCCCCTGAGATCTGTTATATTGGTAGTAAAAGTATATTCGGTGCAGAATAGGTGTGGTAGGGAAACCGACACTGTTCTTTCTTAGGGCCTGAAAATGCTAGCAGCACTCCTGATCGGCATGAACATCACGCGCTAATAAAATCTAAAAATATAAATACAGTATTTGAAGGATGATAGAAATAAACAGGCAAAAAAGGAATCTGGTGGAGCCTCGGCATACAAATTTAATCAGTTCTGGAGGTAAAAATTGGTATTGCGATACCAATCAAAACATTTAGAATATATACCTACGCCACCAATCTGCCAATAAAAAACGTGAGAAAAATAACGCAGCTTTCGAGCGTTATCCGTATTCTGGGTTGAATATTTCAACATTTACTTTGGTTTGATTGGCTTTTTTACTGTTGCAAGCAAGTTTTGAACGGCTTTGGGACATACGCGCAACTTAGCCAACATTCTGTTCGGTTTGTTCGTATGCCAAAAATGCTTAATATGCCGATGCTAATTTATTGCAAAATTTCAATATTTTACCACAAAACAAATTGTATGCTGAGGTTCCGCTGTATTTCTCCATTTTAATGAGCATTTACTCAAGCATGGCAACCCTGTCAAAAGTATAAATATATATATATTTCACACCATGTGAAGTAAAAAAGTGGTCTGGGAACCAACAGCCTTCCTATTTGTTTCCTAGAGAAGCATCTATCAGCCCAGCTGCTTAATTGGCTGCTCTTGGACTTTATGGAGTGCCACAAAAAGAAGAAAAGAAATGGAGCTTGAGGTAAGAGGAACAAGTACAGCTAGCATGGGGGAATATCTATCACACTCTCAAAGTGCACTTTAGTGCAAAAGAATAGATGAGTAGTAAAGAATATTTCTTTCTCAGGAGATAACAGAGGACAACTGAGCAAGAACGTGACTGTATCGTGACAGATGTTTTAAAAGCAAACTGCTCTATAGGTAAGGATGTCTAAGCAGAAGTCGAAGTAAGCAATGAGATAAAGCAAGCAAAAAAAAATCTCCTAAAAAAAAAAACATCAATCAAATACGTTGATGACAACTGGACGTTGTCTAGAAGAAAACTGAGTAGAGTTATGAGGGGCGTTATGGCGGTTTACCATACATCAAATACGTGATGTAAAAATAGTGTCCAGAAGTTTGTGGACACCCTACCAGCACAAAAGTTTTACACATCACAGTCGTCTACAACGTCTTCATATGTTGTAGTGAACTACAACCCAAAACCTGTTCCAGCATGACGATATCCCAGTGCAGAAATCCCCTGATCTCCATGAAGACATGCTGGGATGAAACGGAGACCCAACTGCACCCCAGACCTCCTTACCTCAACATTACGGTCTTATCTTACTAATACTACTATAACACACACACACACATCCCCCAGAGTCACGGCGGAAGTCCTGCACAGAAATGAGGAGATTATCTGTAGAATAGAACAACATGGTCAAAACGTACATATGGACATGAAGGACAGGTTTTCCAATACTTTCGACCATTCAAGTGTCTAAATCAGTGGTCCACTAAAAACTCTGTCCTGGAGGGCTGGTGTCCTGCGGAGTTTAGCTTCAACTTGCCTCAACACACCTACCTGTAAGTTTGAAGTATACCTAACAAGATCTTGATTAGTTGGTTCTGGTGTGTTTGATTAGGGTTGGAGCTAAACTCCGCAGGACACCCCGACCCTCCAGGACTGAGATTGGACACCCCTGGTGTAAATAGATATTTTTTAATTGTATTTTTATCCACTATTTTGGTATAAAGGACTTTAATACAAAATGTGCAAGCTTTTTTTGCTGAAAAGTTGTTCACGACTTGTTCTGTACAGCATCTTTATACACGCATTAACTCAACAAAAACCTAAATGTCATGTGAGATTACATTCAGATATTAAATGTTTACCTGGTTCCAGTCCAAAAATCTTAATGTGCGGTACAAATTCAGAAGCGGTACAGCATGTACCCGAATCCGGCACCTCCACTAGGCACTTGGGAGTAATAATAAAAACAAACAAAAATCCATTTGCTCACTTGGTAACAACCTCGTCAGCATCCATGAAAAACCGAATCATGTTTAATAGCCACACTCAGGTTGACCTCAGGTGACCTTAAAATATCCACAGGGGTGGGACAGGAGTTCTTTGGTCCTGTTTGTTGTCAAGCTCTCCCTACCCTACCCACTGCTGATTAGCTGCATCAGGTGTGTTTAGTCAATCAATGGCTGGAAGATACCATCTCAAAAAAAGGTAGAGCAAAGAAAGACCTAGTAAACTCACAGCTTCTAATTTACATTTACAGCATTTGGAAGAAGGCCTCTTTCTCTCTTATACAACTGAGCAATTCAGGGCCTTTCTCACAGGCCCAGCGGTGGTAAATTGGTAGTCCTGGGATTCAAACCTTGAATTTCCAATGAGCACTCCAACAACTTAAACACTAAGCTACCATTTTTTCAATACCTATCAAGCTACCACTTGATTGACTGACCACACATGAGGAATGAGGAACGTAAGGATAATCTGCAGACGTCTAGACGGGACCTTTGATGTTTGTCAACATTTGGCTATAGATGAACCTGACTGTTTTTCTTAGGTGCCTCGCATCACCTACTTTCGCACCGTTACAAAATTCGCAGCCCACAGAAACAATCTATTAGGGTGCAGTGTGTGGTTATCGTAATTTGTATAATAAGCACTGGTGTCAGGAAGGAAAAGAATTCCACATGTTTGGAAAATAGTCAGAGGGATACCTGGGAATCTCCAGCAGACACACGAGCTCGCTGAGAAAAGCATTTTATATGATGACTCATTTAAAATCCAAAACATCCTGGATTTTATTCGAACGACTATTATAGACACGCAACGATGCCGTCACACATCAAGTAGCCGTGACTCAGTTGTACAAAGCGAAATGTCAGATATAAAGACCGTTACTGCTTATTTGAAACTCTCCCAACACAGCCCCTATAAACTGTTAAACAAAAAATCCTCAAAACCTTTTTCCCCCCTCAAACCCAGAGGTCATTTAATCATCCTTACCATTTAACTTCCACTTCAAAAGTTCTTAGTGACCTCCAGATTTTGCCCAGAAGGCTCAATTGTTTCCTACCATAAGCAGAATTTTGTTTTATTACACCAGAAGTCTCCTTCATATTTCTAAAATGGTGGAAAGGAAGATGCAGACTTCAAGACCAAAAGTTTGGGGACACCTTCTAAGCCCACCCACATCCTACACGTCTACCCTACCCTGTTCCAGAATGAGAATGCCCTGGTGCTCCCTGTTCTCCATGAAGACATGCTGGGTTCTGATTAAAGCTGGAGAACTCTCATGTTCTGTACAGAGCCCTTGAATGGGATAAACTGAAACCCAGACTGAATCCCAAACCTCCTCACATCGATATTAGCATCTGATCTCACTAATACTATTGGAGGTAAATGATCAAATCTACACAGTCACATGAGGTCTGAGGGCGATTGTAAGAGGAAAAGCTGGAATAAGATGGTTAAATAGGATCAGGTGTTCCAATACTTTTGCTGATAAGGTGTACAAAGGTAAAAAATTTAACAAGACAAATTTATATTGCATCATTACATATCAATAAAGCTTGATTGTGTTTCATATACTTAATAGCCATCAGGGCACACATTTACACACACTTACACACACACACGCACCATCAATTTCTTAAATATGAATAGGAATTAATTTGATAGTGGGACTGGTCATTAATTCCCAATCAAAATGTATGCGCCTCAGCGTATTTGTTCAACACTTCCCCTCATCCTCAATTAGAACACATTCAGACAGGAAATAGATCCAGTCCAAATATGCACAAAGCCATCCAGATTTTTCTTCTTGATCTTCAAACAAATGTAAAATAGAGCTGGAGACAATCCAGAAATTCGAAGATTCGATGTGGAAATACACAAAGAATCGTCTCAGTTAAATGACTCGGTATATTTTTCACACTTTACCGGTTATGGTTCTTATTTCTGAGGTGATAAAACCGACTACCTGCATAACAGCTTATTAAATAATATTTCCAAAGCTGCACTACCTAAATGTCGATAGTTATCGGCTGTAAAAAATCTATTTTAGTGTCAGTTTTGATATGAGTCAAGTGACAGATTCTTGTTAACCTTTTTGTGACATTTTCAGGAAGGACGTTAGCAATACTGTGATGAGCGCTTTACACCAGTTTTTGTTGCTAAAGCATATTTAGCACTAGCTCTCTAAGGCTGCGTACGAAATCGTGTAATACTTGAGTGTACACCATGTTTGAGTTAGTATGTATGTCCCGACTGTTAAAAAATCATGTTTTATCTAATGTGATTACGAATAGTATAAATTAAATTTAGATGTATTACATTTACTACGTTAAAAATTGTCACATGGGATTAGGGTTATTATAACCTAGGGTTAGGGTTAGGCGTCTTAACCCACTACACCACCTACAGTATGTCAAAATTTCCTTTATACTACTCACAAACATAATATATAGACTTATTAACGATCAGGAAGTACATATTAACGCAAACACTATCTACTTAAGTAGTATGCGATTTTGGACGGCGCTTATGACGACGCCAAGTGCAATGTCATTGATTGATGGCTAGAACATTTCATTAAAGCCACGATTAGCGCTAATGCATGCGCAGAGCTCAGGATGTGGCATGTGTAAGACCTTCGTGTTAATCTTCGGGTAATCAGTTAACAATTCTGATCATGCTGTAAGGGTAGCTATGATTTGTGTTGATAATTACATCAGTATGATTAATGCTCAGTGCAATCTCATTGTGGATTCATGGTCTAGACATCAGCAGGGATGTGTCAGAAGGGACTGAAAGAGAGCGCGCGAGAGAGAGAGAGAGAGAGAAAGAGAGGGAGAGAGAGAGAAAGAGAGCGAGAGAGAGAGAGAGAGAGAGGAGAGAGGAGAGAGAGAGAGAGAGAGAGGAAGAGAGGAGAGAGAGAGAGAGAGAGAGAGAGAGAGAGAGAGAGAGAAAGAGAGGGAGAGAGAGAAGGCGACATTGAAGTCTCCCAGGGACTGCAGGAGAAAAACTGCTGAGAGAATGAATGATAGGAAAACCTGCTTCATGTGTGTATGTAGGAGAGAGAGAGAGAGAGGAGGTAGGAGAGGCGGGGAGAGATGTAGGAGGAGAGAGAGAGAGAGAGAGAGCAAGAGAGAGAGAGAGAGAGAGAGAGAGAGCCTTTAAGGACATGAGCCAAGCAAGCATGTTGCATCACTAAACCCCCCCACCCCCCCCCCCACCCGATCCCCAACCGTGACCGACACAAGGCTGTATTTGTGATTCGCTGTCCTATTAGACTTGATATTCCTTGCAATTTGTTGGGATCCACATCCGCCTGACCTCATCGGATGAGACGGACGTCAAGAGCTCAGCGGTATCTCTTAACTAAGATTAATTGCCACTAATCTGGAAAGGCTAGGGTGAACAGTGTGCCGGGAAGGCTGCAGAAAGTGTTACGCAGCTGCTAGCGGGGAAAAAAATTAGCTCGTTCTACCCTCTGATGCCGGGAAAATATGCGAGCACTCGACGCGCTGTTCACTTCCAGCTGCACATAGATCTGTCAATGGGAGAGCAAGGAAGAGAGAGAGAGAAATGAGACAGAGTGAAAGTGCACAATGCCAGCCCTTTAGCTTTTAACTGATTTCCTTCGGTGCTCCATCTGTTAAAGAGAGGAAAGCAGATCAGTCTGAAAAACAAATGCCTGCCGCATATCTGCAAATTTCATATTTCACACTTAATCTGTACAGAGCATCTCTGCTGAATCTCCAATGACCTACAGTATAAGAGAATTCAATACGACTATCGGCAGCAGAGCATCAGAATAGCAAGCACACACACACACACACACACACACACACACACACTGTGGCTGTGAACATAAGTCTGTCTGGGACACATTAACATTCCATACACAAGCCATAAATTGTTTGAATTCCTGTAAATTTCTGGGTTTCGTCTCATCGTCTCCATCCAATCGGATTCAAGCTCCGATTCAAGTTCAAGCTGTTTTGTGATCGTCGTGGCCAGAAATGCGTGATTTTTGCTGCAGATGCACTTTTAAAGTTTGCAACGCATTATTTTGTTTTTGAGGGGAAACTATTTTAATTGCAAGCAAACACAGAAATTCTTCTACGTTACATTTACAGCATTTGGTAGACGCCCTTATCCAGAGCGACTTCATCTCATTTATACAACTAAGCAATTGGGGGTTAAGGGACTTGCTCAGGGGCCCAGCAGTGGTGGCTTGGTGGAGCTGGGAATCGAACCCACAATCTTCAGACTGGTAATCCAACACTTTAACCATGAGCCACCACTTCCCCCTGATAACTGCTTTCATTTAATGCGGTCTGTAATAGAAGCTCCGAGCTCCGCCTACTGGCGTAACCTTGTTTGAGATCAGCAAGGTTGTGGGTCCGGTTTGGAATCAGGATCTAGGCACCAGTCCAGGACTTTTTTTTTTTGAGTAAAAAAAACACAGCGTGATGACCAAATAGCGCACGACCGAATCTGATTACTCTCCGATGTTTGCTTGATGAGGATGAACAGCTAGTGAGTGTGTATTTTTTTAGCCAAGCACCTGTTAAGCTAATGCAAACAATTTCTTCATGTAAAGTCATTCCAATTGTCTTATTTACTTATTTGTTTGTTTGTTTTTTACTTGGTTCACCTGCAGCTTGGCTTTATAAATTTTAATAGTGGGAGAGAAAAAAAAAACAAAAAAAACTTGCCTTTGCACTTGACCTTGTGTCCTACTCTTGCTACGAATTCTCTTTCTAGCAACTCTGACACGTTAATGCATTCAGCTCCCTGCTTCAGTCAGAGCGCAAGTGTAAATAAAAGATAGAGTAAATAATATAACGTCGATGCCGGGCCGAGGAGGATTGGTCTGAAAATCAGTGGGTAAAAAAATTGAACTCCAAGAAGAAACTGAATGATGTTATTTTTTTGTATAAAGGGTTACGCCATTGTAGATGGGAACAGAGCACAATTTTGTTAATACAAAAAGGTTTTAGGCAAATTAAATTTTAGATATTTTTTTTACAAAGTATTAAGATGCCTCCATTTCACATCCATGTATGATCCAGCATGACAATGTCCCTGTCCACAAAGTCCCTTATCTCCATTAAGACATACTGTGTTCTGATTGGAGTAGAAGAACTCTTATGTCCTGTACAGAATCCTAATTCTGACTCTCACTACTTCCCAGTTTAAAAGGGTTAAGTTGTTGGACTGATACCAGAAACACCTACAGTCGAATTCCAGTAACACCAAGCCACCACTGTGGGCCCCTGAGCAAGACCTTCAACCCTCAATTGCTCAGTTGAATAAAAGAGACAAATTTCAAAAAGTTACTCTGGATAAGAGTGTCTGCCAAATACTGTAAACGTAAACTAAACACCTTTTTTGGGATGAACTGGAACCGCGACTGAACCCCAGACCTCCTCACCTCAACATTAGTGTCTAATCCCACTAATACTATTGGAACTGAATGATCAAATCCACACAGTCACATGACCCAATGTAGTGGAAAACCTTTATTGAAGTAGTGTATGGAAGGTTTGACAGAAGTAACTGTGAGAGTTTATCTGAATTAGGATGATCAAACATCACCCATAAAGTTGATTAGCATGTTGATGTCCCAATAAATACATTTATCTCTTCTATACAACTAAGCAACTGGGAGTTAAGGGCCTTGCTCAGGGGCCCAACAGTGGCAACTTGGTGGGGCTGGGAATTAAACCCTAATCTTCCAGGTATCAGTCCAACACGTTAACCATTGCGCTACCAGAGCATCCACAGCATAGTCCACCAGTTAATGACCCCTGCTATAAATACCATAGCAGGAAAACTGCCGTCAAATTTCCAGAAAGCACTATGTGCCCCTTATGACCCTTACTAAACATATGGGAATTACCTGCCAGTGTTGAGGAAGCCTTTGCCTCCGGACATCAGAACGTTCTCGGATAATTACAGTGAAGAGGTGTGAATAAGGCTGGGAGGCACTAGAGGGTGGTTTGGGATGCAGATCTTATCTAGGAGCTTTTTTTCTGGTGTGGTGCTTATCTGCAATGCCACAGAGATGAAATGGTGAAAGTGTTTTTATCTGGAGTGGCACTGCTAGGAATAAAGGTGTAATGGGTGGGTAGGGACCTTCTCATAATAATATCAAGATCATCTTAGAAGAAGTGGTTAGACATATTGACTGAAACAACAACTAATCCAACCAGCACAGGCTATCTAGCAAACATTAGTTAACTTGGCCACCAAACCGCAACTGCTGGGCCCCTGAGCAAGGCTCTTAACCCTTGATTTTTGCATTAATGAAAAAATTATAAGCTCTGGATATGGGTGTAAATGCTGTAAATGTAAAGTTATGCATTGACACCGACTACCAACCCACTTTTTTCCAATCTAAACATTTAAGAATTGGATGAAGGACAGAACCATCAGACAAGAGACAAGAGTAAAAGATGAGATTTACATCCTGCACCATTCAAGCAATCTGCTAAAACTGTGTGCAGGACGTACTCACTGATGGCCATTAATAAAGCGAGTCATGGCCAGGGCCGCCATGCCAGCATCCTTTATCCCCCATGCATTTAATTCCAGGGCGTGGTGAATCTGGAACAGTCTTATTCCCCAGAGGTGGACATGATGAGTCCAGAGGTTTAGAGGTCAGACTTCAGGCACAACGAAGTAAGAATTCACCGTTGATTATGTGTCTGCAAATCCCTGTGACCTTCGCGGCGAAATCGACAACGCGCCTGTCTCCCGTGTCACATTTAAGCTGGCCAATTAAATGCAAACACTTCCGCTCCTGACTTGCATCTTAACAGCACTGGGAAACGAGAGGATACGACTGCACTGGTGGGAGAGAAAGAAAAGAGACGGTGAGAGAAGCTTTTTCAGGAGATGTGCTGTCAGTGAGGTGCACAGTTTGTATTCAGCTCTCATCTACAATCAATCGCTAGCATTGTACACGTCTCTTAACTTACATATGAGTTCTCTCTCTCTTTTCTCTATCTCTTTCACTCAGTATCACTCCGACTCTCTCTTTCACTCCCCATTCTCTTTTTCTTTCTTCCAATCCCTCTCTTTCCAACTTTACTGTTTCTATTTTTTTTTACTTCCTTTGGACTCTCTGTCTATTTCTCTTATTAACTCTCGCCTTTCTCTTCGTCTCTCTCTATTTATTCTCTCTTGTCTTTCGCTTACTTTCCTACCTTTACACTACCTCTCACTTTATTTTTATTCCCCTGACTATCTTTCAATTTTTTCTTTTTCTCTCTCTTCCTCTTGCTGTATCTTCTCTTTTCCCTCTGCACTCTTTTCCTCTTTTTCCTCTCTACCTATCTCTTCCCTTTTTCAACCTTTCTTTCTCCCATTTCTTATCCTTTCACACTATCTGTCTTTTTTACACTTTGCATCTTTTTTACATCCCATCTCTCTTTCTACTATATCTCTCATTCTTCTCTCTCTATCACCTTTACTCTCTTTTTCATCTTCCCTTTTCTATTTTTTCCCACCCTGTCTTTCCCTCATTTCATTCCGTCTCCCCCTGCGTCTCTCTCCCTTTTTCCATCCCTTCTTAGTTTCTTTCATCATCCTTTTACAGTCTCTGGCTTTTTTTTTTTTTTTTCTCATTCATTCATTCTCTCTCTCTCTCTCTCTCTCTCTCTCTCCTCTCTCGCTCTCTCTCTCTTCCTCCCTCTCCCTCTCGCTTTCTTAGACACATGTGAAGACAGTTTTAACCTTGCAGCCCTCTTTATACCAGAGTGTGTGGTAAAAGAACTGAGATAAGGTATGCGGTGCATATAGCGTGCTAGCGGTTGAGGTCCCTTAGACCAAAACGGAATCTAACCCGTGTGGTGCACAGAGTCTTTCCTTTGAAAAGACTTCTCTTCCTGTTTTTTTTTAATTTTTTATTTCTCTCTGCTGTGCCAGTTGCTGTGAGGAAATGGACTTTATATAGCCTGGATCTAAAGTCCATTACGATGTCTCATACAATATGATACATAGAACATGAGCTAATCATTTGTTGCATAATCTGCAATAAATTCGGACTTTGTAATCAATAAGCGTCCGGTGTAACCTGGTCTGGTGGTGTTGGAGAAAACTGACAAGTGAGAAAGAAATGAGGAGTGGCTCAAGGTTTCACTCAAACTTCTACTACTGCCCCAGGGATCTATTAATCCATCACTGCTCCTTCCATTTATTATCCTGACCAGCAGACACTGCAATTGACTGTGAATGTTTTGTGACCCACAACCCCCAGACCCATTCAATCAGTGACACCGCAGAAGGTCATGGCCACCTCATTCAAGGTAAGGGTCGAAGCACCTTCTTGTCCGAGCGTCCATTTTACACATTTTCTCTCCGAGACACATGAAAAAATCTTAAGTGGCAGCTAAACTTCCTGGTCCTTGGACCTACCTGGGCTCTTGAGTGCAAACAGGAAGTGCAACACTGTCACCTTCTGAGAGCAGGGAGAATAACAAACATGGAAGGACGACCAAAGGATGAACATTTGCCACAGAAGAAGGAGAACAAAAACAATACGATAGTGCTTTTACATCTGTCATCATGCTCAGAGCGAAAAGTAAGTGTGAGAGAGAGAGTGGGAGCAAGAGAAAGAGAGAGAGAGGGGAAGCGAGAGAGAAAAAGAGAAAATGATGATAGTATGAGCCTCCTGAAAGTGATGATCTGTTGCCGAGGCGAGATGACTGGCTCAGCAGAAAGCAGTCAGTGAGACAGATTTTAAGAGTGATAGAACTTGGTAGACTGCTGGCACAAACGGCTTTCTGCCACTAAGCAAGTTACGTCTTCGGAAATAGTCCTGAATTGTTGCTTTAAGTGAGAAGGACCGCAGAGACAGGGAAATGCAAGAACCATTTATTTTCTCTTTCCTCTTCTCTCTCTCTCTCACACACATAAAGGGGTCTTTCCTAGAGACGTTTAAACTAGCCTTAATATTGTAAGTAGAATTTAAAGGTAAAGTTTGAGTGGATGTTATGAAGTTAAAGGTTCTACATGAAACCAAATCACTTGGTGTTTTTTTTATATATTTACATTTTGAGCTTTTGGTAAACCCTTTTTATCCAGAGCAACTCACAGTTATCTATTTTTTTCTCCAGCTGAGCCTTAATGGTCTTGCTCAGGAACATAACAGTTGCAGTTTGGTGGTGCTGGGATGTGAAAGCAGAATCTTCCAATTAACAGTCCAAACTTTAAATAACACCATAACCACCAAGCTTTGAAAGTGGTGACACTAAAAAGTGATAGCTTGGTGATAAGCGGGTTGGATCACATGAACAACCCCCTTAACTCTGGACTGCTTAGTTGGATAAAAAAAATGAGAAAAATGTAATGTCAAGCTGGACAATGGCACCTGCCAAATACCAGAAATGCAAGTGTAAAGGAGACTCATATGCATTTTTAACATTAGATTTAAGCTTTGATATTTGCTGTTCAAGTCCCCATAAAGAAGCTGTTACTATAGAAACCATACAGGGAAAATAAATCAACTCTTTCCCACCAACCAGAATTCAGAATTCTTTTTCAAACACAAGTTGCTTTATTAATCAGATGAATTAAACCCCTGAAACCACAGAATGTGCACCGTTCAAGTCTTCCGTTAATGCTGCAGTTCAGTAAACATCCGTGTCCCTGGTCTCTCATTTCCAGCTTGGCCTTTCAGTTCCTACCACAACCTCCAGACTTCTGCTTGTTAGCAGATTTCACCAGCAGGCTCTCTGACAAGCTTTAACAAGCAATCCGAATCAACAAGGTTGCTTTCCTTCCCTTTAAGACTTGGGAACTGACCTACCCCTTCCATGCAGCGAGCACCACCAGACAGAAGGTCGGGACTGAATCAGGGCAGCCACTGAACTGAATCGACACAGGGTAACATCCCAGTGCACTATATCGAAAACCTGCGACGGGGTCTTTTATGCGCAGGAAGCTGTGAAAATCGAGCGACAACGAATAGATGAGTGCTGATCTGTTCACCCGGTTTGCATCTGGCATCATGTTGTTTCTTTTGATGAAAATGACTCAATTTTTTTTTCACTTTTCCCGGTTATAGAAAAGGTTAATGCAGCAATTATCTTTGACATTTAATAATAATTTTAATAGGAAGATTTAATGTGTAGAATTCGTTATGAGGACAGCAGGAAGCAATGGGACCAGGCCACAGTTTTGACCGTTGTAAAGTCAACGTTGTTTTGTTTGATGGGAAACATAGAAGACACCGGAACTGAACTGAACTGATGATGAAAACCCTAAACCCTCATGGCCTGGCTTGGAGACCCAACATTTGCAGTTTGGTGGTGCTGGTATGTGAACCCAGAATCTTCCAATCAAGCTTCAAAAATGGTGACACTAAAAAGTGATAAATAAGTAATAAGAGTGTTGGACCACTGATCAGAAGATTATGACTGATGTTATGATTGTCTTATAACATAGTTATAACAGGGAAGTATCTTAATTCATTTAGTCCCACAACAATCAATGCAAAAAAAAAAAAGATTTTATTTATGATGTCATGTATTTTATGTAATTTAAATAGTTCTTATTAGGTAGGTCTCTTAGGCATACAGTTACAGGGGATCATATAATTAGTGCTTTAATGGACAGAGCGTGTGTATGTTTTTGTAGATCCTGAAAGGCACCAGAGAGACACAGGGTGGGTTAATGGAAACGTAATCATGGACATCGTGCTATTATCCTGGCTGTAGGGGAGCTGCCCTCTAGAAATTACTGTCCTGGCTCCTGATTAAACTTTTACCACCTTTTTACATGTGGATAAATCTAGCAAGAAGTGCAGCTCATTCAGTGCTTAGCTTTGCCATACATACGATACGCTATGCTATACAGATATACCGTCACTTACATCATTTTGACTGAGACTGTTTTTTACTGGTTATGGTCTAATTTAAATAAGTCCCACTATTTATTATTTGTTCTCATGTCTTACCTTTTTTTTGTCTTATTGTTCATATATTCAGCGAAAACTATTCTAAGAAACTAAAGACCGAGCTTTCCACAAAGATGCCTTGGATTTTTAAAGATACAAGAAGCGCAAAGAAGCAAAAAAACGCCCTGACATCCATCCAGTTTTTTTTGTTCGCGATGCTGAAATTGGACGTTAAGGTCAGTGAGAAGTGGGGGGGATATGGAGGGGGTCGAAGAAGAGAAATGGTCTGTTGGCTAAATTGTTTATGATGCTTCTCTAAATAAAATGGATGGTGCGCTGCTTTAGACACTGAGAGCTCAAAAAAAGGGACTGAGTTCACAGGGTCTGACCAGCATTGGCATCTGTTACCAATTTCTAAGCAAATTATTTTTAATCAGCTCTCGGGAAATGTACCGCGAACGGAAAATGGAAATAAAAAAGAAGCCAATTTTCCGTTGATTAGAAATGGCGTGTCATTTGCATCCCAAGCTATTCTTTATGCTTAGGATCAAGCCAATTAGGCTGGGTTCAGTTTGTCATTTAGAGTTGATTTAGACCGAAGTCTGGGATTTATTTATTTTAGGTCAATTCATTTTACTCTTTTTTTGGCTTTTATTGTGTTGTTTGTCTGATCGTCTTGCAAACATGCTGGTACCCTGAGACACTGTCTTATCATCTGTTTCGCTCTATTAGTATGTCAACAGAACACAACAAAACAATCTCTTCTCTCAGTTTGAAAATATCTGAATCTCTGTGCCGTACAACTTTCTATAGCTTCCATATGGCGTGATAGTTCCAGCGTTTCGAGAATGATACTTCCTGTAATAAACTGCCACCAGCTGCCTGGTTTTGATAAACACAGGAATCAGTGATTCTGCGGCCCGAATCACAACCATTTCAGTGTGTTTTTAGATCTAGAACATCTACATCAAAGACAGACGTCAATAAAAATGACGAAAGTACCAGTGTGTTGAAAGTCAAGGTTCTCTTTTGATAGGGTTGATAGTGGTCCAGACATTGAAAAAATAAGTTGTTTTTAACGTAAGATAATATTAATCAGGTCAAACCGGTCAAATAATGAGAACAGACAGAATTTCTGCAAACTGTGTTTAGGATTGATTTATTTTCATTTCATTTCCTCTTGTAGTCTCCAAAATTGGCCTTCAGGAGTGTTAAGAAAAGGAAAGTTTTTGGGCCTCTGAACAACCCTACAAATGCTAATTTGCATCAATTGGATAAATGTAAATCATCCTGGATAAAAGTCTCTGACAAATACCAGAAATGTAAAAAAAATAAATAAATAACAATATCAACATGGTCGATGTAGTACATTCAAATTCACCCATAATCATACTACATAAAGCAGACATATGTAATACTTAACAAAACAGTGTTGGACACCATTCCTTTACATGCAGAAAGAACCGTTACCTTTAAGAGAGGATGATACCCATAAAGAATTTCTCATGGTTTCAGTCAGATGTCCTTCATGACTTCTTAGGATTTGTGAAAACTTCTTCAGGTGTAGGTGAAATAAGTTCGAATTTCCAGAAATGCAAGGATATCATGTCAGAATTCCTTTGGGTTTGAATGGAATAAATTCAGAATTCTTTCAGGATTGAGAAAAAAATTCCCACCGGAGCCTTAAGACTTAGTCAAAATTCCTTTAGAAGCAGGAAAGGCTGGTTAAATTCTTTGAGGAGCTTCTTTCTTTCAAGCTGGAGTGCTTCTTGAGAAGCAGACCCTTCAGAAGGGATTCGTCAAAAGCCTTTGAGAACTGGGTGGGATTATTTAGAATTCCTTCAGGAGTCGGTAGGTTTGACCAGTGTTCTTTGCAGAGTGGCTTGGACTGGTGGGAATTCCCAGTAAAAGTGACATGAAGAGCAGTCAGGGATTAGTGGGAATTCTTATATAGTTCACGATATCGTTTCGCCGGTGCCTGGAAGTAACCATGTGGTTTTTTTTGTTCCTTAAGTAAAAATCCACTTTATTTTGATTAGACAATTTCTAATTTTTAAAAAAAAAAAAAAGTTATTTTTCATCACATACTGTTAATAGTCGATAGCTGCGTGACGGCAACAGGAAGCCTAAAAACACAGCTTTCTTTCCACCAACTTGGCTTTGATTCAGCTTCCTGCAATCGATACCACCCAAGAGGAAAACACCCAAGCAGTACAGCACGTTCAGTTACAACACTACACACAGAGTCTAGCATGTTGGGTAATGATCTCAGCTGACGCCACACACCGCTCGCTGTTTTCTCGTCCACAGATCTAAGCGTTCAGAGACTTGTCTAAGGAATTGACTGATGCAATGTAAGGAAACCATGCCTGTATAAAAGATAACAGATGAATTACTTATTAAACATGTTCTCTGATAATTCCTGTAAGTCTTGGAGCAGAAAATTTAAATTACAACGCTACGTGGTTACAATCTCTAAAGATGTTTTTTCTGCGGTTTTATGACTCAGCAACCAGCTGAGAAACCAGACGGAAAATTAAGTTTTGATGAATTTCATCACATTGTGTTGATTTTTTTTAACAATGTACATTATAATACATGCCGATTCTGGCTTGTAGACCATGTAGATCCCACACCCTTCCTTTTCCCACATCTAATGTCCTATCCTTTTACAGTAAAGGCAAAATCGCCTAAAATAAATCTTTTTGTGATCATGTTTCCCTTAGACAGCCATGTGACACCTTGGCCCTTCGTCTTAAAGCCAGGCCCAACTCACAATCCTTTACTCGATTACAACAGTTACAGGAAAGTTGATCTTCTTCTGAATTACAATTACGCGCAACAAGGGTTTTAAAGCGGCCCGTTCGAATTCATCAAATGTACTTTTTCTTTAGTTGCCAGAATTTTCTACGCTTCATTCCAACCAACAAATTCATTTAATCCAAGATGTAAATGATTTCACACACGCATAATGCTCGCTTTAGTATACAAAGAGGGTGACTTTTAAATGTGATAAAAGATGAACACAATCTGAGCTAATATAAAAGACAGTTGTTCGATTTTTTTGCCCTGTTTCTTGTCAACCATTTTTCTCTTTAATTGCTCCTTTTTCGCTAAGTAAACAAAGCTGCATAAAATGTAACATTTTGACATGATTGGAATCAATAGCGTAAACACACTAGCACTTTTCTTATGACTTTTGTGGGCTGAGTAACAGTTTGTTTAATGGGTAGAAGTTTGGGCCTAAACTAAAAGACATTCGGGCTTTTAAACAGTTCTATTATATACAATAATAATAATAATAATAATAATAATAATATAGAAAATAAAACCCTGCTCCCATCAAGCATCAAGATTTTTTTCATTCATTTACGTCCTCGGTTTGTTTCAGTCTTGATTAAAAAATATCGCCGACTGTCCCTGGAAATTTGTCTTGGTTGAAGTAATGAATGTGAACTAATACCCTTGGCAAAGGGGTTTGTGTTCTACGGGGTACGAAATGAGTTTGTTTACATGTGAATAAAAATCTACACGATGATAAGCAGCATTACACTGGTCTCTCCTGCTGGCCGGCAAGGACACGGCATTGATAACTTCTTCCATGATGGGACCCTCCTTCATAGCCAGATTCTCAGCACGTCTACATCATCTTTCAAAATAAGAAACGAGGAAATGTGTTTCCCAATACATCAGAGTCTAATTTACAAAAAGAAAAGACACTGTGATTGGATAAAATTGTACGCTCGTGGAGAATGCACAGGAAGTGATTAAATTTATCCTCATAGTTGGATGGATAGTCAATTTATTTTTTTGTCATTTGGCAGACGTCGTTATGCAGGACGAGTGCTCAGGTGCTGGGGTCCTTGAACATGCCCTTGGTGACCATGAGATTCAAACTCACAACCTACTGAAAAACAGTTTAACAACCTAACCAATAAGCTACCACTTTCCTTAGCCTGAAAGGTCTACAGGCAACTGTAAAGCATGGTGGAGACTTTCTGCAAGTTTGGTGCTGTATTAATATTTTTATTTTAAAAATTTGGTAGACACCCTTATTCAGAGTGATTTATATTTATTTCATTCATACAATTGAGCAATTTGGAGTTAAGGGTCTTGCCCAGGGGGGGTCCAACAGTGGTAACTTGGTGCTGCTGGGAATCAAACCCTTAATCTTCAATTAGCGCCAATATTTCTAGAAAATACGGTTTTAGTTTGGAGATTTAATCAGGATCAGCGGTGTCCAATAACAGGTAGATATTTTACCTAAAAGCATAATGAAGGCATCGGATTGGTCCAACATTTTTACTGCAGCAGGAATTATTGAAGGAATAAACATTCCTCGGTAAACAGTGCCGAGTTTCTATTTTTTTTTAAGCTTTATAAACTCTGACACACACTTCATTTATCATCTTACAGGAAATTTAAGGCAAGCATCTGCCTCCGGGGTAAAAAAAACTGAAACACAACCAAAATGAGCGACAAACTGTAACATTTGGACTAATAATCTACGCAACAATTAATAAACACCTGCTGTCACAGCATCCAAGTCCTCTTCCTGATCTTCGTCCTCCATCACGCAAGCTTCAGTCGGAGTCCATCCCAGTCCTGACGGTGACAGTAAGATGTTAATATTGACTTTTAACAAATATTTTTATACTATTCTTTGTTAAAAATAGACTTTTAAAAGCATTCTTATTTTATAAGCTTCACTTTATATAGAGAAAAAAAACCCTGAAGTTAAAAGTTTACGACTTGTTATTTGTATTTGACAGTCCAGCACTCGGGACACTCAGATGCCCAATAATATAATAATGTTGTAATAATGCGGTAAAATAAGCAGCTGATTTTTAGTTTAATTTGGATTGATGACTTCATAAACTGTGTGTCAGAAATCGTTGTACAGACTTACAGCTTAGTATAAAAACAGACATTTTTTTATCGTGTCCCTTTTAAAGTGGCAAAGTGTGTATCGTGCCTATTGGTGTGTCCATCCTGTGCTTTGGAGCAGCTCAATTGATTTGTCAATACGGAATATTGAACTGTCCAATTACACCAGAGAATCAATTTGCTTTTCAGCTTCGTGGCTGTAACCGCGACCCTGATAAACTTCTGCAGAGAGTAAACGGCTCCCACGAGTTTCAGGCGCGACTGTAAACCATGAAAAGACTCTGGAATAGTTACACTGTAAACACGAAGAACACGATAACTATATAATGACAAAGCTTTGTGTGTGGTGGTGGTGATGGTGGTAGATGGTGTTGGGTTTGGTGCAACATGGCATCCAAGCTTTAATGCCAACTTTAGTACCCATAATAGCTTGGCTTTGTTTGTTTTTTTGTTTCCCCTTTTAAACACATTTTTATATTTAAAAAATATATATTTGATCCTAAACAATGATTAGAATAATTAGAAGGCTAAAAGTTTTCTTTAAATTTAGTTTTTGTGTGCGTTAAAAACTAGAGATGGCCATTAAAAACTAGAGATGGCCATTAAAAACGTTACAGATATTTTCACTGATATTTAAGCCTTTTTTCATTATCGGATATCGGTTTTGTAATATCAGCTCCACCGATATGTATTGTTTTTATGTGGACATTTTGGATGATTAAATCAGTAAATCTCAAAAAATGTAAATCAACAACAGCACCTACAGGTGAAGCAACTCGATTTGCTAAAATTCATTTAACACACAGTGAGAAGAAAAATTGATTTGAATCCCCGCTGATTTTGTACGTTTGCCCACTGGCAAAACAATGATCAGTCGATAATTTTAACGGTGGGTTTATTCTAACAGTGAAAAACACCGACTAAAACACCCAGAAAAAAACAACACGTTTTAAAAAGTTTTGTTGCAAAACAAAACTTAGTCCTTGGTGGCAAAACCCTTGTTGTCAATTAACCTGTTTGTTTTGAAGATATTTTAATGACGGCGCAGATTATTTTTACATTTTTTTTAAGCTCGTTAATCATTTTTCTACATATTGTGTTGCTAGATTATATTTTTATTACAAGGAAAATGACATGTTTTAATGACATGTCAAATGAAATGACATGCATCATGTTTTAAATGATGTTCCAAATTAAACTGTTTAGTACTGCCGTTATTACTGTCGTTTTCGAAGACAGAAATCTCTAAACACGAGTTGGAATAAAACACAAATTCGGGATTGGTTGCATGGGTTTATTTTAAGATACAGAATAAATTGCAGTTGGTAAAACAAACAAATACATTTTTTATCACTGTAAAAATTCTAGTTACATTTATCAAACCCAGACACTAAAATGGCAAATCAAATACATTTATTAATTATAAATAACCAATTCATATTAATAGTAAAAGCACTAATAGCAACAGAAGTTGCTTTTTTTGGCAAAGCATTTTAAGGACATTCGCTGTGTTTCCGAACTTCTACATTCAAACTTCGTTGTTAGCTAACAGTCGACGCTATCTAACCGTTGAACTGTAGTTAACGCTGGGCGGTTATGAGCTGCGCTTATTATTAATTAAACCTGGCACAGCTAATTAGCTACAGCGTCTCGTTAGCAGGCTGCTAATATCATAACGTATCAATCCACGGTCACGTACAGACTCAAGGGAAGCAGAGACGCTTGAACAACTCGATGCGGTATAGAATTAAAGAATAAATATGTCCTGCATGCTGAAAACCACACACACACACACACACACACACACACACAGCAATCTATAAAGAAGTAAACAGTGGAGTTGATGGATCGGTGATTCAGTGTGTTCCTGCCCTTTGCAGAGAGCAGCACAAGACTACAGATGGAGAAACGGGGGAATTAGCATAGAGTACGAAGCCCACGCACACAGACCAGGTAAAAAAGCTCAGATTTAATTAAGCTTCTATGTGTTTGCTTAATCCACAGGCCAAAAAGCCAGAGGAAAATAGTTTGGTTTGTTTTTTAGAAGTGTTTCTATTCATATAAAACAAAAAAATGTTACACACACATGCATCTCTGGGAAATCGTGTAGGATTAAACCATCTCATTAGATGCATCGTTCCAAATCTCGAGTGTTTTCCAAATCCAATTTTTCCTCCAACGTGGTACAGATGGGATACGACTCACAATCTTCACATGGGTTGCGATATTTTCAGATCAGTTTCAGTCCCCATTTATATGTGGAAATAAATGGGATATAAATCGGACATGTACATTAGAGTCAAGCAGACAGATCGGATTTTCACCTGTCAATGTTTTTTTTATGGCGGTCAGTACGTCTACATTGGGTTGTTGAAAGAAGATCTAAGCGTTTTTAAAAAAAAAAAAAACATAAAGTCACAATCAGAATTGGCCATCAGGACCTGCAGTGTAAATGCTGCCATAACGACTGATAACAGCAAGCGGCATCAGACATTTTTCTCTTCCTACTTCAATATTATTTGTTTGTACAGTTTTTTTTTTTTCCGCAAAAAAATCTCTTCCAGGCTTTAACGTTACAAAATGAGGCACAATATTGAGTTTATAAGAGAAAACAAAGTACAGGATTTAACATTAGCAGACAAACCCGAAGCCTTTGGCAGCGTTTCGGCTTCCCGCTGTGAACTTTATGACTATTTCACTGCCAGCGTTCGGAGGGAGACAATGTGTGAAAGAATCACAGGAAGGAAGAGAAACAGCAAACGACAGAGCCAAAACGATCGATAACATTAACACATCAGCACAACATGCTAACAAATCACCAGGCTGTGTGTCAAACCTTAGGAAAAGAGAAAAAGGAGGAGATCCTTTTCAGATGCAAAAGAAAGAATTGCTGAAGCTGCAGTTCGAGAAGGGAAAAAAAACTTTATTTTTGCTACTTTTTGTTTTTTCTAGAAGATATAGGAACAAAAAAACAGAGATAAAAAGGATTAAACTAGAGGAAGACATGCGAGGACACTCTTTAAATGTCCGCAGTAATTGTCTGCCACATCAGTTGGCTGCATGACGCTGATGATTTTATTCCCTGAAGATGTCAAGGGATTCCGGCAGAACGTTCTTGTTTAATAAAATAAAAGTCGTCCAAATGACTTTTAGAGTCTTATCGCAGAGTAAAGAACCACAGGGACACGAGCTAATCGCCATTTTCGCCGTCATCTAACATTCACACCCAATATCACAGCACATTTAGAGCACACTGTAGCTTATCACGCGACCCTAACGGAAAAAATTCCAATCCAAGGAATTCAATAAATGTGTAAAAGTGCTCGTAAAGTAAGAGAAAAGAGGAAGAGTTGGGGGGAGAAGGTAAGAGCGGGAGAGAGACTAAAATCAATAGTTAATGCAGGACAGTTTTGCTAGGACATTGTGTAACCAAGTTGTGGTATAACCTTTAAGGAAATTAAAAGTAAAGTCATTATTTGAGTTGTGGTTTAATTATATTTCATAATCAAGTTAAACTGTTGTGTTTATGTAAATTAGTCCTAAATGGTCACTGTAAATAAGCTTACAGTCCAGACGTGAATGAATTAGCTTAGCACAAGCGCATTACGTTGTTCCTCAAAGTTGAGTACTA
Organism: Bagarius yarrelli; assembly: GCA_005784505.1. Lineage (NCBI taxonomy): Eukaryota > Metazoa > Chordata > Actinopteri > Siluriformes > Sisoridae > Bagarius > Bagarius yarrelli. The sequence continues at coordinate 6,849,424 of VCAZ01000005.1, forward strand.
GGACCTATACAGTTATTTTATTATCATCATTATTATTGACGGATGTTATAATAGTTTTAATTATTAGTCTATTTAGCCTTAATGGTTATCTTATTTTTCACAGTTGGTATTGAAATCCCTTATTTTTTATCTTTTTTTCTGGTAATACTGCAGCTTTAATTAGTTAGCTGATTCTGTACTACAGCTAGCTTATTTGGTTAGCACTGCAGTCTTCATTAGCTAGCTGAATCAGTATTACAGTTACTTTAGTTAGTTAGCACTACAGCTTTCATTATCTACAGCAGCCGGTTGAATTAGTACTATAGTTTTTATTAGCTAGCTTATTTAGTCAGCACTATAATCTTAATTAGCTAGCTGACTTCATTTTACAGCTACCTTAGTTAGTACTACAGCTTTCATTAGCTACAGTAGTTTCTTTAATTAGTACTATTGTTTTCCTTAGTGTGCTAATTTAATTATTACTGCAGTATATGATATCTAGCTGACTCAGCACTTCAGCTAACTTTAGCTGTTTGTTTTTTTAGTTAGTTCAGCACACTCGATCACTTCGCAAAGCCCCAAATGAGTGTCTTCAACATTCACGTTAATTACAGAGAAATGAAAGCCTGAGTTGAATAAAGATGAGTGTTTGTTTCTGTGTGACCTGAATTACTTGTAGCGTTCAGTGCTAGCAGCTGGCTATCGATCTGAACGGGAAGAGATAAAGAGGCGGACAGAGTGACAGAGACTGAGAGACAGGAACGAGAGTGTAGCCGAGCGCAGCGAAACGTGTACAAGGCTGTAAATTGACACCCAGCTTGCCAAAAAGCCACACACACACACACACACCTTTTCACACATTACATCAACACTCCACCACCGCTCCACCAACGCTTCACCACCGCTCGACCACCACAACAGAACGAATTCTCTTATTTCCCTGTTCACTTCCTGGAAAAATTAAGGAAATTTCAAGAAGTCATTAAAGAGCCTGGAAGCCAAAGTATAAAAGAAACAGTTCATAAAACAGAAGGAAATTCCTGATGTACTAAATTAACCTATAAATAATAAAATTCCCTTCAGGATTTGATTAGTGCTGGTTAAAATTCCAGATTTCATGGCAGCTTTTCTTAAAAATAGTGATTCATCTTGTTTTGATGCAATAAAATTGCGAGATTGAAATTTTATTTAGGAAATAAGAGTTAATGAAAAATGTAAAATCCTGAAGGAACTGAGAACAAGACCTCTTTGATCAAGACATCTGTCTTGTTTTTATTTCACATGGTTTCTGAGGTAAAATCGTATCAAAGATGGTTTGATTTAGCATTCTTTACTTAGCTAGCTAAAGTCGAATTAGCACTTTGGTTAGATTTAATTCTGAATCATTTGTTTTCGTTCTTTTTCATTCTGATTAACTACCTAAAGTCAGCTGAAAAACAATAATCGATGCATTTATCTAACCATCCATCCATCCATCCAACTATAATTATCCATTCATCTATCCAACCATGCAGCCATCCATCTATCTATCTATCTATCTATCTAGCCAGACAATCATCCATCCATTAAACCTATCTACGCAGTTGAGGGTTGGGGGCCCAGCAGTGGTGGCTTTACACTGCTGGAAATTGAACCCATGATCTTCTGACCTGTTTGTGTAAACATAGTGTTTACTGAAACTGAATAAATCTGCATTAACTTAAGTTTGTTGTATTTGTCACAGATACATTTATATTGTAGCCATTAAATCAGCTTCTATACGGTTAGTTTTTATTGATACACATACATATATATAGATACACATACACATATATATATATATATATATATATATATATATATATATATATATACACATACATATATATATATATATTCAGTCTACCACTGATGTTCAGGATGACCTTTAACAGCCGGTCTTCATTATTTTAAAACAGGCATTTAAGGTTGAAATGAATGAGTCCTCCGGAGCTCAGATGCCCTTCTGCGTTATGGACACCTCTAAGCACTGTGGCCAGATGCATTCCTCCTCCTATAGAGTGCAAAAAAAAAGGTGGAAAAGTTGCAGATAATTAGCCTTGCAGGACTTTTCAACCGTGGGGAAAAGGTTTAAAAGCAGTCGCTCACTTCTGGCAGCAATTAATACTGCAAAAATTACTTGGGTTATGAGCAATTAAGTACACAGAATGCTGAAGTCAGGAGAAAAGCAGCCTTCTGAGTGCGTGATGGGGTTTCAAAGCATCACAGAGGACAGAGAATCCAGAGCTACATCAACCTGCTGATATACCAACAGTGAGAGGATCAAGAGGGATTTAAAAGTAAATAATTATTAGCTAAATTCAATAATAATAAAAATAATAATAATATAACAAGTTGAAGTTTCATAAATGTTTCTCAACCCTTATAAGCAAAATTATTTTAAATCACCAAAATAATTTGGGGAAGAAATTACACTCCAGAGAAAGGTAACACACCTGCTGTAGCTGCGATCTGGCCACGCCTCTTGATCCTTAACCTCATCGATCTGTTTTGCCTCACTGGCATCTGTAAGCGCTCGCTGTGTGTTTTATTGAGTGTAAATCCAAAGACGTCGTCAAAGTTCATTGTGGGGATCGATACACCAGTTGGTATAAGCAAATCAGGACAATAAATCATCAGGAGAGGATTAACGAGCAAAGGGTCAAGACCAGGAAACACGTTGGTTGTTAGTAAAGAGGGATTACGGTTGGGCTTAGACTTTGCATGGTACAAAGACACAATATAGTAAAAATAGAGAAACAAATTAGCCGATTAAGCGTTTTGAAAAGAAAGCCAGTTTTCTCAACTGGCAAAAATTAAGAGGAGTATCAGTCGGGTAAGTCCCCATATAAGGCCCAAATACCAAATGCACCGCCCCCCACTGGGTTTCTTCTGCCTGATTGTGAATCCCCTTCCACTTAAACAGCAACCAGCTCCATAACGTTATTGTTTTTATAGCAGTGCCTTTACACCGCATCTTGCCTTTTATAATAAATGTACAGTCTCTGAAGGAACTTTGCACTTAACCCTTGTTCAACATTAGCGACATAAATAAATGAGACGCCGCTGTGTGACGGCTCCTAAACGCCAGCGAGGTCATTAATCACTCAAGGCCACACAGTATAGATCGACTCCAGCCAACGGGAGGAACTAAATTATAGCAGGCCATGTTAACAGTGTCCAAGCGTAGATCAGCTGTCTATCCGCCCAGAGACGTCAAACACACACCGGAGGCGTTCTATCAGACACACATCTCCGAAATAATCACCTAAAATGACATTAATACAATCACCAAATGCCAACAGCTTTATCCATCCGGAATATTCCAAATGAGTGGCAGGGTCTTTATGAATCACCGCGTGACCACTGATTAGTGATCGAGTAGACATTTAGACTGACTTTTAGCATGATAGCTGTCGTGAGAAGATCATTATTAAAATACAATGATGCTGAACTGATTTTATATCTAAATCACCAATGATTGAATCACCAATCAACCCAACATACATGTTTTTGGACTACGCAACATGGGGAGAACATGAAAACTCTATACAGAAAGACCCCTGCAGGGGATACGAACTTAGAACCTTCTTGCTGTGAGGCAACAGTGCAAACCACTAATCAACTGTGCTGGCCTCTGGGAAAATGCATTAATGAAGTGGTAGCGCATGTTTAAGGTGTTGGTCTGCTAAATGGAAGATTGTGGGTCGATTCCCAGCACCACCAAGTTGCCATCGTTGGGCCCCTGAGCAAGGCCTTTAACCTCCATTTGTGTAGTTGTATAAAGAAGATAAATGCAAAAATAAACGTAGGAAAAAAATGAATCATGTTTGAATCACAAGTGAACAAAAAAAAATAATTTATAAACGAATCATTTTAGAAGAAAAGAAAAATTAATGACTTAAAAGATGACATAAATCATGTCTAATTCAGGTAAACAAATAATAAATAAATAATAAAAGTTCATACATTATAACAAAAACAAGTAATAAAGTAAATTTCAAAAAAATGGCAGGTGTAAAAAAAATATATAATTTTATTGCAAATAAATATATTTTACACAATTCATGAGCAAATGCACTTACGAGGCCCCGGATCTGATTACGGATTCTACATGGCATGCTTCATTAATATTTTTCAAAAAAGTCAGTGAAGAAGGATATCTAGAGGATAGCAGAAGCAGTGAGCACACAATGTGTTAGCTTTTAAAATAGTGTGTTATCAAATAACAGTTCTGGTTCGGGGGCGAAACGACTCTCGTTCAGATAGCGACACTATCCGAGAGCAGTGGAATCAATTTGGATCATGAAGGCTGCGCTGTGGGAGTGCTTTATGGAAAGAAAGACTATATTAACAGGAGGGGGGGGGCCTGGAGCAGAACGAGGTGTGGAAATCATGGGTGGGGGATTAGCTCCATATGGTGATGGTGATAGGCAAAAAAAGTCTACCAAATGCTGTATTAGTTAGTTTTTCAATAATAAAATAACTGTTAGTCATATTAAATAACAGTGGATTAGCACAACTATATGCTTTCATTTTGTTTAATTATTAGCGATTTACGTAAAATTTATTGTTAACATTATTAGTAGCCTCAGGCGCCCTTAATGACCAAACCGCCACTACTTGACACTCTTCCCAGCGTGCGAGGCAGCGAGTATTAAATCTAAAAACAGTTTTGATTTAAAAACAAATTTGACTTTAAAACCCACAGAAAACTTGTAGATCAGCAATTTCCCACCCTTTTGTTTTTATTTTTCTAACAGAACGTGATCACGAGTCTCGGAACAAGCGTTTCCAGGCATCAGGATGTTGACCGTGCGCTCGATCCGATCAACAAGATTTATCTAGCTTCCTTTCTACACACTCACACACAGCGGTCATGTGTCTGTCTGCCGTTTGTGTTGCCCCTCTTTGCTCTCACAGGGGGTTGATGGAAATGAGATTCTCTCACAATCACCCAGGTTGTTTTTTTTTTTCCATCGAAATCTCTGTGCAAATTGAAAAATCTCTCCGGAGCAGGTAGAATCGCTGAGCTGTCGCTACTGTCGGCTTTTCCACATGAATGCAGGTGATTCGGGACACGACCCCAATGTTTTCTCGGACCAGTTCTGACACAAAGGTCACGCTGATTGCTCTTCTTCTCGCCATGTCGTTCATGGTGATGCCCGGATTCCAACAGTGGGGGTAAGACTGGTCTGCATCGATCGAGAGCCAAAGATCCAAAGGCTGAAAGTCCAGGTAGAAAGTTACAGTAAATTCCTTTACAGACTTTGTTTAGCCAATTAAATACAAATATATAAATAAATAAATAAAATAAGATAAATATTCAACTTCATTGTCATTGTGCAGGAAGGCCAACGTGTACAGAGCCAATGAAATGCATTTTTTTTTTGCATATCCCATCTTAGTAAGTTGGTGGGTCAGAGAGCGCAGGGTCAGGGCTATGATCTATGACATACAGTGCCCCTGGCAGAAGCAGGAAGGGCTAAGTGTCTTGCTCAAGGACCCAACAGTGGTTGACTTGCCTGGTGGTGGGGCTTGAACCCAGGTGTTTCTGGTCTTTAGAATCAGCAACTCAGCACCTTAACCATTTGAGCCACTACTGCCCCTTTCTGAATGACTGTAACCGCTGATCTTAAAATGTACCCATTTCTTTTTCTGAATGCTAAAAAAAACACAGGAAATGCTAAAAAACCCCTGAACATTGAAGGCGAACCCATTTTTTTTCCTCCCGGAAACGGTTTCCATTTTTTAGTTTATAGGTGCGAAATAATGTTTATAAGTGCGAAAATGAAATGAAAGACTGACAATAAGAAGTCATATTGGCTGCACCAAGGGGCAAAATTAAATTTAGCCTAGGGCCCCCTAAAAGCTTGGGCCGGCCTTGATCCTGTTACTTCTTGTTTTTGACCTTAGTGTGTTTCTTAAAGTTTAATTTGGCATCATTAAACCCTGTCTGTAATTTAAAAAATGTAAATTATTGTCCTAATTGCTCTAATTTTTAACCCAAATTGCTTCATCCAGTTATTTTCATGGGCTAACAAGAAAATCCCACCGCGCTTCCTTCCGAGTTCATGTTTGTCCTGTTTCTCAGTGTTTGATTAAACCGGTCTGTGTGTGTGTTAGCTACCGGCTATGATGTTAAAATTAGACCCAATAAAATGGCGCTAGGTAGCTAGCGGCTTCCAGGGTTAGCATTTCATTTTTAAAAATGAAGCTTCTTGGTTCAGCTTGGGATTGAAATTCAGCGACTCCAAATCCTGTCGAATTTTCTTAACTTTATTCCGAGCAAATTCCGTCTCAAATAATATCATTCCCATCGCTCCGAGTTAATCAGTGCTTAACGAGCGAGCGGCATAGCTAATTAACTCATTTAGAAAGGTGTGCTGAAAACAAGCTCCAGCAGACCCATCAGGAGTTAATGTTCCAGGGAAGGAACGATGCAGGAACCTAACGAGCGAACAGATTCGTTTCTAATGCACCTGAATGGAACAAACGCACGCTAAAGGATTTTCAGCAGATGTCCAGGACAGTCTGTCGCATTCTCGCCGCCGGGACGCGTCCGAAGTTTTACTGTTTTATGAATGCCTGTCAGGGTTTCAGAAAGAGACGAGAGAACAGCAACCAGCGCCAAACTGATTAGTTTCGAAATGACGCGGCTTTTATGGTGTCAGGAAGTCCTGAGGTGTCGATGTCGAAGCGGACGACCATTAACACCCGGAAGTTAAACGTTTCCCAGAACAGCGTGGGTTTTAATCTTTTTACACTACGGCAGGTTGCTAATTATCACTTTTTAAACCATTTATTGCTACATTCAATGCGGTGGAACTTTCCAGAACTCTGTGTGTGTGTGTGTGTGTGTGTTTTCTCCGCTTTTTCCACTCGCTCTGTTTATTTAAAGGGTTAAATCAAATAATTGGTCATTTGTTTAATTGGTTAATTGATTGACTAAATAAACGAATCCAAGTAAAATTAATTTTACTTATAATTTTATTTTTGTAATTATTTTCACAGTTTTTGTCATTTTTTTTTCTTTTTTGTTCTTAGATATGTTTAACTTTATTTCTTTTTTTGGTTTTTTATTCATTTTTATTTTTTATATTATTCTGTTTTAAAGTTCTAATAGAATGAAACTGCAACTAAGAAAATTTTATCTTTATTTTCTTTTATATATTAAATGCTATTCTTATTTAAATTCTACTATCTACAGCTTCATTCTTCTATCAATTGGGGGTTAAGGGCCTTGCTCAGGGGCCCAACAGTGGCAACTTGGTTGTTCTGAGAATTAAACCCTGATCTTCCAGTAAGCAGTCCAACACCTTAACCACTGCGCGCTACCGCTTCCCCATATGAGCGGATAGTAAACCCGTTACCATAGGAACCATAGGGGACGTATGAGGTAAGTAATTAAACGTTAGTCTAAATCTAATTTAGACTAATCTAATAATAATAATAAAATAAATATTCATCAATTGTATTTATCAGCACCTATTAAGACTCGCAAGGTCACCTTACAAGAATAACTTTAGGAAAAATGTTATAGCATAAAACAATTACAAAAACTATTAAATATAAGATTAAAAAAAAAAATATATATATATAAAATTGTAAACAGGTGTGTTTAGAAAGTTGGCAGAGAGTCTGTGGTTCTGTGGTATCAGCAGGTAGAGTATATTAAAGGTGATGCTGCGTGAATGAAGGCTCTGCATGGCGGACAGTCGAGCTGGTGGTATAATAAGCCGGAGAGGATCGGAGTGTATGTGAGGGTGTGTATTAACTGAAGAGGGTCAGAGAAATGCATGTGAAGAGGTTTAAGTGAGTTTTTGTAGTCAGATGTGCAGATGTTGACAGGAAGCTGGTGGAGCCGGTGACTGCACTAATAAGCTCAGTGATGCTAGTTCAGTGATGATGCATCCTGCCGAGTTTTTTTTTCTTCTTTTTGTTAGGAATGTATATTTAAAAGGAAGAATGAAAAAAGAACAGAATTAAAGATGATGATGGAACGTTGGCGTGGATGAGGACGGATGTACGGTGATGTGTGAGGAGACGATTAGTATTGCGGAGGTGGAAATATGCGGGTCATGTAACACTGTTGACTCGAGCCTCTAAAGATAGTGTACTGTCAAGGATAAGACCCTGAGGGGTAGGAAATACTGTCGAATCCTGAACGAAGGGGGCAGGAAATATTACAGATGCATCAACTTTACACAGCAGTTTATTAATTTTATTTATTTATTTATTTATTTATTTATATATTGAAATTTATGATCAAAAAAAGAAATTTATTTTTTAAAAGGTGTTGGATCTGCTAATATTTGTTTGTATGATCATGTCAGTGTGTGTGTGTGTGTTGTGTGTGTGTGTGTGTGTGTGTGCGCGTGTGTGGGGCCGGCCTATAGCAAAGGCAAAATAGGCAGTTGCCTGGGGCCCAAAATGACTGGGGGGCGGGCGCCACACGAGAGGGTTTTTTTGCGCCCTCTTGTGACCATCCTGCACTTCTACATACACACACAAATTACGCAAAAATATGTTGAGCAGTTAAAATTTTAGTACTGATTATCTGGGTAATTTTAATATTTGTGCGTGTGTGTGTGTGTGTGTGTGTGTGTGTGAGGATGACTTTATGCAAATGTCCCCAGTCAGTAGGAGAATCAGACACTTTATTTTGGTGCCCTAAAGATATTTATATAGCTATTGAGGTTACAGTAATAATTTAATGAATTTTTTAAGAGGAAGGTTCTCGTTAAAGTGTGTGTGTGGGCACACAGATGTGTGTGTGTGTGTGTGTGTGTGTGTGTCCAAAGATAAACTACAAAGAGAAAGAAAAAGCGCACGGCAGAAGGGTCATATTATGCACTGGAAGTGATAATGAAAAGAAAAAAAATTAATTATGAATTGAAAATGAAGAGAGGGTTTATATTCGGTTATGTGAAATTGAGGTGAAAGGCTGGTTCGAGAAAAGTGTGTGTGTGTGTGTGTGTGTGAGTTAGTTAGAGAGAGAGAGAGAGAGAGTGAGTGTGAGAAAGAAGCATCACATCATCACAGATGTCGCGTGTCAAACTCATCAGTTCCACACACTGACACCAACACACACATACACACACCTCATCTCCTGCTACAATTATCTTCCGCTGTTATCCGTTATTCTCCTCTGCTGTGTAAATGCTATCACTGTTATCCAACTCTTCTTATCTAAATATGCATAAAAAAGATTCTGGGTTTGATTCCCAGCACCACATTTGGGCCCCTGAGCAAAAGGCCCTTAACCCCCCAAACGCTCAGTTGTCTAAAAAAAGAAATGTAAGTCGCTTTGGATAAGGGTGTTTGCCAAATTTCAATGTCATTATTAATATAACATGCAGCAATATATCGGCATCCCCTCTAGGGGGCGGCGCTTCAGGGTTACGCTGGCTGTGCTTTCTTTTCTATGTTTTTTAACTAGCACAGCGTTTACTCATCCAATTGCTCGTGACATTTCTTCATGTGCGTCTACAGAACCAATTAATTATTTAATTAATTAATTGCCTATATAAACATGTAACGTAAAGCAGAAATTCATTACAATCATAATAATAATGACATTTTTAACAAATAATAAAAACACAAACCCGTTTTACAGAAAGGTAAATTACAGTAAATGTTAAATATTAACTTTAATTCATTTTGTTAACAAATAAGTGGGAAGTGGTAACTGAGTGGTGAAGGTGATCATCACCTGATCAGATGATCGTAGGTTCAATTCCCAAGAACACCACTGTTGGGCCCCTAAAAAAATCCCTGAACAGTTGTATAAATGCAAAATGCTAAAAATATACATATAAAAGAAAATTCTGATTATAAATTTATAAATAAAATTTAACGATTAAAAAAAAAAAGTCTTTTATAATCTGGGAAATATGACATCATATATCGACAGTATCAATATTTTAATCGATATTTAATAAGGTATTAAACTGCTGCATAAAGTAAATGTAATATTTCTTGCCCCCTCCATCACCCACAGGACATCATCTTGGCAGCGGTGCTGGGGTGGTTTTCCTGGCCGAGACATCCGGATCGATAGGACATCAGATTAATATAATAACAAGCTGGCGGTAAAAACAGTTTTGATTGACAGAAGTAACAGAAGCGTTAGCGACATATATTCCCATAGTCTCTTTAAAAATGCTACATCACTCAGCACATTTTGACAGCAGCTTTGGCTGGAAATGAACTCCCAGTAGCTCTAAACTGCTGTTCTGACATCAGGATATTTCACATTGATCCCAAATCGAGCCCCTCAGTTTCGAACCCAAACACAGCGGAACCCCAGGGAGCTAAATTCTAGGATAATATGCTTAAATTATCCTAATATATCATATATTCTATATACTTATACTAATATACCAACAAACCGAAGCGGTGACCTTACATTTCATTTACAGGTTATGACACTATATATTCATTTATTTATTTATTTATTTATTTTGTAGCTAAAATTTGTTATCCACATTTCTTTCACCAGCGTACAGTGTAATACCATCGAAGGTTTCAGACGTACCTTTTGTTCAGCCAATTGTCCATCCATCTGATGAGTTTTTCAGAAAATGACACCAATCCTATCTTAAAAAGAAACTAATCCAAACAGGTGCTGGAAATAATGAATGAAGACGTGAAACTGGTAGCTCAGCGGTTAAGATATTGGACTGCTGATCAAAAGATCATGGGTTCAATTTTCAGCACCAAAGAGCTGCCAGAAAAAGGAATCTTCCAAAGAGGGCTGGGTATCCCATGTTTCCTAAGTTCCTTTGTTCCCTGGCTCAACTCACTGCTGACTACAGGTGTGTTCAGTCAATCAAAAGCTGGAAGATACCATTTTAGATAAGGATGGAGTGGGGGATGACCTGGTGATTTGGTTTCTTCCACCCTTTAATTGACTGAACACACCTGAAGCAGGTAATCATCAGTGGGGGAAGTAAGGGAAGCTGAATAACAAGTGGAAAGAAAGAACTTTAGGAATATGGGGTACCCAGCCTTGCTTCCCAATGTCATGTTTTATATGACGTAATCCACTCCAGTCCTTTGGTCCAGACTTTGTAATATACCTTTATCAAATGTGTTTCCTCCATTATACATTTTTTTTGCAGAATTTAGCTAGCTAATCAAAGTCTTTCTAGGCATACTTGAAACATACTGGACACTGCAGGACACCGATCCTCCAGAACCGAGTCTTGAAAGGTCTTGAATAGTTGGTTTCCTGCAAAGTTTAGCTCCAATCCTAATTAAACACACATTTGAAAACTGGAAAGTTTACAGACACACGAATAAAAATGACACAAAGCGTTACATTTGCAAAACCAAACTTTCGCTAACACAACAGTGCAGCTTGCGGCTCTTTGTCCGAGCTATAAACGAGACAAACACACCGTACACACGACATGACACGAACGATCAGTTTGCGGTAATGTGCTTTCATTTACAGCGTTTAGATGCTTGTAAATCATGGCCACAATACAGCTTCCGCACCACCAGGCATCCAGAGAAGCTTCTGCTTGAGCCTTTGCCAATAGCGTGTAATCAAGATGCTGATAAGTGCTGAGTTACCCCCCCGACCCTACAGAAGACCCCCCCCTTACGTGAGCTTCATGCTAAATTCCAGTGCTGAGTTAGCATTACAATACAGGCTCAGAAGATGCCTGAAGATGCTTGATATGTGTTAAAAGGAAATGCACACACACACACACACACACAAAGACACACACACATCCTTTTGATCTTATCAATATTTAACAGCATCAAAAGGCCAAGCTGTAAATTTGTTTTGGATCCGTATCCTGATTAATCATTATTACAGATTATTAATTAACATTCAAAAGTTACCGCTTTTATACGGATTTTTAAAAAATCTGCCAGAGAACTCATTTTTTATTAAACTCGGATTCAGACCTTTGTCATCTTCATCATCATCAACTCCATCATCATCATCACTATCAACATAATCATCGCCATCATCATCATCAACACAATCGTTATTATCACCATCATCATCACTATCAACATCATCATCATTATCATCATCATCATCATCATCATCAACAACACAATCATCAGTGTCATCACCATCATTACCATCATCATAATCAATACCATTGTCACTACCAACATTATCCTTATTATCATAATCATCATTACCATCACTATCAACATCTTAATCAACACAATCATTACTACCAACGTTATAATCACCACCATCATCATCACCATCATAACTATCAACATCAACATCATAATCACCATCATCATCATGATTAACACAATCATCACTTCCATCATCCTCATCATCATCACTATCAACATCATCATCATCAAAACCATCATCATCATCATTGTCATCATCATCATCATCATCAACAATGCCATCATTATCATCATCATCACCAACACCATCATCATTATCACCACATGGCTCGGTCTTAACTCCTCCTCAAGGTTTCTCTTAAAAGTCCTGGATGGTTTTCTGCCACACAGACCTCGAGTTTGGTGTGAACTAATTGCTTTTTTATCAGTCAGTGTGTTATAGGAGTGTTTGCATTCGCACACTGGTGCAGTGGATTATCACAGCAGTGTGTGTGTGTGTGTGTGTGTGTGTGTGTGTGTGTGTGTGTGTCTGTGTGCTGGAGTGAATTAATCAGAAATGCGGTCTTTAAAAACAGTCTCTTTGTGTTTGACTCAGGATCCTTTCATTCTTCTCCATCAGAGCATTAAAGATCAACACAGGACGTTTAACGACTGAACAGGCAACAGGACAAAAACGTAAATAATAAAAAGTCTCATTGCATCTGAGAATAAATAATTAATAGAATTTATAAGTAGAGAAAAGTTTGATACTTTTTTAAATTATATATTTCTTTAATAAGACAGTAATATTAATATATATTTTATGTACAGTCTTTTACTTATAGATGGACATACCGACATACATAGATTGATAAAGGATGGGTGAATGGATGGATGGATGGATGGATGGATGGATGGATGGATGGATGGATGGATAGATGGTTGTATGAATGGCTAGGTGGATGGATAGATGGATGGATGGATAAATAAATAAAAAGTTTGATGGATTGATAGATGAATGGATGGATGGATGGAAAAATGGATGGATAAATGAATAAATAAAATGTTAGATGGATGGATGGATGAATGGATGGATGAATGGGTGAATGAATGGATGAATAAATAGTAGGGTACATGGATAGATGGATAAAGGGATGGCTAGGTGGATGAATGGCTAGGTGGATGGATGGATGGATAGATAGACAGACGGACGGACAGATGGATGGATGAATGAACGGATGAATAGATAGATGGTTAAAATGTTAAAATGATGTAAAGGAAAAGGGGCGGTGCTAAGAAACTCTGAGGCGGAGCTCTGGTAAAACAAACAAAAAATTAAAACCAATAAGAAATAATAAATTTTTTCAGTTTACACTCGAGTTTGTTGCAAAGCAGCTGAACAGGACAGTAAAGCGACAGTAGCGCTAATGACGGATCACTGCAGGTGTTTAAGCTGTAAGTGTTTAAAATGTAAGTGTTATAATCTGCCTTTCATTATTCATTTAAATGTCATTATAGTTAAAACACATCATCCGATTCAGGAAGCTGGGATACGGGACGTAAGAGCCGCCGCTCGCTTGTAATTGCAGCTTCTTAACTTTATATTGTATAATGTCTTGGCCTGCAGTTAAACAAACACCACTGCACAAAGCACAAGAATGAGTAAACACTCGCACACACACACATATGCAAATCTCGCCCTCAAACCCACACAAACACACACCAAGCTCCGAATAACAATAAAGCATCGGCAGCAGCGTAATGCGCGATGCAGCGCTCCAGCAGCAGCTTCCTGCCCTCTGGTGTTTTTACAGCCTCTCCAAAATATTACTGCCCATTTTTTATTTATACATAATTACATAAAGTCATTAAAACTGAATAAGCCTGACATCTCAGACCAGTCTGCTTGGGAAAGAAGCTAGTGCTGCGAGTACAGTACGGGGGACAAGGACAGGAGACGTGGCCTTCGCTGTAGGCCAGCTGTAAAAACGCCATAATCACAAAATCGCCGGTTAACTGTTAGCAAAGCAGATGTTCAGGGAAAACAAACGGAATCCATTAAAACTCCCGCATTTTCCTAAATGAGATTGGACACTTGGTGAAACGCAGCAGTGGCAGTCAGTAACAACAAATTAAAAAAAAATATTATATGAAGGGCAAAAAAGTGAACAACATTTTAATTGCTTTTAAAAAAAAAAAAATATTATATGAAGGGCAAAAAAAATGAGCGTGACATTTTAATTGCTTTTGTTAAGTAGCCTGATGGGGTTTAATATGGGGTTGCACTATTACAGGGTGAAGGGGGGGGGATAAAAAGAGAGGGAGAGAGAAAGGGAGAGAAGGAAATAAAGAAAGAGAGAGAGATTTTATGAAATTATCTGTGCAGTAGCAACATTGCTACGTCTGAGCTAGTCAGGCATGACTTTCATCGTCTGCTTTGGTTTATTCTGCTTGTTTTCCCATCAATTTATTGGGGAAGAATAATCTGATTGTGGGAGGGTCTGAAAAATGACTGACAGGATCCTCGGCCAATTACAAACAAGCACTAAGCAACCAAGCTATAGCAAAGTATACGTGTTGTTTTAATTAAGTTCTAGATATTTAATACAAAATTTTGAATGAAATGTTCATTGCCCCTCTAAACATGACTTGGCTTAAATGTAAAAGGGAAGGAAGGAAGGAAGAAAGGAGGGAAGGAAGGAGGGAAGGAAGGAAAAACAAAGGGAAGGAAGGGAGAAAGAAAGAAAAGAGAGGAAGGAAGGAGTAACGGTGATATTATAAAAGATTCTTGAAGGAAGTAAGGAAAGTAATAAAAAAAAAGGAAAGAAAGAAAGAAAGAAAAAAAGGAAAGAAAATTAGAAAAGATGGAGAAAAGATGCAGAAGAATGAAGAGAGAGAGAGAGAGAGAGAGAGAGAGAGAGAGAGAGAGAGAGAGAGAGAGAGAGATAGAGAGGCGAGAGAGAGAGAGAGAGAGAGAGACTATACATCCATTCTTAATTATTATTTGAATCAAAGTCATTTTTAATCAAGTTCTTTATATTTAATGCAGTTTTTGACTTTTCAGTCACGTTTGGGGTGTAAAAATATTTTCAGGCAGGAAATGGAAATCAGGAAAGACTGCACTAGTGCTGTGTGGGACGATGCTGCTGCTTCGCATGAAAGACTCCGTGTCCTTGTTTTCCTGTGGAAGGAGATAACTAACCGCCGCAGTCTGTCAATACGCATCATTTCCTTCCGCCATCAAACTACTGCGCCATTTATCAACAGAATGGCCAGTTTGTTCTGTTTACCGCTGCGGTTGTTTTTATCACCCGCTCGTCTCTACAGCTCAGGTTTTGTCTTTTTTTTAATGGTTGACATGTTTTTTGGGGACTTTTCTAAGACGTCTGTGAGTTGCTCTTTCGATGAGGTGAGGATTATCCATTCGGTTCGGATATCAGTTACAGTCTGTAGTCTGGCTGAAAACCGGTCCTGAGAATGACATACACTTCTGTATGTGACCAAACGTTTGTGGACATCGGAACAGCAGACAGGGACACCGCTAGCAATCTTCTCCAAAATCCCCCTAACACATCCATTCCGCACTGTTACAACTGATAAAACAGATCCCAGAGGGCCCCTAAAGTGCAAAGGGCCCCTAGAATCTGAAGAAAGGAAGGAAGGAAGAAAGGAAGGAAGGGAAAAGGATGCAGAAGAATGAGGACAGAAAAAAAAGAGAGAGAGAGAGAGAGAGAGAGAGACAGATGGGGGGGTAAAAAAGAGAAATAGATAGAATTAAAAAGAGACAGAGAAGTGAGGAAGAGAAACAGATAGAAACAGAGAGAGACAGAGAGAGAGAAAAACAGAGGGAGAGATAGAGAGAGAGCGAGAGAGAGACGTGAGAAAGAGAAATAGAGAGAGAGAGATTAAAGAGAGAGACGTGAGAAAGAGAAATAGAGAGAGAGAGAGATTAAAGAGGGAGACGTGAGAAAGAGAAAATAGAGAGAGAGAGAGATTAAAGAGAGAGAGAGACGTGAGAAAGAGAAATAGAGAGAGAGAGAGAGATTAAAGAGAGAGGAGTGAGAAAGAGAAATATAGAGAAAAAGAGACAGAGAGAGTTTCCACAGTTGATGGGGATTATTTCAGAGTTATTTTTTCACACTTCCTGTAATTGATATTGATGATGAATTCGAGCTGTGAGTCAGAAAGAAACACAATCTGTCGTCTAATTTTATTAATGAGACTCGACATCATCACGTCTTTAAGGATGTTTCCAATCGGAGGTTTAGTGTTTTCACCAGTTCTTCACCAATTACTGCAGCATCAACCGCAGTCTAGAACATTCTGACAGTTTATTCAGAACCTAGATCTTCTAATGAGCGCTGGATTTACACACCGTAATTCTGAACTACTCGACGATGACTAATTGGCGCAGAAACGCTGAAGGTGTCTTACATTCTGTCTTCATCCTGAAATGTGGACTGAAATATTTAACTGGAATATTAAATTCAACTTTAAGCGGAGATTTTCACGCGATTGAGGATTAAACGGCGTGTGTAATACACCAACATACTGCAGGAGGCAGCGTCTCAGCCGGGAATGGGGGGAATGTGGGGAATGGGAGGAACGGTGGTTATGGTGGGAATGGGATTAAGAGGATTATGGCAGAAGATAAAAGACGGATGTGACGGTAAACATTTCCTAAGAAAACTGCAAATAGATTCAGAAATAATCAACACACAGCAAAGCAAACAAATCAACGGTCACACAAATAAACTGATAACAATTAATACACTGACAACAAGAACCCGATTATCAGTGTCATATATGGGGTCCACCAGCCAAGTACTTTAATCAACAGACAGACAGACAGAGAAAGAAAGAAAGAAAGAAAGAAAGAAAGAAAGAAAAAAAAGAAAGAAAGAAAGAAAGAAAGAAAGATACTCAGACAGAAAAAGACATAGACAGACAGACTGACAGATAGATAGAGGGACAGGTGGACAGACAGATAGATAGATAGACAGACAGACAGAAACCTAGCTAGATAGAAAAATAGAGAGAGAGAGAGAGAGAGAGAGAGAGAGAGAGACGGACGGACGGACGGACAGATAGATAGATAGATAGATAGATAGATAGATAGATAGATAGATAGATAGATAGATAGATAGATAGATAGATAGATAGATAGATAGATAGATAGCAGCTTTATAGGAAGTGTTTTAAAGTCGAACTGAGAAAAGAATAAATATTTATAACTGATTTAGTGACCAGCAGAGTCAACAGGCTCATCCGAATCCAGATGGAGCCGAATCTGGGGGGTCAGTCTGAAGAACGGGTCGGGTTTAAGGCCATTATTCAGAAGGAGACGGGTCCAGCTGGCTGTCCTGCTGGAGAACGATTTCAAAAGGGACGCCATTGACTTTGCAGTTATTTATTTCAAGCATAATTTACATTTTAAAAAAACGTCACATGCTTTGCTGCTCGAATACTGTGACTTGGCCAAGTGCCAGCCACGGCTTGCTTGCAGCTGAGCACTTACAAACATCTGCTGAAAAAAACAGGTGTGAGATGCACAGCTGCATTGTGGGAGAGGCAAAAAGGAGGGGAAGGAGGAGGAGGAGGAGGGGACGGAAACCTGTGAGGTCGAACACACAAACATTCGTTCCAGAAATTAATTTTCCAGAAGATAAAATGTGGTGCTGGAAGGAAGAAAAGGTTTAGTGAGAAAGAAAAATAGCTAATATTTAAGACTTACACTTAAGACTTACACTTAATGGTCCATTTGAAGCCTGATGGTGGGATCTGAGTACACACATCACTTCCTGGATGTTTTATGACACATCACACAGGATATGACAGGTTACATGCTAAACCAGTGCACGACTCATACACCACAATTGAGCGCTGAATCACATGATACACATAATAACTGAAGAAAACCTGCAATAAAATCTGCCTGAGATCAACAAAGAAAATTTACCTCATTGTGTTATTCAGGATCGTTATTCAGGATCTACCAATAGATAGACAGGCAGACAGACAGACAGACAGACGGACAGACGGATGGACAGACAGACATCCTGTCCAGAGTGTTGATGCTGACCAGGTGCATCCTTTCAAAGTCATAATTTTCCACTATCTTATAGATAGATAGATAGATAGATAGATAGATAGATAGATAGATAGATAGATAGATAGATAGATAGATAGATAGATAGATAGATAGATAGATAGATAGATAGATAGATAGATAGATAGATAGACATAGACAGACAGACGGACGGGGGGACAGACATCCTGTCCAGAGTGTTGATGCTTACCAGGTGCATCCTTTTAAAGTCACAATTTTCCACTATCTTATAGATAGATAGATAGATAGATAGATAGATAGATAGATAGATAGATAGATAGATAGATAGAGATAGATAGACAGACAGACAGACGGACGGGGGGACAGACATCCTGTCCAGAGTGTTGATGCTTACCAGGTGCATCCTTTTAAAGTCACAATTTTCCACCATCTTATAGATAGATAGATAGATAGATAGATAGACGTGAATTTAATTGCTGCAACCGATCCAGGCCCCCAAGCAAGACCCTTAACCCTCAACAATAATAAAAGGTTCCTAAAGCTTTGCTACAATAGTGTTAATCAGGATGGAGTGAGGATCGATAAATTAGCAATGCTAGACAAAGAGAAAGACACTTTTAAACGATTTACAAGACGTCACATGACAAACTGAACCCAAGCAAAAAGGTAAAACGTGATTTCTTTGGCACAGGAAGTGACCGTAAACCTGGCGTAATTCTCATCCGAGCAGCAGCGATAAATAAAACAGTCGATGATTTACGGATGGGCTTTCGCTGATGTATCGCAGACGACGCCTAAGAAATAATTCCGTCATAATTCATCTCTGGGCAAAGCGGCAGCTGTGAAATAGACAGCGATAAAAATCTTATCTTGTTGTAATTATTTAAAATGTTACAGCTTTGGGTTGATAGGCATCTCAATATTTTTTTAGGATAACGATCAGTCAGTCGGACGTTCAGTCGTTCGGAACGGAACAGAACAGACATCTGCGCCATGGCACGTCCCCTTAACATCGGGTCATTAACGTTGTTTAGTGCAATTTGCTCACCTTAAATTTACAGGCGGAGATGTAATAATCGATAGCTGTTAACCCTGCGTAAACATGATTCAAGGCTTTAATTGCTTCGCTTGTCTTGTTTGTTGTTAGTGGTTAAACGGAAATAATGGTAGATTGGCCCGTAGTAAGGAAGAAAGAAAAGATGTTTAGATCAGTGGCTTCATGGAAGGAAGAAGGATGTCAATCTCTGAGGTTGTGGATTTGATTCCCTAACGTTTACATTTAGTTTCAGAGTGACTGAACAGTTTGTGGGTGAGGAAACTTGCTCAGAAGCTCAGCATTGGTATCTTTGTGGTTCTGGGGGTTAAACCCATGATTTTCCAATCAGCAGTCCAACACCAAACGACGCTACTACTGCCCCAAATGTTAGCCTAGAAGCTTACATTTCTGCCATTTAGCAAAGCCCTTTTAATGGCCTTGCTAAGGGGCCCAAGTTGTGGCAGGTGCTTGGAAGTGCTGGAAAAGACACCCAGGATTCCTCCATTAACACCCTTATCCACTGAGTTACCACATCCCTACTCTTTAGTATGAGCAGTCCAGGCTGGTGTGGTGAATGTAATTGCGATGTTAATTAGGATAAAAGATATAATATAATATATAATATAATATAACATTAAATAAATAAAATGTTTTGTTTAAAAATTGTTTGTCGGTTTTTTAAAAAAATTTCCTGTTTTTTTATAAATACATAGTAAACTTGATTTTTTTATTATACTTTTAAAGAATTTTTTAAATACATTTAATACCAAAAATTGTATTTAAAGTGAATAAAAACTTTAAAAGAATCAAATGTTGACCTCTATTTTTTTTTATAAATATTTTTTTTTTTCCAAATTGTTTTTATTTAAAAAAAAACAAAATCAGGACATTTGCTTGCTTGGTGTCATTTTTTGCTTTACTTTATTCTCTCAGATCTCACAGAGATGGCAGATGGTGTCAACACGTCCGCATTCAGGCGGGCAAAAACGGCGTCCGTCTCACACCTCGACAGATACTTCAGATTCAGTGCTGCATATTGGTTATTTCTTGCTGTGGAGAACAAAAAATCCAAACAGACCTGAACACTCGGTCCAAACCAGACTTATTCGGGAAAAGGTGAGCGCACTCATCAACCCTCAAACTGTCCTCGCAGCCGGCTGAAATAAGGGAACAGAAATGAGTCATGCTGTCATTCTGCTTACTGTCAGAGTGAGAGCTCTCTCAGTATTCTACACACACACACACACACACACACACATTCATATTTTAAACAACACAACTTTAAATAACTAAGTTTTTTGTATTGTTTCTGTATTGTGTTGCTTACAAATTGTGTGCAGGTGGACTGGTCTTAGAGACAAGGAAAGGGGCGTGGCTTACGGAAGGAGGTGTGGCTTCTGTATCTGTTTCGTGAAGGAGGTGTGGCTTCCTTATCTGTTTAGAAAAGAGGGTGCGGCTTCACTCTTAGTTAGAAAAGAGGGTGTGGCTTCTGTATCAGTTAGAAAAAAGGGTGTGGCTTCTGTTTAGTGAAGGAGGCGTGTCTTCTGTATCTGTTTAAAAAATTTGATGATTTAAAATGCCATTAAACATGAAGCATTAAAATCAATTTCCAGCTCAGGGGTTAAAAGATGGAGGATGACGGAACATTGATATAGAGTACCGAGCATCCACCCATGAGTTACAACACATGTATCGCTGTATCTTTCCAAACCGACCGTTCTGTTTTGTTCTTTAAAAAAGAAATCCATACTGCCTCTTCTGAATCAGCCCCAGGTGTACATCGTCAGCCTTGAGGGCTGTTGAAGCTTTTTGTTAATGGTTTAAAAATTGCCCTTTAGAAAATCGCGCTGCTATTTACTCCACTGAAATGACGCAGGAGCCTGAAAAAGAACAACATATGGGTCTCGTGAGAAAAGTCGCAAGAAACTGATTCACAGATTCACATTTCATCTGATATACAAAGACCTCAAGGTCTCCCCAGGTGGAGAATTAAAAACATGAACGTTAACATGGTGGTAACTCGCAAAACGTCTCCTGGATCAATCATTTCATTGGTTTGTGATCATTTAAGCCTAAATTTATAGTCAATGTTAAAAGTTCCAATCATAAATGTCTTTTATAGTATGTCTTTATAGAGATCAGGGGATTTGTGCACAGGGTTATTGTCATGATGGAACAGTCTTTAAGTCTTTTAGTTCCAGTAAAGGACCTTCACTATTGAGCTTCCACCTCCCAAATATATAATAATGGAATGTGAAACAGGAAATACACTCTTATCTAGATGTACTGGTAAGTTGTCCACAAACTTTTTATCGTAGAGTGTGTATTTATTTTGTCTTCTACTTATAAATTGGTTTGTTAATTACCCATTATTCCATTTCCATCTGAAGGACCAAGGTTCGTTGTGGAAATTGTCTCAGAAAAAGCTTCGAGTCGAGCAGCTTCTGTGGGAGTTTAATGAGAAAAAAAAGCTTAATGGGATACAAAGTCATATATCAGAAAATTCTCCGAGTATAAAAAAAAAAAAAAAACGGGGCAGAAACACAATATAGGCCAGCTGGTTCTGAGCCTCATTATCAGTTTCTACAAAGCTGCGTAATGTCCTCAGTGACAGGCCGTATTAATAGACTGTGGGTGAGCTTTTAGAGCCTGCGACCAGACGCAATTTTACACTGCCTTCGCTAATATCGCAATGCCAACCAGGAGAGACAGGACAAAATAAAACGACCGTTAAAATTCACCTCAGTGAGTTCAGTGTCAGACGTGCAAAATGGAACACAGTGTGGCATAAAATCAAGATGGCCAAAAAAATAATCAAAGTGATGAGGAGAATTGCAAGAGAACCTGTGGTTCACAAATTCTGTTCTAAATCTCCATAAAGCAGCAGAAGAACGATAGATGTTTTTAAAACAATCACCTTCTTCAAAATAAGAATGATCAGTCTAAAGTTTGACCGATTAGATTTTTTTCAGGACCGATACCGATTATTTACATTTATCTGAGCGATAACCGATATGCAAAACCGATTTTTACCGATTCAGTTTTTTTGACCCAATAACAACAACAGTACTGAGCTGAACAAATAATGGTTAGCAGTCTTGCCTCACAGCAAGAAGGCCTGGGTTTGATTCATGGGAAGAGCCTTTCTGTATGAGTGTGTGTGGCCCTGTAATAGACTGCTGACTGTTCGCCCTTCCAGAGACAGTTGGGATAGACTCCAGCAGATCCCTGTGACCCCGATTTAGGGAATAAGCTGGTATAGAAGATGAATAAATAAACACTGTCAAAACTATATGATATAAAATATGTGATCAGGAAATAGATTCAGAACACAGGGTTAGAATTACACAGATCACTTTATTCCACAGAAGTAACACAATTAGATCAAGACTTGAGTTTTTAGCAAACTTTGGACTGAGAGAAACACAAGATGACTCCAAAAAAAACCTGGGGTCTCATGGACTCTTCAGAATTTCTTTGGAAACCCTGAAAGCATAAAGAGTCTGGAAACCTTGGAGGAACACGGACCCTGGAAATCTTGTAGATCATTTGGAATTCGGGGGGACGCGAGAGTTCTTCTTCCAGCGATGAGACCAGACAGAGAGTAAAGTGTAAGTGAGTTGTTTAAATAAGGAGAAAATGAGTGTCAGGTGCACATGATTTGATTTCTGGAGAATGTGAGTGATGAACTGATGAGTGAAGCCTGGCATGTCCGTAACACAAGCAGGTAACAAATAAAAAATAATAAAAATAGTTCCAATAAACTTTTTTTAACGTAAACCATTGGATTAATAATATATTGATTTACATATATTATAAAAAAATGAAACATATCGGTGGATCTGATATTACAAAATCGATATTTTAAATAGGCTTAAATATCAGGAAAATTATAGATAATAGAAAATCAATCGATCTTTAAATAAAGCTATATAATATACCAAAGCCGATAAGCGTAAATGTGCACTTTCTGCCGATGTGGATTAGCAAAACTTTTATAGCTAACTTTATTGTAAAAAAGAAATGAGAAATCAGGAGGCAGAAAAATCTTTTTTTTAGTCATGTACCTGTGTGTGTCTGAATAGAGGTACATGTGCCATTAGAAGGTAGGTAGAATAAATATCCAGCTCTTTCGTCACCCCTTTTTGTCCTTGTTCTGTACAGACTATTCTACTACGAACACAGAACAGAAGGCTCGGTCGACCTTTATTGGGAGAGAAACGGCTCCAGGACGAGGCGGGGGATCTGAAATCAGACGTCCCGCAGGCTTTAATGTGACCCAGAAATAAAGAAAAAATTATACCGGTGTCAAGTGTCCCTTTAAGTCTGATATTTGGTTGGG
This sequence comes from Bagarius yarrelli, assembly GCA_005784505.1. Classification (NCBI taxonomy): domain Eukaryota; kingdom Metazoa; phylum Chordata; class Actinopteri; order Siluriformes; family Sisoridae; genus Bagarius; species Bagarius yarrelli. The sequence goes on from VCAZ01000005.1 coordinate 6,872,965, forward strand.
GGTCAAAAAGACCCATTTTGAAATTCACATTAAAAGTGGAACAGAAATTTACTCAGAAAAAAACCTTTACAATATGCATCTATTTGCTTATTATAGTTAATAATATTTGTTATCTTTACTAGTTTTATGTATTTTTTATATGTATGTTTTGTTTTATTTTGTTTTATTTGTTAGTCATTTACATTATTTGTGTTTTCACATTCAGGAAATTGTATTAATTTTTTAATTAAAAGTGTAAAATTTCAGAATTGTATCCCATTATTGTAGTCATTTTCTTATTATTTTAATATATAATCTTATTTAAATCAGAATATTTTCTTATAATTAAACCAGTTATTTTATTATTCTTTTATTACTAAACGTATAAATCATTATTTTAGGATATCATTTTATTTTCGAAATAAATTTTTTTTGACCAGAAATACAAACTAATGTTGTTTAGACTAAACGCTAAGCTAATGAAGCGAATTAATGAGATACTAATGAGGTGGTTCCAACAGAATAACATATTAGGATGTAAGATATTCTTTGAATCCGAGTTCATAATTATAAGAATAGTTAATAATTATTTTGTTATTTAATTACATAATAAGTCAAAATCACAAGATAATATTTTAAAATAGCATGTTAAAAAATTCAATATCGCATCCAAAGACGGAAAAAAGCTTCTGTAGTAAATAAAAAATTCCCCTGACAAAAATTCAGCCTATTAATTTGTTATAATTATTTTTTTAACTTATCTATATGCAAAAACTAAAAAAACATCGATTACTTTAATTAGTTTTATAGCAGAATTTGTTATAGTCGAAAGATTACAGCGAGAAACTCTGCCGATTTTAACCCCAAACACACACACACACACACACACACTTTTTTGTCTCCTCAAAGCAGAACCTTGTCAGTAAAGTAATAGCTTCACTTTTCACTCGTCTGGGCAACCTGGAGTGAAATTTACAAGCTGTTGTTTTTGCCCTTTTTGCCAGTAGAAAGTGTGGTGGTATTACGTAAAGGTCACTCTGACAACAACAAAAAAAAGGCATTTCCCAATTGATTTGTTTGTTAGTTCGGCGTGAGGACGAGACAGGAAGTGGGTGAAATAGCAGGAAGGAAATCGATGAAGCCATCAGTGGAGGAAATTGTTTACAGACAAGAACTGTGGAGAGTCCTAAAACTCACACCTGCTGGATTGTGCTTCGGCGTGCAAATTTGCTAAAAACTTTAATTAGCAAACACATTAGCGTTTACTGTAACGGTGAGCCGATGAGCGCTGGAGAGTGGAAATAAATGCTAATAGAAGGTTTGCATTAAAAGCTTCTTATTTTATAGTGCATAAAGTAAAAATGAGAACTTCTACTATGGAAATAAGGGGACATTTGAGAAAAATCCTGTAGCACAAAAAACCTAATTGCCTCTTTTATCATAACAAACATGCAATTAATTTCACATTAACAAACTTAATTAGGTTTTAAGCGAAATGATAAAAAAAAAAATATCAGAGCTCAAAATATTGAGCTGTTAGAAATTAATGTAAACTATCGAGAATTATGTTATGTAAGTTATTCCTCACATTAATAATGTGGAAGCCGAGTCAGCTTTTCTAGAAGTGTGATAATTAAATCACATTAGGAATCCAAAGCAACGAAAAGAGTAACGAAAATAACTAATTACCCAAACTTTTACCCAAACAGTTTCTCGGATCGCTGCTTATTTAAGGTAACTCGAGCACGAAGATGTTTCGAGAAGGTTAAAATACAAAACTAAGAAATAGAAAAACGTAATAAAGTCTTCCTGGGTGATCAGGCGCTCATGGTAATAAGCAAAAAAACGAATTTTAGGAAAGGGGTATCAAAAATTTTCGATACAAACCAACAGATGGCAGCAAAGGGCATTTGTTATGTTGTTGTGTCTTGAAACTTTTTGATAGCCTTTTGTAAATATACAGTGAAATACAAATGTTTTTGGCTTAATAATTAACAGAAATTTGCATCGGAATGCAAAGCATTTTTAGCATACAGACTAATCGAACTGCAGCTACAGCCGGGAGCCGTATGTAAAACTCGTTTGCGTCGGTGGAAAGCCAAACAAACCAAACCGATGTGATTTGACTGGTTTTTTTAGCTGTTTTGAAAGATACTGAAGTCGTTTTCGGTATGTGTCCGAAAAGCTATGATTTTATGCATAGTTTTTAGTTTCACTTTTTCTTAATTCCTTTTCTTTTTTTTTTTAACTGTTTAGATTGTTTTATAGGCTAAAATATGATTCTAGGGTTAAAACAACTGATTATTGGTAATATTTTGAAATAGGTGGAACAGATTATCTGCATTTACATTATTTCTTATGGGAAAATTTGCATCTCACCTTAATTAGCCGGCGCCGTAGCGTAGTGGGTTAAAGTGCCAGCACTCATGCGCTGCTGCATTAGGGCGATCCAGGTTCTGTTCCGGCTTGGTTTCGTTCCAGTCCCACTCACCTCTTTCCCCTGTTTTATCCCTGATCTGTCCTATCAATAAAGGACTTTTACTCTTCCAGCAACTCCAGATCCTCACCAAGCCTGACAAAGAGTGTGTACTGAATTATTGTTTTATTATTTACTAATTATCCATAGTCATCTATGGACTGCTAATTGAAATTGGAAGATCAGGGTTCAATTCCCACCATCACCAATTTACCACTGCTGGGACCCTAAGCAAGTCCCCTGCTTAGCTGTATAAAATAGATCGAGTCGCTCTGGTTAAATCCTGTAAATGTAGCTGTTTATTGATTAGTAAGGAATCTGGACCGATTCTATCTTTTCCTTCTTTTCTCTCGCTCTACCTCAGATAAAAAAAGAGAGAAAGCTATACTGCGCGCACCATCAGCTAATTACCATCTGAAGAAACCCTTTTTTCCTCATGAATCAAGCCGAGCTATTTCTACATTTCGGAATTATATGACATCATTAATTAAGACCATCTGTATGTACTTGCAGTAATTGTTGGTTATGCTTCACCCAAAGGAACTGGGTTTACACGTTTTCTTCACGTTTTGTTGAGCATATACATTATGTAGTTTAATTAAGCTGTTAGTGTGAAGCCTGAGGAGCAACACGAAAGCAGTTCATTAATGTCATTATCTACACAGCAATCAAACGCTGTATTGCAATAATTCTGAAGAATTTCTGCTTATTATTTAATGACTATATATATATAAATATATACATATAAATACATTTTGTGGCTAAAACTAAGTAAAAACATTCATTTCATTACTTTATAAGTTGCAGGTTTTTTTCTTTTAACGTTTATAGGCTTTAACATGATTTTACTTTTTCAACTTAAACATATGGCATAATCTCAGACCTGAAGTTTGCTGATGGATGAAGTATTTGTTCAACTGTGTGAGTGATTAAAGATGTTTCTAATGTGCTTCAGGGGTTTCATCTGGGCTTCTTATGTGTTGTAGGTTGACTGGCATCTCTAAATTGTCTGTAATGTGTGTGTGTGTGTGTGTGTGTGTGTGTGTGTGTGTGTGTGTGTGAGTGTTCCTTTAATGGGTTGGTATTTTAGATGTCCTTCACTTTGTCCACTGTGACCCTGAGACAGACTCCAAGACCCTGTGTAAAAAACATGGCATAGAACCAAGAAACAAAGCTTTTCTTTATACTCAAAGAATAATAGATGGATAGCTGGATGGATGGATGGATGGATGGATGGATGGATGGATGGATGGCATACACCAACCAAGAAACAAAGCTTTTCTTAATACTTAAGGAACAATGGATGGATGGATGGATGGTTGGACAGTTTGTTGGATGGATGGATAGATGGATGGATGGATGGATGGATGGATGGATGGATGGATGGCATAAACCAACCAAGAAACAAAGCTTTTCTTAATACTTAAGGAACAATGGATGGATGGATGGATGGTTGGATGGATGGATGGATGGATGGTTGGACAGTTTGTTGGATGGATGGATAGATGGATGGATGGATGGATGGATGGATGGATGGATGGATGGCATAAACCAACCAAGAAACAAAGCTTTTCTTTATACTTAAAGAACAATGGATGGATGGATGAATAGTTTGTTGGATGGATAGATGGATGAATGGATGGATGGATGAATGGATGGATAGTTTGTTGGATGAATGGATGGATGAATGGATGGATGGACAGTTAAACAGTTTGATGTGTGGATAAATGGATACATGGACACCACACACCTCTTTCCAGCTACAATAAATGCACTCCAGCTACAAAAGTTACGACCTCAAAGACACAGAAAAGCTCAGTTTATTTCTGTGATTGATCTCAGTGTAAATCCAAGCCTGATTGTTAGTGCTGAAGCTCTGAACACTGTTAGTGCTGAATCTTTCTGTGCGCTTTGTGTTTTCTCAGCTGCAAATTGCCTCATACGTCTGCGCTCGTGCTCTTGACTGTCTGATTTCAATGAAGACATCATTTTTAAATTGACAGACACCAGCTGGATCATAGGAGGAATGAATGAAAAACAGACACACTTGGAAGAAGATTCTTCTCTTCACATGGCGTTCGGAGATGTCAGTGCTTCGGGTTTGTAGTTTAGAGTTGGGGGATGATGGACTCGATGCTTTGCTGTTGCAGAAAATGATGAAAAGTTTATTCATGTTTGTCATTTTACAGAGAAAACCAGAAAGCGTAACTATCCTGAAGACTGAAGCACAGACACTGAAGAGAACTTCCAAAAATGTATTCACTCAATAGGACACCATAACTATTGTATGTTGTTATGTCCCTGCGGATTTGGTACAAACTATAAAAAATGTGGATGTAATAAAATTAAAGTATAAATTTTTATTAAACAGGCCAATCAGAACATCCCACACGGTCAGCGGTTTAAAAGCACATTTTTATCCTTTATCTTTATATTAGACAGAACAAACAACACTTATCCTCTTATCAGGAGAGACGCAGAACTAATCCCTCTGTCGGAAAGAATCTTCAGTAGCTGTAAACTTTCCTTATAATGCACTTTGACTCGACTAAATTACAGTTCGTTAAAATTCACACTGTCGCCTGTCGAAAATCTGCGCCGCAAAACCGATTCGATTATTTTCTCCTCACACACTGGATCATAAAGCAAAATCGTATTAATACAAATGGCCAAACGCAGATCCGTCCCCGGAGGCAAGGGTGTAAATCTAAGTCAACTTTTCTCCCATTTCCAAAACTCTGCTCGATCAATTATGCAAAACAGACAGGACGTGGACTGAGTGATGTCTCAACAAAACACACTCGGGACGTTCTAGAACACGCAATATTACCAAAACGACGCGCTTCGGATCACAGAGCTTCAACGCAGGTAAAATTCACAACCCGAACACTGAACTGCTTTGTAATTTCACAGCATGACATAAACAGCGGTTAGGGAAATCATTGAGTGGAATATGAGAGGGTTCAGCAGATCCAACAAAATCCTCTATAAACGAATCAGAACGATTACCGATGAGGGGACGTGGTATAGAGGACTAATCTTAAAAACTTTCATTTTAGCCACTAATGCAAGAATAAATCATTTTTCAACAAACCATAGGGGTCTGACCCCCAAGAGAAAAAAGCTACTTATCATGTTATCAACAAACTTAAATATACGATACAATAGTCAACATTCGAAGTGATCATCAAATTTGTCCTTAGACAAGAACAGTTCTGTGTCTTTGGGGAAGTGGTGACTTAGTGGTTAAGGTGTTGGACTGATACCCCTGAAAGACCAGGATTCGATTCCCAGCACCACCAAGCCAACCCTGTGGGCCCCCGAGCAAGGCCCTCAACCCCCAATTGCTTAGATGTGCAAAAGAGATAAATGTAAGTCACTCTGGATAAGGGCGTCTGTCAAATGCTGTAATAGGTAAACTTTTAAAATAGGCATGTGATTTGAGGGTAAGCTCTAATTGGCTTTGTTAAAACCCCTCCCACTTTTGTTTGCAAATCAATATTGTTTATGTTCATATATTGGACGTCATGTGATTGGACCGTCATGTGATTAATTGACTCGCATTCCTGCTCAGCTGAATGTAAGTTATGCCTTTTATAGTTTTCCAATTTGATCTCTCCAGTGGACAACATTTTTATTACAGCCTTTATCTCTAACTCCAGCTGATAGAAATGGCCAAATGGATGATACTATTAATTACTTAATTAATGATAATAAAAACACACTTGACTCAAATTCACTGCTTTATGCTAAATTTATTGAATTTTTAAACATTAGACTTTAACATTTACAATTTTTAAGCTAGCAGTAATAATATATCATCACCATGAACTATTTACAGTCACGCATGACTAACGGTTTGATTTTCATGAATAATAATGAGTGGAGTTTTGCAAGCTTATTTCTAAACCGTTCTGTGAAAAATGAGTAACGTGTCAGATTTTAGCAGTTCAATGAACCGTTAAATTCATTCATTTCGCATCCACAATGTCGTCCTCTGGAGACGCAGGTTTGATTCACAAAACCTCATTGAGGCCTAGAAATTTCCATTATCTCCACACTCCTTTTGGGTATCGCTAATCAATCGATAACACTCGACACAGAGTTTAGCTTCGCTAAAACCGAGCCGACACGGTCATAGCGCTAGTGAGCCTTAGCAAGACGTCTCCCTTGCCAGTGAACGCAGTAATCTATACGAGATAAGCGTCGGTCCTCCGAATCGCTGAATTTCATGTAATGAAATCTCATGTGCTCATAAAGGCAGGCTGATCTCAGTGCTGCTGTGTATTAGATTCATCTGATAAAAATCTTAGACTTTGAAATGAATCAGATTTTGCTCTGAAACGTGATCTCAGCCAGAGTAAAATGAATTGTGGAAAGCATTGTATGATTGAGGACCAGGAGGCGACAATACCTCTTAAGATGCGCTATTGTTCTTATTTTTTTAAGGTTAAAAATGATTTTTTTCCTGTTTTGTTGTGTCCATGTTGATCCTTGAGTCTCTTTGTGGTGATTTATATGAAGCTCATATAAAAGTAAACACTCCAAGCTTTAGGAATTTGTAGTGTTTTAGAAGGACGTCTGTTTTTCCCCCAGACTATTAGGAGCAAAACTTTTTTTTTCAATAAAAATGTTTCTATATTCAAAATAAATGCTGATTTCGGTTCTCTGAGACGCTCTGGGTGATTTAACTAAAAACAAGTCATTATTGTCCATCTCTAATGTTCTGGTTATTCCAGATTATTCCAACCAAGGAAAAACAAATGTCCAATTTGACAGACAGAAAATTAGTCCATTTTTATTTTGTCAGCAGCACAAAACACCGGCGTACTAGATATATAGTTTAGCTAAGAATTCCTCTAAATTCTGCTCAAGTGTTTCATTAAAATAAGCAATGAATTTTTTTACTTTGAAAAAATAAGGAAAAGATAGTAAAATGTCTCACCAACATTTTATACATCATTTATTCAAGTCATCGATCATTTTATTTTTATTAAACAAAACAAAACAAACTAGAATGAGGAACACGAGCTACTATAGATCAACACACATAAGAACAAGAGATAGAAATAAAACTATTTAATACAAATTTCTATTACATTTTGTTTCAGGTTTTTTTTTTAAGGCATGGCAACCCTTGATCTGATTCACATCCAATTACAAGTGGTTAATTACATTTTTTTTTTAAAGGATTAATTGAAAAAAATAAAATGTCGAGTCTATTTAGAAAGTGAACAAAGTCTAAGTTAAAAAAATATCCTTTATTAATCCAAAGTTTTATATTAATGTGAGAAGTATACTGAAGAAGCAGTTATGAAGTCGAGGTAATTATTAACATTAAAAAAAACCACAAATTTATTATTTTGTAAATAATTATTCCTGTGTTAAATAAATCAGGATTTTTTTTTCCATTTTGTTGCTTGTTAAAAAGTGTTAGATTTCACACTCCTCAACAACGCTAATTAAACCAAATAAACCTCTTGGCTATGCTGTTTTTATGTAACATAAAATATTAGATTAGATTAGATTAGATTAGATTCAACTTTATTGTCATTGTGCAAGGTACGTGTACAGAGCCAATGAAATGCAGTCAGCATCTAACCAGAAGTGCATAAGTGGCTTATTTACAATAAATATCAGTGTAATAAATAGGGTATGGGGTTGATACTTACAGAGGTGGGGGTAAATGATGTACAGAAGGTATATGGATAGAATATAGAGGTGTAACAATAGATAGTTATAAAAAAAAAAAAAAAAAAAAAAATATATATATATATATATATATATATATATATATATATATATATATATATATATTATAACAAATTCGTCATTCTACCAAATGGGAAAAAACCAGGAAGAGACAATACCAGTACAACACCTCTGAGAAATTCGGACAAAATTAAATTGCATCATTGTTATGCATATTCATGATGTTGCCTTCGCATTCTAAATTCACAGCTCTTTTATTTTTATTCTGTCTCACTGACAAGAACAAAAAAAAACCCCAGCAGTGTTTAGGTTGTTTTTGGTCGGTGCGATGTTCCCCTGGGAGATGTTCATTCTCTCGCACGTCTGTGCAGTTTTGGGGCTGTTGAAGATGATGGAATCTGATGTGGATATGGTGAGATGTTTCTGCACATCTGTTTTCTCTTGTCTTCCGATTATCGTCTCTATGCCAGATTAGAATTCATGATTAGGTTCTGGTCCATGTTTCACCAATAATAAAACATCATAACAGCAACCCTAGCCCCTAACTGTGACCCTAACCCTAACCCCTAACTGTGACCCTAACCCTAACCCCTAACTGTGACCCTAACCCTAACCCCTAACTGTGACCCTAACCCTAACCCCTAACTGTAACCCTAACCCTAAACCCCTTACCGTTACCCTAACCCCAACCCCCTTACTGTTACCATAACCCCAACCCCCTCACTGTAACCCTAACATGTTATAACTGCAATTATTGAAATAGAAACTAAAACTAGTTAGGATGCAGTACATCGGCAGTAATCATTTGCAGATGTTTTTATCTAAAGCAATAAGTTCGTCAGGAAGAGAAAGAAAGTTTGAGATGGTTGGAAGGCAGCTAGAAAACACAGAGCAGGTAAACACAGATAGGGAACAAGCCAGTAACCGGACAGAACAGGATTGGCAACAGGACAAAACTTTTGGAACGTATCCCAGTCGAGTAAATCGAAGTCTTTTTTACTCACGATAATTGCTTCACAGTGTTCTTAGTGTTGTTTGAACACATCTAGATAACAAAACCTATTAACTGTCTAACGTTAAACACTTTCCTCCAAATAAACTGCGGAAGGTCAGATTTCGGATTCTTGGGGAATTATGGAGAAAATCCGGTTTGATTTTATTTGTAAAATAAAAAAAGTATTTTTATTTGTGGAAAAGGTTTCTGAGCATATTCCAAGCTTAGATAGTTGGGGTGAGAGCACCAGGTCAGCCATAATAAGGTACCTATGGAGAATAGGGTCAGTTAAGGGACATGTTTGAGCACCCAATGGTGGCAGCTTAATGGTACCTCTAGAAACCAGGGTAGGTTAAGGGACTTGTTCAAGCACCCAATGGTGGCAGCTTGCCAGCACTTGATGGTACTTTTGGAGAACAGGGCAGGTTAAAGGACATGTTCAAGCACCCAGTAAAGGCAGCTTAACGGTACATCTGGAGAACAGGGTAGATTTAGGGACTTGTTTAAGCACCCAATAGTGGCAGCTTGCCAGGGCTTGACAGTACCTTTGGATAACATGGCAGCTTAAGGGACTTGTTCAAGCCCCCAATGGTGGCTGCTTGACAGTACCTATGGAGAACAGGGTAGGTTAAAGCGCCCAAAGATAGCAGCTTTTGAGTTTGATGGTACCTCTGGGGAACATTTAACCAATTAAGACTCCACAGTGCTTTATGTACTTTCCAGGTGAATTTTATCCACATTTGGTCTGGAATAAGTTAGTAAAATTAAACCAACAACATGAGAAAACCTTTTTTAAAAAGGCAAAAAAAGGGTCCAGGTAGAGCTGTTGTGTCACAGTGGTATTAATCATGCCGCAGGTTTCTAAAATTTCTGTTACCCTTTTTAAGGAGCAGGTCTGCCAGACTTGTCCTGACGTGAAAAGGTCACGTTTGTGTTTGTAACTCATGACACACTCAGGGAGAGGAGGCTGATTTGTAGCGGATGGCAATAGACACATTAATCAACACAAATGCAGTGACTGTCAAACATGGTTTGGCTTGTACGCATGATGAAGGACTGACAAGAGCTAAAATGAGTTTTCTTTTCCCCCTGTGCTTGGCCTGCCTGCTTCTGCATTCACTATCATTCTCCCTTACACACACACACACACATACATAATAAACCACAAATACACATTCACACACACAAGACAGAGTGATGGAATACAGAGTAACGACTAATCTGAAGAAGCTTCGAGATTATGAAAAAAATGTTCCTGAAGATGCTCAAAAAAAAAAAAAGAAAGAATACGAGACGGAACGTGCCAGAATGCACAGAAAAGAGGTGCTGAATTAATCATTCAAAGAAGTCAGTTCATTGAAAGCTATCCAACATGCAACATTTTATAGGTTGAACTGAGTAAGTTGAAGCTCTTTAGAAGCTCCAAAAATCTAAAAGCCCAATTCAGAGCACAATTCAGAGACACCCGTCGTCACACCTGGTGTCTTTTAACGAGACCTTCACCAAATCAGGTACTAATAGATTGATTTAATGGGGACTCCGCTTCCTTTGGCGCTCAGCTCGGTGGCAGCGATGGATAACGAGACGTGATAGTGTTGACATCCGGGGCCCCTCCAGTGAGTAATAACATGCAGGATTAATATTCCAAAGCCTATAAAATCCCAAAGAACAAAAAGTGCTAAAAGGAGCTTCAAAAGAGTTAAAGGAGAGGCAGGCAAGACTGAATTATTCAATGTGTAAAGGATGGAGCAGATGGGGAAGGCGTCCTGCAGTGGTGTCAGGAGGGTGGCAGGTGGTATAAGATTTGCATGTGTTCAATAGCTGAGAGGAAGTGGCGGTCTTCGTTTTATGCAGAAACCCCAGAAGAAAGAATCAATGGTTTGGGAACTATTGACTCTTAGACCCTTGGATGTTTTAAGCTTTATTTGAACGTGGGTGATCTCTGCAAGAGTTTTAAGCAAACACTTGTCTGAAACAAGAACAAGTCAAGCAGCAATTGAGGGCCCAAGCACCCACGGTTAATGGACTGCCCAACTATCTCATTTTATACGCAGCCATGCTCTGTGGACAATCTGAATCCAGAAAATCAAAATAAACAATGTCTTTACATTGACTGGATGAACTTTATTCTGGTCAGGGTTGCAAATCATCCTCAGGACATGAGAAAAATCCTGAATGGAATGACCGTCCAAAATTCAGAAAGAAAAATGGATTGTTTTTTTTTTATTAATATGTAATAGTTTACAGTGACATTCATTCTTTTTTATTATTTTAACGCAAGTTTAGAATTTAAAACAAAAATAAACAAGAACATTCAAACAGTTGGGGGCTCTGACCCACCAAATCACTCTTAAAAAACTTGCATTAGGGAAATAAAAAGTATGACTGGCACCAAAGGTGGTTATTTAGTTGAATCCCAAAGACTATGTAAAGAGATTGGGTATGCTAGGGTGTGTGTGTGTGTGTGCGATCTGTGATGAACGGACATTCTATTCAGAATATTTCTCAAATTCAAACGAGTTCATCAGGGGGACGGCTCGTGTTAGATGTTTTGAGGAGAAAGTCAGGGAAGAGAGATTGAGGTTTGGACATGTACAGAGGAGGGATAGTTAATATATCGGTAGGAGGACGTTAGAGATGAAGCTACCAGGCAGAAGGTAAAGAGGAAGACTAAAGAGGAGGTATATGGATGTGATAAACGAGGACATGAAGTTAGTGGTTGTGAGTGAAGAGGATGTAGAGAATAGGGTTAGATGGAGACAAATGATTCACTGTGGCGACCACTAAAAGGGAACAGCTGAAAGGAGAAGAAGATATTTCTCAAATTCATGGTTGCTGTGGATGATTTGCAACCCTGACAAAGGTTAACTGACCCAATCACCCATAGATCCAGTTTTGCACTATTGGTTATGAGCAAATGCAGCAGAATTCAATCTGGCGCCAATAGTAGGTGATCATATCATTCACTATTTTTCCTCCATTACATTCAAAAAAATTGATTGCAGGAAAATCCTAAGCAAAAGAAGTAAAAAAATTCAGGCTCGACTATAGAGGAATTTAACTAAATCGATTTCAGTCTCTATAATTTGACTTCTGCTTCCGAGTAATTTAGCTGCAAGTACAGGAGGATATGGATTACACCGACAGTGACTTTCTGTTCCTTGAATCTCAGATTAAAGAGGTAAGTTAAGCTCAGTCACTTGGGTACCGGTGGCTTTCTGCGACATTATCTTTCTTAATTACTTTCTGTAGAAAAAGTGTAGCGCAAAGCCATGGTTATCACACACTCCTTAGTATCTCTAAAACAGTCAGGGCCATTGCTTATACTTTCTTGTAAAGGTCTTGTCAATCACTGAGTTATATCTAGACTAGGAAAGTGTCCAATCATATCCACAAAGGGCAGGTCCAATCAAGCAAAAGCCACACTTGATTTCACTTGTTTAATCAGTTGATTTGACTTTAAATGGATAATAAGTTGCGGCTTTTGACTGGTTAGAATGAAATTCTGCACTCACATTAGCACTTTTTGGATAAAATTGGATATCCACTTTCATAAGTCCCATGCATAATGTAGGAGTTTGATGATAACCATGATGATTAAGGAGTTCCATGATTTCACTGATTTATCCGAGGAATTTAAAACATTTCATGCGCTATTGATAAAACGTTTAAGTACCTTTAGGACTAAATTTCTGGTTATAAATAGTAAACTCCAGCTACTAGTTATAAAGTAAACACAACATTATATTAGTTACACTGGATCTAGTCTCACACTTGGGAACCCTGGCCACTTTAAATAGCTAAAACCTGCCCAGGTTTCGTTTGGTTTTCATGTTTAAGAGCATGGAAGCTTTCAAGATTCCAGCATTTAATCAATCTCATTACCAACGAAATTTAGCCAGCGGTTCATGGGTCTAATGTCAAAGGGTTTGGATCAGGTCCAATTATCCTGTAGCAGTTAGCATAAAATACTGTTGGTACCAGTAACATTATTAAAGGTTTCACATTTACATTTACAGCATTTGGTAGACGTCCTTATCCGGAGCGACTTACATTTTTTTATTTATACAACTGAGCTATTGGGGTTTAAGGGCCTTGCTCAGGGGCCCAGCAGTGGTGGCTTTTTCAGGTTGGTAATCCAACACCTTCATCATTGGCCACCACTTCCTATGGTTTATATAAATAAGGCCGATATGAGGATGATAATAATAACAGTATTACTACCTTATTATAGTATTACTATAATATTGTACATTTTTATGCCATACTAATATTTAAAATCTATTTTGTTTACGCTGGCTTTTACACGACTTTTTCCTTTAATGAGATTTTTTTATCCAGGGCTGAAAACACTGGACACAAAGCTAATTACATTCCAGCAGGTATATAATATAATACAGATATGAGCCTGTAATCAGGTCTGTTATCCAATTAGCATGAGATCGTCTGACTGAGATTAGTCAATAGGTGTTTTGTTTCTTTGTATTCTTCCTGGATGATCCCCTGAATCGCCCCCTGATTCAATATATCAGGCATCGAATTTTTTTTCTTCTATTAAAATGAGCTAATAGATGAGCATCAGTAAAGTGTCCAGTAGAGACAATCCGATTACGCATCTTAGCCCATTGTTCAGCTCAGGAGCTATAACTAATCTGTTCCCTGCAAAGTCTTATTAGAGATAGTGTCGCGGAAACATAGCAAAATTACATATTCAAAATTAAAATTGTTATTGAAAAATCAGATTTCTCCCTTCACTCCAGTCATTCTTACTGCTTCTGGCTATGTCTTACTAGATAGTTGATGTTTGAGGATCCATCAGGAACGAAAGGCAGGATGGGGACTCCCTGGACAGGTCCTTTATTAAATTATCTGTTGTCTCGGGTTTCAAGTCACTAAATGCGCCGATTTTGCTGTATGCGTTAAATTATTGTGAACAATATAAAAACGTTCTTCTAACAGACCATACAGGCGTAACTTACAGGGCCGTCGCCAGACTATAATGTTCATTTTGTGCAGTTAGCCAAAATTGGAAACATAATTATAACACAAAAACTTTTTAATGAAATTCCGACTAAAACGTGACCAAAAAAACGAGCTTTTGAGTCATTGCGTAACTGAGTCAGGTTACGCTCTAAGGTTTGCCATTTTCGATTTTTTTAACCACGAGTGTGTTTTTTTACGCTGTTTTTATTTGTTAGCATCAGACTGAAAAATATTTTCCTGTTCTGTCAAAAATAACAAATTGTATTAACAAGAAAATCCAAGGACATCATTTTCAATGCGTTTTTTTTTTGTTGTTGTTGCTGGAATTTTCCTCGTATCAGTGACATCACCAATTTACGTCTTGTTCAATGACTTGTATTCGACGCACGCATGTATTTCGGTTTCTGTACCAGTGCTTACGGTGATGCAGAACCTGCAGCCCTTCTTTCATCTCTGCTCATTGTTGACTCAGAGTCTCGTTACAAGGCTTAACTGTAATTACTCTGGTATTAATGAAGAGTCGTGCGGTAAGAAGCGTTCGCTTTCACAGCAAGCGTTCCAGTCAAGCGTTATCGTAGTTGCCTTTTTTCCATCTCCAAGCTTATTTTCTCGCGGTTCTTTCTTTGTGAAAATTTAATTAGTAAAAAAAAAAACAACCGATAAAAACTTTTTTATAAATCAGGATGTGAAATGAAATGGTTTCGTCTGATCTGAACCCTTTTTCTTTTGGTTTATAGAGAAAAAGGGAACTGTAGATGCAGCGCAGTATCAGGAAGACTCACTCGGCGCTCAGTTCCCATGCCAACTGTTTGAAATGGCCCTCTTTTAAACCGTACAATCATCACAGCGTGAATCCAATGACATCATAGGGCTGGTTTAGAAGTTCCATCGCTTGTGTTTGTGTGTCTTCACCTCCTGGGAGTAATTGTGATACCTTTAATTTTGGGAAGGTGGGAATGATGACAGAAAATTACAGATCTGGCAATAACCATGTGTGTGTGTGTGTTTGTGTGTGTGTGTGTGTGTGTGTGTGTGTGTCCATGATGTATTTAATGTATAATAGCACAACGTTCAGATCAGAGATGTGATGTTGCCCCCGTCGATCCCAAGGCTTTTAGGACCGGTCCTGTTCTTCCATTTTACCATCCCGGCACAGGTATGAAATCTGAAACACAGAGGGAGAGAAACGAGATTGAATTACACCGAGTCATTACAATCACCACATCAGCCATTTCCTCAGCCGTCTAACATCGCCGGGTTTTTCTCTCACCGTCGTTACAGGCTACATTTTGACACGATGATGAGAAATGTCAACGCCACCGGCATTCAAACCACTCATTTCTCACTGACCAAACAGCCCCTGTAAAATATCCCGTGTCAAATATAAAGGGGAGAAAAAAGAAAGAGGAGGGAATAATGCAGAATACGGAAAAATGCGTTGAAGAAATCACAAAGGGTGGATGAGGATACTCAGGGATGGCGAGGGGGGCTCCATGAATAGAAACAGGGAGAAGAAAAGGTGAGGAAATGGAAGGTTTTTTTTCAGCTGAACCCCAACCCTGTTTCTCTGCCCCTCTTTTATTACTTTGGGGTTTTTTCTCCCTTTTGTCTCCTCCTCCTCATGTGTGCATATATATATATATATACACATACATACCTCATTCTTTCATTAATCTTTTATACCGCTTATTCCCTAATTCGGGGTCACAGGGATCTGCTGGAGTCTATCCCAGCCGTCTCTGAATAAGCGAAAGGCGGGATGGGGACACCCTGGACAGGTCCTTTATTAAATTATCTGTTCTAATAAACAATATAAAAATGTTCTTTAGTGGGAAAAGAACTTAGACAAACAGACCAAACAGCCGTAACTTAACGAAGGGCCGTCGCCAGACTATAATGTTCATTTTGTGCATTTACCCAAAATTGGAAACATAATTATAACACAAAAACTTTTCAACAAAATTCCGACTAGTAAAGACAAAAAAATATGTCAAAATTTGACATCATCATTTGCCAACAATTTACGGTCATGGTGGATTTTTTTTTCTCCAATTTCTCGATTCGGAGTTTTTCTGCAATCACTCGTGAAACGGTGACGAATTAATTACGCATTTGTCATTTCCGTTTCACTCGATTCAGGAACGTTTTACAGCAGAGCCTTCAGACCGGTAAACACTCCAGCATAGAAAGCATTCATTATTAAGTGCTTATTAGAGAAACTGGCATGGATGCGCAGAAATCCGTGCTGCCAAAACATGTCGGCTGTCAGTCCCAAAGGAGAATCAAAAGCTGCGTTTGGAAGTGAAAAGAAGCTCCAGCAGTCAAAGAAGCGGTGATGAAAGAGTTTGGGCCGATTGACGGAGCGTAAAATCCGCCACTGTTTACGTGCTGCTGGTTTTCCAGTGCGACTCGTTTGCATTTTATCTTCATCAAGCTGGTTTTAAAGGGGAAAAGAGACACGATTATCTTGGGTTGATGTCTAGTTCATTTGCAAATAGACAATAAGTTGTTAACTGTAAGTCGTAAGATTGTGTTGGGATGCAAATGCAGTTTATAAAAAGGATGACAAAAGAAACGACAAACAAGAACATAAAACTAAGCTAATGGAACCTAACTGGAACATCACAACCATAACATGACATGGACACCGACTGTGACACGGGACAAAGAAGACACAGGGGTATAAATACACCACCTAATGGGGAAAACAATCAACTAAACATGAACCACCTGAACACAATGAGGGCCACATGACCAAAATAAACCAATGACAAGACGTTTGGCAGACGTCCTAATCCAGAGTGACTTACATTTATTTTCTTTATATAACTGAGCAATTAAAGGTTAAGGGGCCTTGCTTAGGGGCCCAGCAGTGGCAACTTGGTGGTGATGGGGAATCGAACCCATAATCTTCTGGTACTACCACCTTAACCACTGAGCCACCACTTCCCCATCCACATCCCACAATAACAAATTCATCTTTATTTAAGCAATGCCGTAAGCACATTGTGAGTCATGTGACAACAGCCAACCAATCAACTTCCTCAACTTCTTCGTTACACTGAAAGCTCTGCAAAAAAAATGTTGGATCAGATTGTGACTTTGTTTTTCTTTTCTTTTTTCAGAAACAAATTTTGTAGCAGAGTTTCAGGGAAGTCAGAATCCACTGCTGAAATTTGTTTGTTTCGTGTTTCCGATGACATGCGCCTCCGGAACGCAAGCGAGCGGGCGCATTGAAAAGAAGTAAAATGACACGTCTAGCGTTTTCTAGCGTTTATAGACGCGATATTTGCACGGCCCCTAAGCGAACAAGGTGCAGGAGCAGTACTGTAAACAGGTGTGATATGAATAATGGTGTATAAATAACTGCTTTATGTGAAGAAATTCAATCCAAGGTATAGCGTAGAAACATTTCCATTCAATTTTAGAAAGGGGGAGGGAGAGGGAGATAGAGAGACGAAAGAGAGAGAGAGAGAGGATGGGGAGGGAGCGAGAAAGAGATAGAGAGAAATAAAGAGAGAGACAGAGAGAGAGAGAGAGGATAGGGAGGGAGAGAGAAAGAGAGGGAGGGTGAAGCAGGCGAGAGAGAGAGAGAGAGAAAGAGAAAAGCAGGCGAGAGAGAGAGAGAGAGAGAAAGAGAAAAAAAGAAGAAAGAGTAAGAGAGAGAGAGAGAGAGAGAGAGAGAGAGAGTAAGTTATGGAGTTTCTCCTCTGCAGTTAGCAGTGAGGTGAATTTCGTCCTTTTGCCTTTTATTGATTTTTTTCTTCACTGCTGTTTTTATGCTGCTCTTAAAATATTTACAGCACAACAAATTCCCTAATTGTGCGTTGAAGCGTTTATGACACCACACGCTGTCGAAATCTCCACACTGTCGGAGCAAAAAACTTCATTTATTAACTGCACTTAAAGAAACCAGCGCTGGAGCCAAAGTGGTGTACATACATTTCCACCACACTGTAGTTAGTCTGTCTGTCTGAGTGACTCACTGTCTGTCTGTCTGTCTGTTCCTCTTTTTATCTGTCAGCATGTGCATCTGTCTGTCTGTCTGCGTTCGGTCGTTTTGTCTGGTTGTCTGTCAGTTTATGGGTCTGTTTATCTGTCAGTCTGTCTTTTTATGTGTCTGTCTGTATATCTGTTCGTTTATCTGTTTCTCTTTTTGTTTGTGTCTGTCTGTCTTTCTATGTGTCTGTCTGTATATCTGTGTATTTGTTAGTTTATTTCTCTGTTTATCTGTCTGTCTGTTTATCTGTCTGTCTGTGTGGTTTAACTTGCTTTTCTTGAATTGAGCCAGATTTTTAAAATTAATTTGTTCTTTAGTTGTTTCCGAATCGGAATTGTTTCTGATCTGATTTTTTACGCTCTGGACTGAACTCTTCTTTAGAACCGTTAGCTGAATAAAGTCCAGGAGAAAAGTTCCACGGTAAAAATCAGCAGCTGAGTTTAGCCGTTAGCGGTTGTTCGAGTCTGTAGAATGTTACAACAGGATGTCCTGCTTGTTTCCATTCAGAGCGGAAATTTCATATTGACCAGCATCGAGCAAGCAGGAAAGTTAAACCTGCAGGGTTCCTACATAATCAAAACAAGAGTCTGACCAGCCTTTTACAGCTCGTCTGGAGGCAACGGGGCACTTTCACACTTTTACACTGCACCACACACCCTCTAGTGGTGTATTACATCACTGCGATGTTAAAGGTTTAATTGTGATTGGCCAGAATGTGTTATAGATGAAAGAGAACCTTTTTATTGTTGACTTTGTTTATTTAACATTTATAAAAGAGTCACACACATCATCACACTCCAAACCGTAACTCAGAACAGAGCACATGGCTGGGAATTTTAAACCCTACGACTGTAAACTGCTGTGGAACAAGAGGAATAAAGCACTAAAGTATGTGCCACAGTAACGCTTGTAACTTGCTGTAACAGCGTAACTCCATGCGTCTATTCCAAATTGTTGAAAATGAATGTGAAATCGAAGCAAACTGCAGAAAACTCCCAGAAATATTAAATATACAAATCAAATCGGTTGCATTTCAGGCTGCAACAAACACGATGATATCGTTTTTTTAAACCAAGCACGACCCGAAATATTTTACCAATCAGATTCTGGAACAACTCTAGAAGTGAATCTGAGCTGACGACGTAAAAAGTTAGGATAACAGAAATGAATGTGAAAATTACACGCCCTCTAGTGGCGAATTAGGTCACAGCGATGTTAAATGCTCCGTCGTGATTGGTCTGTATGTTTGTTTCAATAGTAGCTGCGCGGTAAACCTTTATAGCTATAACAGAACGGGTTTATTGTTGAATTCTGAGGTATTTGCCAAAACAAAATATGATTCGTTATCAAATAGGCTGTAAAATCAATCATTTTCAGCTGCAACAATCCCAAAAAATCGTATTTTTTAATATAAGAGCGACCCGAACTTTTTCAGCGTTTACATTCTGAATCCACCCCAATTACAGAAGTGAATCTGATCTGATTAAAAAAAGTGCAGTTACTCAATTTAAGCAGCAAATCTTCACACTTTAATGAAAAAAACCTCATTATTATCAACCCACACAACAGAAAAAGAAAGAAGAAAAAGGAAGAAGCCCATCAGTCGGAGGGAGTAAACCAAAGCACTCGATTATTAGAAATGTCTCCGCCGAAGTTTGGGGGAGTGGGAGTGTGGACCGCTAATTGGAGGATCAGGGTTCAATTCCCAGCACCACCGAGTTAACGCTGCTGGGCTCCTGAGCAGGGCCCTTAACCCCAGTTGCACAGTTGTATAACAGAGATAAATGGAAGTAGCTCTGGATAAGAAGCGTCTGCCAAATGCCATAAATGTACATGTAATGTACATGTTCGTGAACAGCGCCCTCTGCTGACTGGTGCAAGATGGATAATCGGCTATTTGGTATCGAATTTGTGATTTGCTGAACTGTTGACCAGATTATTGTGGTTAAAAATTTCAGCATCACCAAGCTGACAATGTTGGGCCCCGGAGCGTGGCCCTTAACCCCTTAACCGCTCAGTTGGATTAATGCAAGTCGCTCTGGATAAGTGGATAAGTGGATAAGAGTGTTTGCCGAATACATGAGATTGAAAGGGGAGGACAGAAAGCCGGAGCGTTAAGCAAACAGTCAACAGCCAAAACGAAGCTGTCAAAGGCAATCTGGAGCTTTGGAGCTTGAATAAACATGCGGTGGAGCCGCTGAAATGCGATACAGATTCTCGGGCGATACTCGAACAGATGCCGTGTTTTCCGTAAGCTGCTTCCGTATCTGCCCTGATTTATTTCAGAGATTTAATGACGCACGGAAAAACACTCATCCGGTTCCACTCACGGAAATCAGAGAAATAAAACTGATGTTAAAGGAATTTATTAGATTTTAATCAGATTTTTATTTGTGAGGTCAATTTTTCTTATTAAAGTTTGTCGGTTTTACATTATCGTTAAACTCCAGGTTTATTTTTCCGTTTTTTTGTTCATTTCTGCGCTTTTTCAGTTTGTTCTTTTGGAAAATTTGGAATTTTTTTGCCTTCTAGTATTTTAAATGGTTGCTTATAGTTACATAATTGTGGTTTTCTATTCATGTTTGTGCTTTTTTATATTTTATATTTGTTTTATTTTTAAGGTTTTTTTGTTGCTTTTTTTCTGTTTCGTCTTCTTTTCACATTTTGGCTCTTCTCAGCTCCATTTCTCAATTTTCTCTTACTATTTTTTCACTTTTCTGCTTTAACATGGTTAAAGTTTCTGCTCTGCGTTTCATTTTTCCCGCTTTTTTTCTTGACCTTTGACCTTTCTGTGCGTGACTCTCGCTCGCCGTCCTTCAAATTTGCTCGGTTAACTTCGTTTTCGCTCTTGTCTGTTTCATTCTTTCTCTGCCGTTTTAGGCATCTAACCTAATCTTATTGTGTCTTATCTCATTCTAACAGCACACACACACACACACACACACACACACATCTCCAGTACATTTATCGTCTTCGCTTCTCTGCACTTCAGTCTGTTTTTCCTCCAGTGATCATTTTTTTCATTCAGTTTCCTGATTATTTCCTGTGTTTGATATTAATTTCGCTGCTTCGTTAATGCGCAAGTAAATAACGAAGAATCAGTTAAACACGCAACTTCATCTGGTTTATCCTGTCAGTCACACGCCGTGACACACGCCGACGGGGTAATTAGAGGTTTGTGAATAATTCGATGCGATTATTCCTCAATAATGGAAAATTAATATCATCCATCCAAGTGATTCAAAATCACACACGACTTCACAGAAAGGAATCGAAAGACACTCGTCACCCGTTAAAGGAAAATAAGACCTGTGGTCAGGACTGTCAGTTACTGCGTTTACAGGGACATTTTTCCAATCAATCGGGTTGATCAATCCGAACACAATATTTACAGGAACTCTGAATAAAGTAATCGGGTTCATTTGTACAGAGCTTTCAATCCGATTTAACACTTTTGAACATTTTACACCTGTTTCCAGGTCCATTTTTGATCGGATTAAGTGTTCACATGTCCTTTTGATCTGATTAGAAAATGGCCTAAAGCACCCCTTATAATCCAAATAAAATTTTAATCAGATTTGGCCAATTCATTCCGATTGACGTGTTTACATGTCACTTTTTCAATCTGATTAATCTCATAGTCTGATTACAATCGGATCATTAGGGTCCATGTAAACACAGCGAGTGATTATAAACAGAGATCATGTGCACAAGACGTTTTAAAACTCGGTTACGAGGACAGTTAGTCTCAGTTTTATGAACCAGTGTCCAATCAGTAGCTACCTTTACATGGACACTTTGTTTCAATCAGATCGATGAAACCAAACGCAGTGCTTACATGAAGGCTGAAGAAATCAATCAGGTTCGATCTTTTGTCATCTTTTTTACTGTTATCCATGTAGCTGCGAAACAGAGCCCCTAGAGAAGGTAGCGGTTTAGGGGCCTTGCTCAAGGGCCCATTGCTGGCAGCATTAGTGGAAATTAAACCTTCATCTTTTAATCAACAACCCACAAAGTCAGAATTAATCATTTTTTTAAAGCCATCACTGCTTCTTACTCTTGCAAATAATTGAATAACATTTTTCTTTTCTTTTCTGGGAAAGTAATTATTGCTTACACTCACACACTCTCTCTCACACATACACACACACCCCCAAAGTGGCGCGCTTACCGTGCGCACGACTGACGACAGGTCCCTGGAGGTCCCTTTAATCCTCGCGTGGGAAGAGCAGAAAGATGACGTAATGTGAAATAATAATATTTAAAAGATCCAGCGCGTGCTTCCGGTATGTCATGTCGGATCATTGCGAAAAAAAAAAAAAACGGAAGAAAACTGGAATTTGGTGCAGGCGCAAGACGCAGTGAGAGAATTGCGCGTCTGGGAGTGAACGGAGTAGTGTGTGCGCGCGCGCGCGTGTGTGTGTGTGTGTGTGTGTGGGGGGTGGGGTGTTTGGTAAATAGCACGAAAACAGCACGCTATTTTCTTTAAAACAACAAAAAAAGACGATCCGCGCGCGCTTATCGACCTCCTGCGCATTCCTTTGCACAGGTTCGAGACGGACCATCCAAAGCGACTCAAACATCTCACACACTTACATTTAAAAATAACACGTGTGCTGGAATAATCACGTGATTTACACACAGGTGCTTCCTATTATTTCATGTGACGGTTCACATTTTGCGTGGGTTTTTTTGCACGTTTAATTAGTCACTTTGCGCAATTCGCGTCGTCACGTGTCCATGGGCTTTATTTTTTTTATAGTTTAAGCAATAAGCACTTTAAAAGAAATATTTGGAGGCCAGAAATAGATCTTGGCATTAAAGGGACCTCTGAAGCCCCATGGAGAGAAAATGTGATAAAGTGAGATAATCTGTCCTTCAAACTGCTCTCAGGGCTGCTTTCGGGGGATGAAAGAAGAGACACTGTGATCTGTAGGGTGTAGGACAGATTTTCACATGAATAGATTTGGTATCAAGTTATTACTATAAAAAATTCTTAAATGTCTGGAAATAATATGTTCGAATGATCAGAATAAAAGTTAACACTCTATTACAGATTACAGATTATTACAGACATTTTCAGGCCTGGATGTAGGGGGGTGGGGGGTGGCGGGTGGTGTCGAGGTGGGCCACACCCACTCTGTCACATGGCTGTGCCACCTAATTTCAGAAGTTATTACTAACCACAACCCCCATGGAACCAGTGCCAACCAGTTACTAAGCGGTGCTGGGGTACCAACCACCCCCACCACCACCACCACGCACACGAAAAAAGCTACTTGTTAACAAAAAGTTGAATAGAAATCTTGGTCCATGTGACTTCACAAAAACAGGCATCTGAACATGTCTGGATTTGAGAAAAAAAAGGGAAATAATTTAACATTTTTATTAAAAAGCAGTAGGTGGTTGTTTACACACGCTGCCAAAACACATTCGAGTTCAAAACTGATAGAAATGCATGTCGCAGCCGATGACCTCTTCATAAAATCAGTAAAAATGTCTCTGTGATGCGTAAATGTTATTATAAGAAAATGTAGACAAATCTGATTTTATTCTTTCGATTTTTTTCGCACACAAAACCAGGACATTAGTATAATTGTCCTGAAATGGAGTTCAGTGATAAGAAAGCGGCAAAAAAACTCAATGTTTTTCAATGAGGCAGTAATAAAACGTTGGCGACTGCAGACTATTAAACAGCCAGAGGTTCTTCTGTCAAAAGTTCAATTCACTGCGTTTTCTTCAGTCACCAGGAAACATGACTTTCCCATTTCTAGCTCGTAATTTCGCTTGTCTTCTTTGTCGACAGCTGTGAAAAACACACATCTGGGTTTTTTTTCCACTTCAGAAAGTTTTGCAAATTCAGACTTCGACACTGACATGAAATTTGTACAAGTTGGAAACTAGTCATTACAAGACTTTCACCGTGACTTGAATATTTTCCAGACCCCATAAACCCCTAGACCTTTTGTTAGCTTTAGCGACTTTTAGCACCGAAAAACTACGAATTTGGTTCGTTTCCTACGTTGATGTGGTAATAAATCACCTCAGATCAGGCTCGCTGGTACAGACTAACTATGTGTTTTTAGGATCGCCGTCTGACTTGGTTCCAATTTTTGGATAGTGTTGGGGCGGAGCATTGGTGTGGAAGGGCGGAGCCAATGAGTTCGGTGGTAGATAAAAGGTATTTTTCGATTAGGTGCAAAAAAGACTAAAAACAACCCTGTAGATAAACATTAACATGTAGGCAATTATTAATAGAAATGACATGACGAGCGAAATGCTAACAACAAAAAACTATGAAGCGGAAATATAATAACAATGTCGTTTTTAAAGTTTAATAATCTTATATTAGGGTTACAGTAAACTTATTAGAAAATCTTATAAACGTGACTAAATGCTAATTTGCTAATTGTTTGCTATTATTTAGCTAACGTTAAGCCATAACCAAACTATAAAGAAATAAAATTAATTTTGTGTTATATAAACAATAGCATGTTTAGTTAGCATTTAATAGCTTAAGCTAGAATTTTGGCTAAAACATCCCTATTTTTGCTGAAGGATCACAAATTCCATCGTAGCAGGTGATAAATTCATAAAATTTACTTACTACTTTCTTAGTACAACAAACAACAAACCAAAACTTAATAATAATGAATCTATTTCTTAGCTTTAACTTTCTCTTTCTATCAATTCGCTACTTTCTGTTATTTGTTTGCTTTGTAAATGTTTCGATTACGTTATTAATAATTCATCATCTTATAGCATCGCCGTTATACTGAACAGCTAGTAAATATCATTTAAAGCGGGAGCGACGAAAGGTAGTCATTTCAGACAATGGCAATGATTATTGTTTTTCTGAAGTCGCTCTTCCGTCCATTCAACCGTAAAGGCTTCTCCGTTACGTCCTCACACCTGCTATCAGCAGCGTATTTATACACCTGTTTATACGCCGCTCGGTTCCCATCCCGTTTACAGAACCGCTTCATTCTTTCCGACATATTTGCACGACAGAATCATTTTATTCTTCTCTTTCAGGAAGTCGTCGGATGTTGAATATTTACCTGATATTTTTTCATTTCTACAGGTTGCAGGTTAAAGACTCCACTCACGATCACAAAAGTTCTATTGTTGACGCCAAGGGACATTTTTATCTCTTTTAAGCAGGTGGGTTTTCTTTCTCCCGCTCCTTCTCTCACCTCGACGACCCTGCCATAGTTTTTCTTTCCTTTGTCACGTTAGCCCCCACACCACCACCACCCCCACCCCCCAGGTATAAAAGCACACAATGGGCTAAATTGCTTCTGATTGAAACGTTTTCAGGATGAGTTCATATTGATTGCGAGACTGATTGAACGCCTCTTTTGGAAATCCGTTCGCTCGGTACGTTTCGCTCGAACACGGTGATGTCGATGTCTGAATTTTTTTTTGTTCTAATGAACAAATTTTAAACAAAAGCCCAATTTGTATGCAGAAACTCCGAGCGGTCCTCCGGGAGCCGAAAACAAATACACCTTGAAGAGCGTTTGCTAGGGAACACTACAGGATAAGACACCTGTTTTTTTTCTGTGCCATCTGTGCTTTTATAACACACACCTCCTAAAATATCTTATTATTGTCCCAGTACAATGCTGAACTCTGATTGGACGAGTGTTCGCTTCTATATGGGTTAAACGAAACATTTATCTATTTAAGGTAAACGATTTATTCTCTTTTAAGGGTGAGTTAGATAACATTAATTAGCTAACGATTTTTCCTTCTTCAGAAGTTTAAAGGTGCAGTGGGACGTTTTGGGAAATGCTAACTGTAGCCTGATAGCACTGAATGTCCCTCCTTCGTGGTTTAAACCCACAACATTACTACAATACTTTATATTACAGTTAGTAATAATACTAAAATATCAAACATAAAAATAGTCCACTAATTCAAAACACACCAAAATCCAATCACACCATATTCCTACGCGTCCAATAGAAATACTGTAACCATTACATCATCTTTCAGACCCAGAGTCCAGCGTGGAAACACAACACTTGATATTACTTCAGGTTTTTGGTCTGTTTTAATTCAGACTTTCTTTCCGCAGTATGTGAACACACTGCTGTTGTATCCTGTCATATGTTGAAAGCCTATCATAATGTCCGGCCCAAACTATTTTGATTGGATGAACATTTCTTGGTCCTACGCCGTCCACAGAATATATAAATATAGTTAGACCATTTAACTTAATGATTGCTGTCGGGATTTGAAAAGACTTTTAACCAGCGGGACTAAAAAAATGTCTCACCTATTGTACTTTTAAAATTATATTTGCTATGAGTTCCTATCAAAAACAAACATCATATTCCAACCTGTCCAAAAGAAATACTGTAACTTTGACATCACCTTTCAGACCCTTTGACTCCTGTAGTCGACTCCACAGTGAAAACACAGCACGGATATTAATTCGGGTTTTTGACGTGTTTTTAACAAGACTTTTTTTTAACACTCTGATGACAGGGTTGCCAGATAGAGTTAAAACTTTCCATTCATGAAACTTAAATAAATACCTCAACAGGGGGGGAATAGTAGGAAAGCCTATCATAATATTCGGACCAAGTTTTTATGGTCCTACAGAATATATAAATACATATAATTACATTTAGATCAATTAGGTGAATAATTGCTATCAGGATGCGAAGACTTCCAACCAGGAGAACAAAAAAAGTTTTGAGCCCAAATCACATCTGCTCTGTCTTTAGGACTAATCGTTCATCTCATCCATAGTCTTGTTTTTGGATGTTTTTATAGCTACTTGTGACTCATATACACCAGTATAAGCAGCAACCCACCAAGTAAAATGTGTATTTTTAGTATTTTTAGGGCAATTCATAAATAGTCCTTATTACGAGTCACAGCTGCTGCGGATGGACAGACGTGTCTGGTCAGGTGGTGATTCAGAGCAACTGTTGCCACAATGAATCTGTAATAAACTTCACTAAATTAAAACTTTCTTAAAGGTTCCTAGCCGAAATAAATGTTCGTAGTCATGACATAATCTGTATAATGTATAAACACACGCTATGGCGTCACCCAGATAAGGAGTCTGGGTCCTCTTAAGGTTTCTTTCTGATATCGTTTCAGGATTTTGTGTTCATTGAGAATTAAACATGAATACACTCTCGAAGCTAGTGCTAGCTAAAGCTAATATCAACAATTACAAATGCTGGTGCGGTTTGTAAACACCAGAATACGAGCTTCATTGAAGCGAGGTTGAGGTTTTGGGTAAAAGGGTTTTTCGCAAACACTTAAAAAACACTGTAAAGCGTCTGTTTATCCGATTTCGAAAACCGAGAGCAGCAGATTGTCCTGATCCCTCCGGCTTTTTATTTCATGGCAGATTTCCATCTCATTTACTAATAATCTGCCCAAGTGTTACGTTCTTCATGGCTGAAATGTTTCGCGTGTTCAGAACAGTGATGCGTATCTTTGGGGGTAAACCGCCACCTATAGGCTTCAGTTCATCCAGTTCTCCCGTTTTCACAGTTCGACTGGGATGATTTTTACTGAGGAGAATGAATTACCAGGATGCTTTATGATGCGTCGCAGAATAGAACCTTTTTTTTACAGCAGTGTGTAGTCGATCCCCTACCGACTCGCGTATTTTACGCTAAATTAAGACTTTTGTCCAGGGAAATAGTGAAACATCGGGGAGTCGGAAAATCGTTTATGGGTTATTTTTATTTCTATGTATCGAAAAGGAACATTTTCGTTTTACTTTCATGGTGTTTGCAATCGAACTGTTTATTCCATTTATTCATCATTGATTTTCTGGAAAAAAATAGTCCTGGTTTTGTTCTATTTCTATTTTCTTTACTTTTTTTATGCTTATACGCTTCTATTTGAACCAGATGACTTATTTAGTCGCACCTGAATTCTTTAAACTCATCCTGTTTACTTTATCTAAAGGAATTTCTCTCAGTTTTTTTGTAACGCTGTTGCTGAAACCCTGACTTGACTCTGATTGGTCACAATTTTTATTTTTCGTATTGCTTCGATTTTATTCTTGTAATTTCATCTTTAATCTCAAAGCATTTTGAATTTATTACCAAAGTATTACGACTTTCTTCTAGTAAATTCTGACTTTATACCTGTAATTTTGTCGTTATTCTTGTCATTTTGACTTTATTCCTGTAATTTTAACTTTATTCCCATAATTTTGACTTTATTTTTGTAATTTTGACTTTATTCTCAAAATATTACGACTTTAATATTGTATTGCTTTAACTTTATTCTTTATTCTTGTAATTTCAGATTTAATCCCAAAATATTCTGACTTTATTCTCATAATTTCACCTTTATTCTCATTCTATCGGAATTGAGCACTAAACTTCGAAGTGTGAATTACAGCCAGAATTGTTCTCCGCCCCCTTTTCTGACCAATCAAAAGCTAGAATCTGTAGCACACTAAATCTCAGTCGTGTTAGCAGACGCTTCGTTAAAAAAGCACAGAACAGCTGATAACCTCTGACCTGAAACACTGCCACAGATTAACCGCTTTTACACACACGCTACGGTTTCGCAAATAAGCACGGGGCCGCCGACATGTCATTAAACAAAACAAAAAATAACAGGTGTGTATTATAGCATCCTCCTTCTACCGACAAACACTGTAATTAAAGAAATGAACGAATGTATACAGATGCCGCCGTACTGCAGATACTTTATCTATTTAAAAAAAAAAATAGATTTTAATTCTAAATAAACAAAATCTTATTAAGACCCATTTATTTACCTTATTGTTTTCCTTATTTGGGCGTCTGTCCCGAAAAAAAGGACTCGGTCTCAATCAGACCTCATTTTCACACACTATCTGTTCGAAATAAGTTCTCAAGGTTCTTAAATAAGCGGTTTCCTTTTTAAAACAGATTTTTTAACCCCTCTGGAGCAAAGTCCACCACTCAAAAGGGAACTGGATCATTTTTGCCTGAACAGAATCCTTGACGTCGTTTCCTGCAATAACACTAATCATAGCGGGGCTACGGAGCGCCTGACCCGCAGTTCCCACAGGCCGGAAGTGGAAACTTATATAACCATAAGTCATGTGGGTTGCGTTACTGAGGTCTGATGGAACGTCTTCAAGAGCGAGATGTTTCTATGACGTTGAAAAGATTCCTTACAGGTTATAGCCTATTGATGGGGTTTTACATAAAAACACATCAACGTTTTGTTTAAAATAGCAAAGGAATTAAACGCCTGCTGCTATGATTGGCTAACAGTTTTGCATTTAAAAAAATTACCTATCACAAGCAGGCGCAAAGCGGTGGGCGGGGCTTAACAGACAGTGATGTTGAAGCAGGCTTCGTTCTTCTTATACGGAGGCGGAGCTTATCCACGCTATTACATCATTAAGTAGAAGATTTGAAAATCTGTCCATCGTTTTGTCCAACTACAAAGTTTTAAGTTTTGAAAGTTAGAGGATGTTTTTACAGCAGGATGACCTCTCAGGTAGGAATATGGTGTGATTGGATTTTAGTGTGTTTCGATAGTAACTCAGTTTATGTTGTTCGTGTAGCTTTACGAATTAGTCAAAATCGCTGTATTTTTATGTTCGGTATTTTATTACTGTGACTAACTGTATTATAAAGTTTTCTCACTGCTGAATGACACAGGATGTAATGTAGTAATGTTGTCTCTGGTCGCTGAGTCTGTGCACATTTAGAATTTTAGTATTATATAAGTTAACTAAATATGCGCATACTGTTAAATTTTATATAAGCTGGTAAGCAGAAGGAAGTACAGTTTAATTCAATATTAAATGCAAAAGTAAAGTGTAGGGAAAAAAATTCAGGTTTTATTCTAAAGGGTGCCAATAATTCTGTCAATACGACGCAGTCACATTTACATTAATGCTGTTTGCTCTTATCCAGAGCGGTTTGCATTTATACATCTGAGCAATTGGGGGGAATTAAGGGCCTTGCTCAGGGGCCCAGCAGTGGAAACTTGGTGGTTCTGGAAATCAAACCCTGATCCTCCAATAAGCAATCAAACACCTTAACCACTGCGCTACCACTTTTGATTCACTATTATGCATGAAGAGTGGAAATGGAAACACCAACATAAATATGAAAACTTTTTTATGGTTTCTTATTAGATTTTAATTACATGCAGCGTCTATTAGGTTTTTTTTTATTACTACATTTCGACCAATCGGAATCGAGAACAGACATTTTTATTTTCTACCCAGGCTTTACTTTTTGAGTCTAGTTCCTCTTAATGTTTTTTTTTTTTAATCCTCTAATAGGTTTTTCTCCTCTGATCTGTTCGTCTAAATTTTACATTTGTATTTTATATGTATAATTTATGGATTCCTGTGAAGCTGATTCGCTTCGGTAATAAAGCTGAATTATTTGAATTAAATACGCTACGCTTTTTATATACTGCGTACGATAATGTGCCGTAATAAAATGGTAACAGTTTGTCTGTTGACCGAAGCCCCGCCCACTGTCCAGAACCGCTAAATCAGTGCATCCGAAACGAAAACCTCTTCCAAGCGTTCACAGCTTACAGGTCATACAGGCTTTTAGGACGAACTTCCAAATCGGATTAACAATTATGTGGGTGAGAAAACCCGGTGATGAGGGTTATGTAATTAGAAAGCAAACGAAAGTGAAGGTCCGTGTGCCTTGCGTAACCTTTATATAATAAGCACCCGCCTCGGAGCGCTCCGGCGTTCGCCCACATCTTTAGCCGAATCAGTGTTTGTTCTAAAGATGAACTGCAAGATTTTTTGCGAGGTAGGGGTGGAACTCAGCTTCCTCATACGTTTGCATGAATTTGCTACCGTTGCTATGGACAAGTAGCTGAGTAGTAGTACGGTATATCAATTTGTTTAATCATCACCGACAACCCAATTTAGCATTTTAGCAATTTAGCAAACCACTCTGGATAAGGACATCTGCCAAACGCTGTAAATTTAATGGTGTTTGGGGGAAGTGGTAGCTCACTGTTCCCAGATTATATTCCCAGAACCATTATATGGCCACTGCTGGGCCCTTGAGCAAGACCTTCAGAGTTGCTCTGAATACAACCACTGCCAGATGCCGAAACCTTTCAAAACAGTTCAACTTGTTGGTAAAGGTTAACATACAAGGGCTCTGGTGGTTTAAATGGTTAAGGTTCTGGGTTGATTGGATGATCAGGGTGCCAACTGTTTAGACCCTGCCAAGCTGCCACTGCCGATTAGCAGGGCCCCTAATTAGCCCTTTCTACTCCAGGGGGCGTATTATGGCTGTTCCAGTGCTGACTTTAACTTCCCTAACTGGAAACTGTGAAAGAGTTTCTCTGCAGTAATGTTTACAGTATGTGGCAGTTAAATGATTAAGGCCCTTACTCAGGGGCCCAGCAGTGGCAGATTGGTGGTCCAACACCTCAATCACTAAGCTTTGGTTTCCCCAAGAAAGTTTTACATCCGTTAGTTGGAATATAGAATAAGATTTAAACTCTAATGTATATTTGCAGACCAGGTGCCATGTCGAGGATATCTCTGAACCCAAAGTTTTACCCTGAATCATTGGATTCATTTTCCTTCCTCGGACCATATGGCAGAATTAAAACATCTGGTGCGCCCTTAGCTGCCTGTTAATCCATAAGAAAAATTCTTGATCGTATTGTGTTAACGTATTAAGCATCTGGCCATGCGAGTATAATCAGTCCTGCCTTTCTGAGATGAGGCGAAAGTCTGAGATTTCGCTCAATACAGGAGATGACATTTAAAGCCAGAGTCGCAGTAACATGAACACCAGCCGCCAGGAACAAGCTGTAAAACAGCACGAGCAATCAGAGCCACGTCGTTTGACCAAGAAAGAGGATGTAATAGTTTGTAATTAAAGCTGTTCTGACAGGTTCATTAAGAAGCACTGGCTCAGCACGGCTGTATTAATGGTGCTGGACTTGCTGTTCGGGGGTCCTGGGGGTTTGAATGTAGTCGACCCCTTTTAAGGGGCGTTTTAGACCCCCTAAAACTATCAACTAACAAACTAGCTACATTTATTGAACTAAAAAATGCAATAAATGTTAATAACATTTTTTTTCTTTGCTATTCTGCCCATGCGCGACGATCCTTCGTTTAAAGTGCAACGGCTCGGGATGGATGTCGGCCGGAGGTGGGAGAGCAGGGGTGGGCAAACTTTTATCATTCCATTTTTGATGACTTCGGCTGGAGGAAGATGGAGTTGAATCTGTGGTCAACTTAGAACTTATCAGTTGCTCAGAGCTTTCGGATTGGATATACAAGACGTCCCATAAGTAGGAAAAATAAAATCTTTTCATGAAAAAAATATTCCCAGTTCTCACCTCACTTGATTTTTATCTTCGAGAGCATTTGAAGGTCATGGTGTTTCAGGAAAAGATACAAAATCATCCCAAGAAACATACCACCAACACCATTACAAGCATAACTCTAGCTTCTTCAGCAGTGGAGAACACGCATCCAAATGTCCACATATATATATAGTCTGGAGAGTCTGGTTCCTCTGGAGAGCCTGGTTCCTCTCAAGATTTCTCTGTAAAATCATCTCATGGAGTTTTTCCTTGCCATCGTTGCTAATTGGGGATAAACAATTTTTACATTTGTGTAATTTTATTTTTTTGTAAAGTTGATTTAAGAAAGTGGAAACACACCTCAACAACAAAACAGACTGAAGCCCAGCAGTGAGACGAACACAGTTTATTAGCAATGCGTCGAGTTTGCTTTAACGCCAGGATGAAGCGGTTCTAATTGTCGCAAGTCCGGTGTTGGAAGATGTCTGCGAATGTACTGTGGTTTCTCGGTTCTTCTCTTCAGCTGCCGTGCTCCTGTAGCGCCTCTGCCATGAAGAGCTTGCCGAGGTTCTGCGAGGTGAACTCCTTCACGTTCTGACAGTATGTGTTGATTTGTCCTTGAGAGGAAAAAGGAAACGTGTGTGTGTGTGTTAAATAATATGCAAATGAGCGAAACCGAATATGCAAATCAAAACTCAATTAGAGGCCATTACATTATGATGCAATTGGAAATTTTGAAGGAAATATTATGGGAAATAAAAAGGAATAATAATAAATAAATAAACTGAATGTTATACCCCTTTATAGGAAAAAAAATTGGGTCACATGATACATGCAGTGTAAATCGAGCAATTTCGTTATTTTTTTGGCGATGCTCTTAAACCTGTCCAGAATTCGTCCACTGTGAGTTTTTCTCTTAACCCCCCCCACCTCCCCTACAGAGACACACACTCACACACACGCACACACACGAACACACCCATATACCCTGGCAGCTATACAGATGAGGAAATCAATGAGTGTAAAAGAATAAAAGGCAGTGTAATTGGTTGTGAATGGTTGTGATTGCCCCCTCAGGCACCTGCGATGAGAAGTGTGTCCATGCGGGGAGGAGGAGGTGGGGGTCTGAACATCTTGTTGATGTCCTCCTCAGGCAGCGGCGGTTCTCCTCTGCTCTGCCGCTGGGCGTTCTCCTGCTGTCGCCTCTGCAAGTACTACAGAGAGAGGAAAAGAGATACAGACAGAAGCAGCCAGATAGAGAAAGAAACAGAGAGATTTATCAAGAAAGGAAAAGAAAGAAAGAGAGAGAGAGAGAGAGAGAGAGAGAGGAGCAGAGTAAGATACAGAGAGAGATAGACAGAGAAAGAAAGAAAGAGAGAGAGAGATTCAAAAAGAGAGAGAGAGGGGTGATTCGGAGAGTTGGAAGAGAGAGAGGGAGAGAGAGAGCGAGAGATACAGAGAGAGAGCAAGAGAGAGCGAGAGAGCGGAGAGAAGAGATTAGAGAGAGAGAGAGAGAGAGAGAGAGAGAGAGAGAGAGAGAGAGAGAGAGAGAGAGAGAGAGAGAGAGAGAGAGAGAGAGATGAGAGAGAGAGAGAGAGAGAGAGAGAGAGAGAGAGAGAGGTGGTTACTAATTGTACATGACACTGGATAAAAAAAAAAAGAAGCTGAGATTAAATATTTTACTAAAAGAAAGAAGCAGCATTCAGACCGAAATATGGACACGCCACAGAGTTTAACAGTGTCACTTGTCAGAGATCAGTTAAGTCTTCTTGGTCTTCGTTTATCAAACACGACTTATCGGCTGTTGGATTACAGTCCATCCGCTCTTAATGTCAACCAACTGACTGTCATGGAGGAAAAGTCGATTTCGTTCTCAGGTTCTATCTGTGATTTACATCACCGGTCAGGATATTGGTTATTTCTTTTCGAATGTGGGGACCTGATTAAAAGCGTATGATATTAAACGATGATGGACGAAGTGTGTACGGTACACGGGAGGACGGAAAGAGTGACTGATGTTTGGGGTAATTACTGAGGATCTGACGGTGTCTGATAAAAAAGGCCTTGCAGATTGAAGCTCCGCACTGTTTGATGAATGCACCTGTGGCTTCCTGTCAGACGCAAACAAAGGCTAACTAATGTGTATGAATGTTGATGAATTAGACTGTTAAATTTATTCATGGCACCGGGTTAGAGCTGAAGGTTGAAAAATAAAATTCAATAATCATGAGAACAATGAGAAATCAGCTCAGATCTACACAGAAGAACCTTGTCAATGATCTTAAGGCAGCTGAGATCCTGCAGCACCCGCAAGCTCACCCTGCTCAGGGAAGAACCTGTCTGGAGTTTTGTGGTCAGATAAAACCAAATTTGAGATCTCTGACATCAAGTCAACTCGCCATGTTTGGAGGAGGCGGTATGCTGCCTATGACACCAAGAACACTCTTCCCACCATCAAAGTGAAGGTAGAAACATTATGCCTTAAGGAATCAGCCCAGAACTAGGAGAATCTTGTCAATGATCTCAAGGCAGCTTGGACCAAAGAAACGAAGAAAACAATTGGTTAAGAAGAAAGATAGAGAGAGAGAGAGAGAGAGAGAGAGAGAGAGAGAGAGAGAGAGAGAGAGAGAATGTCTGGAGGATGAAGAATTCTGCCCATGACCCCAAGAACACCATCGACACCATTAAACATGAAGGTGAAAACTTTAAACATGGAGGTAAAAACATTGTTTTGGATGTGTTTAGCTGCTAAGGGGACAGGACAACTTTACCAGATTAAAGGGACAATGGACAGGACCATGTACCATCAAATCTTGGGTGAGAATCACCTTTCCTCAGCCAGGGCATTAAAAATGTGTTGTGGACGGGTATTTCAACATGACAATAACCCCAAACACATGGCCAAGGCAACCAAGGAGTGACCCAAGAGGAAGCACATTTAGGTCCTGGAGTATCCTTGTTAGTCTCCGGACCTCAGCCTCGAAACATTAATGACTTGGAAAAGGTCTGCAATGGACGATGTCTGTGATGTTAAAAGGGCAATAAAACACATAACTGATGGGGATACCTGGTGTTTCTGCTGCTGCTGCTTGCTCAGGTTACGGCAGTATGTGTTGTACTTGACGATTTCTTGGCTCATGTCGTCCATGCGGTCCATCAGCAGCTGCAGGTTTTTCTCCAGATGGTTACTGAGGACACAGATTGACACCCGATTAAGCAACAGTCTGATTAAACGCTCGACTGACCCTTCAGGAATGACGCGCCATGCAAGAGAAAATATATATATATATATATATCACACCGGACTTTCGCATCGCTTCTCATCCATAGAATTTCTGTCACACGTCCGATTTTTATCTGTGTTTGTTGCTTTCTGTGATTTTCACAAGTACATCCATTCGGGGCGGAATCGCACGCTGTAGGTTCTCACGTTTCGACTAAACGCCAGAACATTCATTACACGTTTTCAGGCTCGGTGTTTCTGCACTCCTACGCTCGCTAGGCGACATTTGCCATTTACCAAGACAACAAAAGGGCATCGCTGTACACCGCCGGAGTGAAATTACGCTATGCATACATTATCATTATCCTGATGATAGGAAGGTGCTGAAATTCTGCATGCCTATTAAACACACACACACACACACACACACACACACACCATGTCTTTAACTGCTTTGAATTCCTAATGAACTCATACTCAGGAAGCAGCTCACTTCTTCTAGGTGATTTTTTTTATTTTTCCGGGTTTGTGTTTGTGACGAAACAGTGATACTGTTACCATAGTTACGTTACACAGTTTTACGGTGTTTTTAGTACGATAAGGTTTTAATAACAGCGCACTCTTTTTTTTAAATTATTTTACATTCAGACTGCCCTAGTTATATTGTTATAGTAATACGAGTTGTTTAATTGGGTTTGCTGTGAGAGAGTAAAATGAGAATATTGACAGTAGGGTTGTGTAAAAATATCGACGCAGCTAACCATCACCATAGTTTTTTTTCACGATAGAGTATCGATATTCTAACCTTTAGTATTGCTTCAAATATTTTGAGTTAAACGATTTACGCTACGATAATAATACGATAATAATACATAATAATACGATAATTAATTTAACTCATCAGTGCGTGTAAACGTCTTCCTCCTCCTGTACTGTAGATGTCGCTACAACAAGCAGCGCGGAAACAATAATATCGACTCCGGCTTTGTATTTGTTGTATTTTTAGCAACTTTTTTTTTTTGAGGTATTGCAATATGTATTGTATTGCGATATATTGTCATATATTTTATTGTGACCCATGTATTGTGATTAGTATCGTATCGTGAGACCCCTTACCGATACACAGCTCTAATTGAAAGTGTAAGAAATAAAATAAATCGGTACAGTTGCTATTATTGAGTTAAAAAAACTAAAATAAAACAAATAAAGATCAATTCACTGGGGAAAAAAAACATAAAGTATCAGTTCTTTAAAAAATTGGTATCGGTCGATCTGTAGTTTTAATACAGGTAGTAATTTATTTTACAGAACACTTACAGCTCTATTAGAACGTTACTGTTGCTAATATTTTAATAATTACCATCTGATAGGCTGTTACACTTTGGCGGGGGACATTGGACTGTCAGTTAGGAAGATTAGGGTTCGATTCTCAGCAATACTAAGCTTTTACTTCCCTTAATCCCCAATTGCCCAGTTGAGTAAAAATAGATAAATGTAAGTCGCTTTGAATAAGGACGTCGGCCAAATGTTGCAAAGACTCAAAGCACTTTTCTACAAAGTACGTCTTTCTGTATAACGACGTCTGCTAAATGATGTAAATTACTGAAACTTGCATGGTGGATTTGATGATGCGTTTTAAAAGATGTTTATTTAACATTCAGGAAAGGAGTCTTTAGCGTCGGTGCTCGTTTACAGTGAGAGCCTTTAGGACAGGGAGGTTTTATCTACTGAGAAACAGGGCTAAAAAAGAAGAGATGGAAGCTAATTGTTAACTTCTGACCTGCTGGATAAACTGAGCAGTTCGTGTTTGTCAGTCAGGCTGCTTTTGTCCTCCAAATCCCACATCAGCACGTTCATCAGATGCGAGTTCTTGATGCTGATTGGCACTTCTTCAAACATGTCTTCGAAGCCGATGTTTGCTTTCTTTAGACTGGAAATAAAACCCAGATGCATGAGAGGTTAAAGCTGGATGAATTATAAATAAGCGCTAACTAAACCCATGTGTTTATTTTGGTTATGTAACAAAACCTCATTCGAATTCTGCAAACTGGTGTTGGCGGAAGCTCGTATTAGACACGGAGCACCAGTGAGGTCCGGTAAAAAAACAAACGAGTGCCTTTAATATTAATAAAGGACTATTTTCTAACAGCAGTCCTGTATGTATAAAAAAAGCTGCTGTTTAAAGCCGAGAAAGTTTTTGTCCTTTTCCCGCTACAGATTTCAGATTTCTAGCCAAAATTCCTGCGCTGTTATTTGATCCTACTACTCTTGCGCAATTTAAAAAAGCAATCACCGTCTGCCTGCGAGACCCGGGAAAGGCGTGAACTGTGTGGCCGAGATTGATGACTAATCCGACACATTCGGTTCAGACGCCATTACTGTTCTATAAAGTTCCTTTGCTGATGACCGACGCCGCGGGGGGTAAAATCTGTGCCTTTTCACTTCGCTTACAAAGTAAGACAAATCCGGGAACGCCGGCGAATATATTCCCGACCTTGAAAGGATCTACCGCCTGCTCGAAAAAGGCGAGAGGCAAAAGGTGAAGAGGGGCATGATTTCAAATGTGAAATATTAATACTGATATCTGCCTGTGGACTGCAGATGTTCTCACAAGAGATTTTTTTTTTTTCAACTTCACACTGACTAATGCAAATCAGACCTCATCATATAAAACGTATGCATACATTTGCATACATAACAAAAGCCAAACAAACCTCCCAAAGATGCTTTGAAAATATGTATTTAATGCCATTTTCCGTATTAATGTACGCATTTAATATAGACATTTTATTAGGAAACATTCTGTGATCTAATCAGACTGTATAAAATCTGGAAAAATCTGGAAAAAAGATAATGCTGCGTTTCATCTAAAGTCACAAAAAATGTGTGTAATTATCGTTTATACATATGCACAAATTGACAGTCCATAATAATGCATACACTGCTGCACATTTCCTGATAAAGCATACATTGCAATGACGCATACATTAACGCATACATCTTAATGATGCATACATAAAAGCACACATCCCAATGACGCATACATTAACGCACACATCCCAATGACGCATACATTAACGCACACATCCCAATGACGCATACATTAACGCACACATCCCAATGACGCATACATTAACGCACACATCCCAATGACGCATACATTAACGCACACATCCCAATGACGCATACATTAATAGCATACATCCCAATGCATACATCCCGACGATACATACATACATAACGCATACATCCCAATGACGCATACATTAACGCACATACATCCCAATGACGCATACATTAACGCATACATCCCAATGACGCATACATTAACGCACACATCCCAATGACGCATACATTAACGCACACATCCCAATGACGCATACATTAACGCACACATCCCAATGACGCATACATTAACGCACACATCCCAATGACGCATACATAAAAGCATACATCCCAATGACGCATACATTAACGCACACATCCCAATGACGCATACATTAACGCACACATCCACATGACGCATACATACGAACGCATTACACATACAATTAAGCCATAGGCCCCATACATTAACGCACACATCCCAATGACGCATAGATTAACGCATACATCTCAGTGACATACAGAATTTATAAATCAAAATGACGGACATTAACGCTTACCTGAGCATTTAACGCATACTCCCAATCCTTTTTAACGATGCATGTACATTTTTAACTGCGTACATCATTCCCAATGACGCATACATTAACGCACACATCCCAATGACGCATACATTAACGCATAATTTCTGCAGTGTGACATTATAAATGAAATTTGGAGAATCTGTAGAACAAAACTTTTTGTGCAGCATTTTCTGCGTGTGTATGCTTGTGTGTGTGTGTGTGCACACATGCGATACTTACCTTTCTGGTGAAAAGTCTTTCTCTTTACAGATCTCCATCAGTCTGGGCGTTAACCTGTAAGCTTTGAGGGATAGCGAGCCTTGCGCTGTCTTGATGGGATCTACAAAAAAGACCACACTTTGAAGTAAAGTTTTACAACACTAGCCAATGAAGCGCTCTCAAACTGTCAACCCACACAACATGTATAGCCAATTTTTTAAAAATTATTTCTAATTATTAGTATTAAATGTTGTTACATGTTCATGATACAATCTAGAAATAAGTCGTAACTATGGAAACACTAACGTATCAATCGATTTGAGAATTAGACAGCACTATGAATTGTGATATAGATGGGTCAAAAGAAAAACTGAAGCAAACAAATTTCCTGAACACACACACACACACACACACACATACAGCTTAATTCATGATTGACAATTCAATCTGGAGTGTGTGAAGTAAAGGTCAATCACCAAAGGATTTCTTCCTACTTGATAAGAGACGTAAGGGTTATAGCGATTGCCATGGGGTGGCACAAAGGGCAGCTCCCCAACAGCTTCAATAATTGAGTTATGCTGAATTAATTTTGTTGTCAGGGTTGTCAAAAGACTTCAGTCACATTTTTAAAGTCTTCGTCCAGGATTGACGTCTCTGCTCGGAGTCTGTTTGCGACAAAAGAAACCCATAAAACCTGTTGTGTGTGAATCAACCTCGAAGGCGTGCTAAAAAAACACTTTCCTGGTCCTTGGATGCTGGAAGGCTTGTTTATTTGGTCCTTTAATATAGCAGGCTGCATTATTGATGCATTTTAAATGTGTTGTGATTAACTGCATCACTCACACGGTGAATTCCTCTCTGTAAAAGACTGAAAGATTAACAGAACGCCACCAAAATTCCCTGAAGGCTTGAACACACGGCTTCTACCTAATGAACTTGAGGTTGGAGAAAGTGTGAAGGCTGTGTGAAGCTATTTGAAATAAGATTAAATATTAATAAATGACTGCTAAAATGTTAAAAGGAAGTACGTGATAAGAAACGGAATACATGCTGGCATCTGGAGAAAACGTCAGAAGTCCATGTGGTTCAATTCGGCTTAAACATAAAAAAAAAAAAACAACACATTTTAAAAACTGTGATAGCTAGTTAAGCTATGCTATGCTAGCTAGCTAAGCTAGCCTAGGCCGTTTGTTTTGTTTACTTCCTGTTTTGTCCTAATGTCCTCCTGTCATGTGCTTCCCTTTGTCCTTGTGTCTTGTTCTCACTGGTTGTTCAGTCCTGTGTTTGTGATTGTGTTCAGGTGTGTCTTGTCTAGTTAATGAGTTTCTTGTGTATTTATAGCCCTTGTGTTTTGCCTTGTCTTTGTGGATTATTCTTTGCTGTTTGTCTATGTACCGCTGTGGAGAGTATCTGTTCATGCTTCTGGTTTTGATAAATGTTCCTGTTATGTATATAGTCACTGTAATACAGTCACTGTAAATAAACTGCACTTGGGTTCAATACATTTCGCCTCAGTGGAGTAAACGTTACAACAACAGATTGTGTAATTTTGGGTCTTTTAAAAAGGTCCAGACAGTAGTTAAAGGTCCAGGACCCCTTCGCTAGAGTGTGTTTGCCAAACTCCTAGTTTGCAAAATGTGCTAGTATTTTTACAAACTGGTTAACATGCCAGCTCATTAGTTGCTAACATAAGAACTGAATGTGTGAGGTGATTATGTTGGCACTGTAACCTATAAATTGCACTCGCTGGAAGGAAGACGTGACTTTGCAAAATCGGGTCTTACCGTAAATAAGCACCACAGACTCCTCGATAGCGTGCTGGTAGCTAAACTGGGAATCCAGCAGAGCTCGGCTCACAAACGAACTGTGGTACGTGGACTGGTACCAGCCGACGTGGAGGTGGTCGATATTGACGTGACGGAGACTCCTCATCATCTCCATCTGGTATTGAACTGAAAGAGAAAGACAAGAGTGACAAGGTATGAAGAGAAGGCAATCAGAAAGATACTGAGATCATGCCACCAGAAGACGGATAGAGATGGACACGCAACCTGAAAACGGCAAGCGGTGACTGGGACACACTCGAGTGAATACCACCCCAAAAAAGAGACCAGAAATAAGACAATAAACAAATAGAGCCCCAAATACCCACACCTCCTATAAAAGCATCTGATTTGGAAAGGCACCAAGTAAGAAACTTGCTATTACAGAGGCATCTTTCAGCAGTAATCAGAGTCCTGCTTAATTGGCTGTATCTGAGGGGTTTATGTGCAGCCATAATGAAAGGGAATAAGAGAAGAAGCCAGAGGGTGAGAGCAACGAGGACCTGCAAAATGTTTATTACACTCTATAAGGGTATAGATGATGCCTGGTGTATACTGTTTCCAGAAGCCCATAATGAAAAAGGGGACAGGATATTCTTGGACGTATGAAAAAACTGATTCAAGAGCAAAGGGTTGAGTGCTCCAGAAAAAGGGCAACCAGTTCAAACCAAAGTAAACCGAAATTATTGCTATTTCTATAGTAACAAGACCAAGCCACCAAGCTGCCACAGCAGGGGCCCTGAGCAAGGCCCTTTAGCCCATTTAACTGTATGACCCCGTACGGATCAAAATTAACCAATCCTGAGAAAACTGGCATCAAACAAATGATTTAATATTACAGAAAGCAGAAACAGGTTCATCTGTTCATAAGGGTTGGCCAAGATGCTAAAATTGAGTGGGTGTCAGAATGAACCCTGTCAGCGTGAAAGGATAAAAGCATAAAGATTATGTTAAATCGCACAGATTCTGTAGTCAAAAAGGAACTCATTTTACAGTCAGCAACAAGATAAGCGCTGAGAACGTCAGGAAGCATGCCCTGAGTTCTGAATCCTCCTCGTTCCGATATGGCTACTTAACGTCCAAATGTTCTTACGGTTTCTCATATTCAGCTGGATATCATCTTTCGCTAAGTTGTCATTATTTAGCTTAATTTCCAAAAGCTTTGACAGGAGACAGGGTTCTATTTCCAATCTTTTCATCTTGACACATGGTGAGAAACATTAATAAGGTGCACAGAACGAACTTGCTCGCACCGCTTTACAGTCTGACAACTATACCCATCATCAACAAAAACAGAAATGAGAGAAAAAAAGAAGCAATAAATCATAAAAAAAATTTGGCTGCTTTTTCATAAGTGGAATATGTAAAAATGTAAGTGATGCCAATTGCCCAGCCTTGACGGGCACAAGGGAAAAAGACTACCATATGTTTTTCTAAGTGAGCTATATTGCCAAGAATGTTGCAACAAAAACACTTTTCTTTCTTTGCACTTTCTCTGTGTTTTATCAGGAAACCGAAAGTTCTTACACCGGTGTGACAGCCCACCATCTTAACGTCTATCGTGTAGGCGAAAAGGGTCTCCAGGATTCAAAGCATGTAGCCCTGTTGCTAAACCTCCATATATTAGAACAGCCAGTTAGAGATGATAAAGAGCAATTGCAACTTAAACGCTTGAAGAGGTATGTTAAATGAGCTTTCATTTAGAACAATCCTACAGAAAAGGCTACAAAATAAAATCTACAGGGAAGCTGGTAAAATAAAATAATTCTTCTACCTGGGGTGAGGTTTCTCCTTCAGGGGGAACTATTTAGGGCTCAACATGCACCCCTGGGTTTTTTTTCAGGTGTTATCATTTAGATTTGCAATAGACTACATTATATTAATGTTTGTATCTTCACATTATCATTACTATACCTTCAGTTGATGGTCCAACGGCATTCTTTGAAATCAACTTGCTATATAGCCAAAGGTACGTCAAGGTTTGGCCATCACACCATAGTTGTTACCATTGCTTTGGGGGAACAGTAATGCTCATAAGCTCCAGGAAGTCATGGTGTGGAGAATAAGAACCTGAATATTTTTTCACAGAAGCCTCACTTTGACTTAACCCCACCAAACACTTCTGGGATGAACTGAAGTACCTTCACTCAAAATTAGTGCCTGATCTTAGACATGCTGCTACAGTTGAATCAACACAAGTTACCACAGCCATGCCTTTATTCTATAAAAACAGTGTCTATAGATGCTTTTGAAGCCACTATTATGTTCCATTCCATCGGTTAAACTTTCCACCAATCCACTTTGGTCAAAGTTCCACCAATCAAGTTACTGGTGTACTTCACGTGCAAGAAGAATCAAACAAAAGTGGTGGTCCACAGTTTAATCGTATCAGAGATAAACCAACAGCCTGGGACACAAGCAGTATGATTAGTTAAAATTGCCACCTTACCTCTTGTATCAGAGTATAGGCAATTTTAGATTTGAACTCCAAGTATAAAAGCTATTTGCTCACCGATTGTTCATAAGGACTGGGACCACTCTCAGCACCTACACTTGCATTAAACTGCCAGTACATATGACCACAGAAATGACAAATGTGTGAATGTAAAGAAATTGCCCTTACAACTAAGTTAAAGGGCACAAAAAACAGAGTATAAACACCTGGGAGTCAAACAGCGTCATTTTTTAATCTTGGTTTAAAGACATTTGTTTCGGCATGATGATTGCAAAGTCACCGCAAACTAAATAAACCCAACCTCTCGGCAGTGGCGTAATTTATTCTCTTGATCCTCATTCAAAGCAGAACTCTCATTTGATCATTTTAGCTGAGAGAGAACATAAAGTTGAAATTGCACCTGTATTGAAATCCATTACTGCTGCCAACCCCAAAGAATTTCCACAGAGGCACT
The DNA here is from genome assembly GCA_005784505.1 of Bagarius yarrelli. NCBI lineage: Eukaryota > Metazoa > Chordata > Actinopteri > Siluriformes > Sisoridae > Bagarius > Bagarius yarrelli. Next base: position 6,917,249 of record VCAZ01000005.1, read on the forward strand.
GTAATTTAACAGCTTTTGTGTACGACAAGTGGTCGGGGGGCCAGCCAGAATTACTTAGCCTGAATAGGCCCAACAATGGGTTTAGAATAGGAGGAGAAAAAGTCCTTTGACTTGGACAAATGTTGCCTTATGATTTCCCGCTAAAGCTGGTACAGATTTTTTACCTGGAGCTGTGATTTATTTGTCCTGTATAATAAGCATTGGGTTAAAATAGGTTGTTACATGAGGATGAGGAAAAAAGCTTCTATGTTTTGTTTAAACGGAAATTTGGGTGTATAATGGAACAATAGAGAGGCTTGTTATATGGGAAAAGTTTTTTACTTCCAGCATTCACAAACACCAAAGGCAAAAGAACACCACAAGCTAGCAGGAAAAACTTTGGGCAGAATGGTCATGGTAATGGGCAGAACTAAAGTCTTTCATTAGGTACCGATCACATTTGGCAACCAGAACTACCCCGATATCTTAAGATGTGTAACCTTGCCGAAAATATTTATTAAAAAAAATACAGTGCCTTGAAAAAAGTATTTATACCCCTTGAACTTGCAAGTACGGGGGGGTGGGGGGTCTAAATACAAATGCACGCCACACCTTTCAGATTTTTATTCCCTTGAAATTTTAAAAACCGTATATCATTTTCGTTCCACTTCACAATTCTGGGCTCATTGTGTTGGTCTGTTACATTAAATCTCAATAAAATACATTTAAGGTTTTTTTGTGATTATAAGATGCCAAAATGTGAAAAAGCTCAAGGGGTAAGAATTCTTTTTCAAGGCTCCGTATAATTAATCGCAGATTAACACAATGACCAACTGAAAACTGCTTTCCAGCAGCTATTAAACACACTGAGCTGGTAAACATACTTAAGAAAAAAACCCGAAGCCCATTAATGTAGGAATCCGGCTGAGTCACTTGTCTATCAAGAAATGACAGATCTTAAAAATTACAGCCTGAAAAAGTTTTTAACCTTCATCCATTTTATCTAAAACCATAAATAACAGCTTTACTTCTCTACCTACACAAAACAGCAGCGGTAAAAATCCCCACCTCCACCACCACCACCACCACCAGCGCAAGACAAAAAAAAACCCAAGGGTAGTAGCACTGAATCAAATACAATTTGCTCATGTATTACTCCGACTATTTCAGCTAGAAGCCATAAATATCAAACAAAACCATCAGAGTCAGGGCCTGTAAGTGGAACCATATCCAAAACATCAATTAAGGCCTTATTATCAGGAGAGCAATCCAAGCAGAAAGGCCACTAACCTGCGACCTTGGGTAGGAGAAGCAGAATAGAAGAAACACTGAATTATGCATGGGGCCCTCTTAACTTAATTTGATACCTAGCTTGCGATGCCGCATTGAGCGTACACAGCATGGAAGGTCCTAGAAAAACCGCCGGGCTGTTGTGGCATGTTGAAAGTGGATGGTCACATTTGTATTACATTTGCATTTCTTTGGTCAGAAATTAATAGAAAACCCACCGTGGGCAATTTATATGTTTCACAATGGTGCGGTTTTGTTTTGCAATTTTCTACGCGTCGTGCATAGCCCATAAAACTACCATACTTGGGTTTTTTTTTTAAAATGCAATATAGATTATACATCAGTTAATTTCCATGGTTACACATCTACAAAGCATTTCATATTGCCTAAAAACCCTAGGAAATTTCTGATTCGGACAAGAATTAAAGTTTGCACAGTTTTTTGAAGGGACGGGGGCCACCACCGGCAATAACTCCTGCATTAGTGAAGAGGAATTAAACCAAAAAAAAAATCATTATTACAATCTGGAGAACAATTAGCGGCAACGCAGCAAATTTTGCTCGTAGACCTCCGGCTTACCTCGTTAATTTGAAATGATTACCATCGTGAAACAAAATGAAAAAAGGGAGCATTTAATTTGGTAACTGCATGACCCTGCCTTTTGCTGGAATGATGTAACTCATCTTCGTTAATGATTTAGTAATAATAATGGACACGCTGGAGTGAATAGTAACAAGTGCGTGTATTTTAGGGACTGCGGGTGCGTGTATTTTAGGGACTGCAGGGGGACGCGATTGCCTGTTGCGGCTGTTTTTTTGTAACATACGATTTGCAGCTTCTTTCATTCTGCGATTGCTGCACCAACGTGGCAGTGCATATAACAGCCCCACTAGCAAAGGGAAACACAGGTTTTCTTAACTAAGATCAATTGCTACTGATCTGTAGTGCCTAATGAAACACTGAACTAGGCAGAGTGCAAAACTCACTTCGCAGCCAATGAGTAAGGGTAAAATTAGTTCACTTCATGACCGTGTGGAACAGAGAAGAGTTACAACTTGAGACGCAGGTTGTTTCCAGTCATGCCAAGATTTGTCAAAAGATTAGATGTTGGTGTATTGCATATAAATTACAAGTTAGGTCCACTTTTTATTCTTTTTTTAACAGGTGATTACAGAAACAGACAAGAAGGGAAAAATAGGAAGGGGAAGGCGATAACTCTGCAAATGGTGGACGACTTCATATTTCACACTCAACCCGAGAGCAACTCTGGTGAATCTCTAACGACCAGCAGGATTTCAAGTACAGCAGACACAAAGTTCAACAGAATTTATAGCAGCACAACATCAGAATAATAAGCACCCACGTTCCGCGGCGAGACGTTGCAGTTTCACCTCGATATTTTTTGCCTGGTGCTGTAATTATAGCTAGCGGATGATGCCGGGTGCTGCGCGGCTCTCTGAATATCAGCTGCCTCAGCCCAATTTTCCCCCAACACACCTATAGCAGCGCACAAACCAACTTCGGCCTCAGTTTGTGGTCAGTAGAGGCTGATTGAATAATTCATTCTGTCACATGAAAGGGATGAGCTTTTTCATATAATGTCTTGAGGAGAATTTATATGACACTTATAGTCTGGTTCACAGCATTTTGTTGTTTCCTGTGTCCTCAAAAAAGGCACTGTACAGCGAAATTTATTTTCTTCCATATAACTTAAATGCTCTCTTGCATCGAGTAACAAAAGAGTGTTGACTGCAGTACAAAAGGCAAAATGTACCTGTCAAAAGCGTTTAAAGGTGAGCTGCAATTCTTCAAGAATGGGGATCTGAAAAACAGCCTGGCGGCACTGGGTAGTGTTTTCAGGAGCGGCACATGGTATTCCATCAGCCAGATAAAGCTGGGTTATGGTGCTGCTAAAGTGAGATATCTTCAAGAATTCATTCAATTGACCTTGTTTCAGGTTCACTTAACTCAGAGGCAATTTTGGAAAAATATATTCTCTAGCTTCAGACATGGGTATGCCGTCCATATTTTCCAAATTAAGAGGGTTTAAGGTCAATTTCAGTTATTTCTACTTGAACACAAAAGCTACATTTACACTGGAGGTCCTGATACCCAATTTCGACTATATATGTAACTAGGTTTACTTTTAAACTGACCCTTATTCAATATCTGAATTTACAATATACACAGCAAGGTAGACCCAGGTAGACCTACTGGCACGTGTCTGATTCATAAAAAAATTAAAGGCGGGTCACTTGATACATGGCGTGAAATGCGGCCTAAAATCTAGGTGTATCAGGTTCTCTTTATTTCTTAGGCAAAGCAGTCTGACAGTAAGGCTCCCAACAGACCCAAGAAAATCTTTTGTGCAAAGATCTTATTTCTTGCAGATCTTTCATCCAGAGTGGGTTACATTTATCCAATTATTGACTCGAACTGAGCAGTTTGGGTTAGGGGCTATGCTCAAAAGCCCAGCAATGGCAGGTTGGTGGTCCTGAGAGTTGGACCCAAAGTCATTTAATCAACCGTCCAACATCTTACCCATTTTGCTACAACTAGAACATACTTTACACTGCAAAAGTTGGTTTTAATAAGAGTTAGCTAAGGACGTTGGTTCTGCTTGTTTAATGTGCTGTTTGCGAGAATTTGTTCCACATGCTCGATGATAGCATATGGATAATTACGTTTTCACTACTCTCACAGTTAAGAGTTGGCACAGAGTGTTATAGAAACTGCAATGTTTTGCTGCTGGAAACCAGCCCACCCATTTTTCATAGTACAAATTCAACGGGCAGCTTGTGGAGACGTGTTGGCACCACTCGTTCCTGCTAGACTTTTTAAAAAATGTTAGTCATATTGGGATTTTTGGAACCTAGATCTTCTTTGAGGTCCTGACGCAAACTTTATTGTCGCTACAAAGCCAGAGGCTAACGGAAAGGGTCACACAAACTATATATATATATATATATATCTTCCATGAAGAAATAGTAGTTTAATTCCAGTAAGTAGAGCGCTTGTCACTTCAGATGAAGTCTTTGGCGTGGTTGTCTAGAGATACTCAATTAATTACAACTCAAGTGAAAAGGATAGAAAGCACCCTGCCAAAGCTTTGCAGAGGACAAACTCCAGGTAGTATCGAAAGCCTTTAATAAACCAAGCTGTTAAGGGAAACGATTGGCTCTAAACCAGAACCGAAGCTTAAACAATCTGTTTTCCACAAAATTGAGAGGTTTTGTGGTCAGAAAAAGTGAATCTGCTTCTCCAAGTTTTCCCAAAAACTCAATGACTCTTAGGACAATGTACACAATACACATTATCTACAAAACATCGTGATAAACCTGAGCCAGGTCATTAAAAAGTAGTTGAAAATATGAAGACCCCTGGATGTAACACGGTAGAGCAATGCTTTTGCCTCACAGATCCATGGTTTGGTTCAACCCTGAGCTGTTTGGAGTTTCACATGTCCTAAGGTGGTATGGGTTTTTAGGGTTCTCTGGTTTCTTTACATCTTCCTCAGGTATTCCACTGGGTTGACTAGATACGGAAACTTGCGCTGAGATCAAAAAACATGGAAATGGTATTCAGTGATAGCTTGGGATCTCATTTGTACCCCCACAAAGGCCATGGCAGATTTGGTAAATTGCTCTTCTTTACTTTTTAATACTTTTGTAATCAGGAATTCCCCGCATCTGTGGACCATGTCCAAGATTTCTGCCAGCTTATATGCCACAGTGCTTTTTCTGCCCAACCAACAGTTGCAGATGATTGTGGACATTTTGATTTGAGTTAAGGGTCAACAAATGTACACGCGCATTCTTGTCGACCAACTGCCTATTTAACACACCGCTTCCACTCGGAAATGGGTGTAGCTCTACATGCTGGCTCGTCAGTTTAGAACATCATGTTCATATGGCGGGGCCGAAACACGGAAGTGCAACACTGCCACCATCTGTGAGGCCAAGTTAGTGCTATGGAAAGAATAAAAAAGGAAATCTGCTGCAGCAGCAGGCGCTGAGGCATTTCTCTTATGCTGAGAAGAATGATCACAACAATAACACAGTCCTTTTACATCTTTTACGCAGTCGCTTTTACATCCACTGTCATGTTCATGAGAAGCAAAGGAGGTAGAAGGGAGTTGGACAAAATGATGAGCTACTGTGAGATGTGTCATTGAGCCAAAATGACTGCTTCAGCAAAAAGCAGAAGGTGAGACTGATTTGAAGTGTGATGGACTGCTGGAAATAGTGCTGGGCGGACTGCAGTTCGAAATCAAGCCGAGAGTTTTTTCGCTGGCGTCCTATCAGAATTCAATGTACACAGACAGAATACCAATAATTACTTCTTTAGATATTAATCAAGAACTGATTTGTTGCTTAGTTCTGACGAGGAAACACACAAATAATGTTTTAGCACTATAAACAACGGGCACTCCGCCTTCTCCTAAAGCCTGGAGATAATGATAAAGCTCTAAAAGCAGGAGGCAGTCTGAAACAACAAGTTTGTTTCTTGCCCCCAAGGAGCTGGAAACTTGGCCTTCCCTATAGTGTTGGTCTCTCAGAAGGTTGGATCTAGATACTGATTGCTTATAGCATAGCCTTCTTGTGTGTAATCTTCCAGCTTTTCAGTTCTACAGCTATCATAATGATAATTGTTGTTAAAGGTTAAAGAGGCATTCATTTATTCATTTTCTATACCCGCTTATTCCCTAATTCGGGGTCACAGAGATCTGCTGGAGCCGTCTCTGAAAGGGCAATAGGCAGGAGGGGTACATTCTGAACAGGCCGCCAGTCCATCACAGGGCCGGTTAAAGAGGCAATTTTTTTATATTTAGATCATTAGTAGGTGGAATAAAATCGCAACAGAAATTATGATGACAGTGTGAAGCAGCTTTTAGCTTTTTTTCTGCAATTATTTGATGACCCAATGCTAAAGTACACTTTTATCGAAATTATATTCTATCATAAAATGATGGCAGAGTAAAGCAAAACCTCAAGTTTAACAAGACTGCATTTTATGTACTACATTCTATTACATTTTTTTCCAACTAAGTAGTTGATGGTTAAGGACCTTTCTCAGAGAGCCAGCAGTGACAGGTCAGCGGTGCTAAGACTTAAACTTGTGATTTAATCACACCATTGTCAACCTAGCAACGACTGAGACCAGGGTTACCTTCGTCAAAGTCTGCATCGTCCTCATTGTGCTGAGGAAAAGGGAAGCAGTTGGTGATCTCTAGGTGGTCGTCAACCACCAGTCCCAGCAGGACCCCCTGTACCACCTCGGTGCCCTGTCCCTCTTCCTGGTAATGTTTTATGATCTTGAGTACCACCTGCAGACACACACCAAAGATACTCAGACACGCTGAGAGCACTAGACAGTTCACATGACCACAGAACATATGTATGATCAATATGGTCACACATTTGTGTATAAGGAAACAAGAGCTCCTATTATGGGAACTAACTAGAGCAGGGTATGGGGTTAATGGAAGCACAACTATCTATGCTTTGTCATTACCCTCACCATGGGACAGCCGGCCACAGAAAATTGATGCTAGGGCCACTCATAATTTCACAGTTCTCAGACCTTTTAACATGCGTACAAGTTTGCTGTTCACTTCCCTTAGAAAGAAGTGTTGATATGGATTGAAATTACTATGCACACATGGACTCAGCAGCAATACCTGCTGTACATCAAACAGATTCTCAAAAATATACCAAGTCTTGCTTAGAAAAAATGAAAAACAAAACACTAAATTCTTAGTATGTAAATGCCTTTACATGCCCAACATATACTTTTTTTTTTTTAACCCATCTTAGTAAGTTGGAGTCAGAGTGCATGATACAGCGCCCCTGGAGCAGGAAGGCTTAAGGGTCTTGCTCAAGGACCCAACAGTGGTTGGCTTACCAATGATAATCAATGATAGCCAAACAATTCTCAAAAATATACCAAGTCTTGCTTGGCAAAAATGAAAAACAAAACACCTACGAGTCTGTTTGACTGGGGACAATTTAAACGTCAGGAACAGTACCCTATATATTTCAAGCTCTTTTCAGGATAGATGGGAGGCCAAGCATGTGACGCACAACAAAAAAAAGCGGTTTACCACAATCCCTGGGATCAAAGATTGTTCTGAAAGCCTGCAGTTTTCTCCCAGCAATCCTGAAACGGGCTTTAAGGTCAAAACCAGCTGAAAGGTCGACTCCCTCGGAGTGCAGAATGGTTAGAATAGATTAGAAAAAAACGGTCTTTGGGCTAGCCTAAAAAATGCCCAACATTAGTCAAACACCTGTTTCCCTAAATGAAACGAACAATGCTGCATTATACACACGAAGGCCAGCGGTTAGATCATAGGGTATGACCAGTGTGTGCATCTGTTCCCAATTTACAAGCACATTATCATCAAATGGCTTTTGGGATATGTACAAACCACAGGATACACAAATAAAGAGAAGCCAACGTTCTCGCTTATTAGAAATAGCATTTCATTTGCATACGAGTTATTTTTCATGCGACGGATCGTTCCAATTAGGCTACGATTTTCCAGTTCATTTTACTCTGGTTCTTTTTTACGAAGAGAGTTCCAAAGCCGCTACCTCTGCAATACTGCATGGTAGTTCCAGCAATCGGAGTATAAACCAGCTACAGCAGACGCCGGGACAGATGTAGGCAAGTTCATGCACCTCAGTCATGTCAATGTAGTTGGTGCAGGTTTGGTAAAGTGGTTAATTGCGGATACACAGACAGCTGCAAAAGTTTGCTAAATGGACTACAGAACTGCTGCCCTGCTTGCACAACAAATAAACGATGTAACTTTCTCATTTTTCTAAAGATTCAGGATTGATGAGAAACAAAGGTCTACAGTGGGAAGGTGGTAGCGCAGTGGTTAAGTTGTTGAAATGCTAATTGGAAGATTGGAGTTTAAGTTGCAACTGCTGGGCCCCTGAGCAAGGTCCTTAACCCTTAATTGCTTAGTTGTATAAAAAGGAGATAAATGTAAGTCGCTCGTTTTTTTTTATCAATATCGGGATTGTAATATCGGATCAACCGTGTTTTTCCTTATGTCATTTTGAAAATTGTGTTTAGTTACCTGTTCCAAATTACAGCAGCTTCGTCCAAAATCACATACTTCTATACTATAAAGTGTGCGAAACCGAGTATGCGAGATGAGTAATATGTCCGAATCCTTAGTATCTTAATGCCTTTATTTTGTCGCATATACTTTTATTTAACAATTTTATCCCATCTTAGTTTGGGGGTCAGAGCGCAGGGTCAGCTATGATACAGCGCCCCCTGGAGCAGGAAGGGTTAAGGGTCTTGCTCAAGGACCCAACAGTGGGGCTCGAACCCAGGTCCCAGGGCTCTTCCTGGTCTCCAGCTCAGCAACTCAGTGCCTTAACCATTTGAGTACAGTACTATAGTATGTAAAAATGTCCTGCTCGATCTAATACTCCTGCCTGGACAATGTACATTTTACTATCCCATGAGGTTGTGGGAGCGACGACTCGCCATGTGCGGAAAAGGCGGATAAAGGGTGACGCGGCACTTTTCAAGCACTTAAAAAAAAAATCATTGTGGTTAAAATGCAATTGTTTTTTTTTTCTCATTCAAGTTAAACATTTACCAGCTACATTCACGCTGCTGTGATGTCGTATGTCACATGTCAATTTCAAAATGGCGGTTGTACCATTTTAATATTTAAAATATAGTATTAACAGTGTTATATAAAAAAATAACAATTCTGCATATCGTTCTGTTACCAGAGCCAAACATGCAAATATTCGGTATCGGTTGTAAAATGATAAATTGGTCATTCTGAAATCCGGGAAATGAGTCGATCAGTGACTCAAAAACCATAATGTGATCCGATCCGTGAGTTTTGTGATCTGTTGCACCGCTAATTGTAAGCAATATCAAATGTGTAGAAAAACATGCAGAGGAAATTTCTATCACTGCGGTCACCATGGAGGCAAGCAGAGATGTGTTGTGGCGACGTGGGTGGGAGAGCGGTCATGTCTCGCATTCACTAATCTAGTCTCCGACTGAAAAGTCATGGTGAGCTCTTTTGGCGTTAATTACTATCATACTTTGCTAATCTGATTTGCTCTTTTAACCAGCCTTCGCCGTGGCAACTGACGCAACACACAGAGCACACGCCGTACGTCGGCTCTAGTTCACACAGTCTCCCCTTTTTCTCCTCCTGTAGCTGAATTACAATCATCTGTAGAGACAAAGATGGTCACGAATTCAGCTTGGTGATCAAGTGGTGCAATGCACAGGCTCGACTGCGCGCCAGAGGAGGAGGAAATGATTTATTAATCACATTCTCCAGATTTGCATCTCGCAAACTGACCCAAAAAAACAAAATGAAGGGAAACATTGACTGTATTTGGAGTCGAATTCAAGAGACACGGACGGAATCTTATCTGATGTGTCATAATGTCCTCGAAAGTTTGAGGAAAATGTGTCTGTATTTGCATTAAGGTGTATTTTAACACAAGACTGCCCCCTGTTGGTCCTGTACCGCTACGTCTCGGAGCAATTTATCTAATCTATGTATTGAGCCGTGTCTTGTTTGCTGACTGGGCCACTGTGAATAAATACACTGCTTTTGTCTGAAGACTGTTAATTACACTAAAACACACTACAATAATAAATATCTGGATAGAAAAAAACAAAAAACTCTGCACCTGAGGGAAGTTATAGTGTTTGGAATGCTGATGAGAAGGTTATGGGTTCGATTCCCACCACCATCTTTTAACTCTTAACTCATAAAAATGAGATGGATGGAATCAACATGTGCCAAATGACCAAAATGTGAATGGATGTTGATCAAACCCACACGGTGTCAGACAAAGCAACTGCTATACAACTTCCTGTATAAGACGCACCTACAGAAAAGATGAATTGTTTAAATGAGTTTATTTAAATAGTAAAAAGTAGTTCAGTGCTCAAGGTGTCGGACTGCTAACCGGAAGATTGTGGGTTCGATTCCCAGCACCAACAAGTTACCGCCGTTGGGCCCCTAAGCAAGGCCCTTAACCTCTAATTGCTCAGTTGTAATGTAAATTAAAGTGCATCAGCTGATTAAGGGTCGACCGTGGTGTAGTGGGTTTATGACGCCGGCACCTACATGTGACCCGGGTTTGATTCCTTGGGTCCTTCCCGGTCCCACCGCTCTCTCTCTCTTTCCCTCTTTGTCTGTCTGTCTCTCTCTCTCTCTCTCTTCCCCATTTCAACTCTGTCTGTCCTATAAATACAAATTAAATTTAAAAAAAAATGTTTAACCTCATGCTGTTTAAGCTTATTTTTAATTTATCTCGTATTACATTTACAGTATTTGGTAGACGTTCTTATTCAGGTTGGGGGCCTTGCTCAGGGGCCCAGGATTGGTGGTTTGGTGCCACTTTCCCTTATTTTGTACTGAACTTTTGTGTGTAGTTTTACTGTAGCGGCTTTGGGTTTACAAAAAAAAACGCATTACAAATAAAATGCATTACTATTATTATTATTATTATTACTATAAATTAATCTGATACTGTGGCTCAGGACACGCCCACATGTGGGCGGGGCATACTGACTATAGAATTAGACGAAAATAAGAAGGAGCAATAAAATTGTAGCTGTGAAAAATTTTTATTAACATAAAAATAAATAAAAATAAAATTATAGCATTATGATTATAATGATGTTTATTGATTTACTTTTATTATTGTTATTAATATTGTTGGTGACGTATGTTGTAATTCTAATACAACTTGACATTTCTCAATAAGCCATTTTATTTTTATTTTTTTTATCCAGCTGTAACTATTAAAGAGATTTTTAATAAATATTTCAATAAGGTTTATTATTATTTCTACCGTCTTAAATTTAACATTTATATCAGATAACCGGTGTCCCTCATGTCCCTCTTCCTGCTTCTGCACTTAAATTACTAATAAAACTCAACTTTCAGACTCACAATAAAGAATAACAGAGTTTAAAGATGCGAATAAACCCGTCGCTCACCAGGCCGTCAATTCGAACGCGTTTAACTTGTAAATCAAGTGTCGGCGCTCCAGCTGATGATTCCTTCCGAGTCGCCATTGCTACAGACCGGAAATGGACAAAACTGCGCATCCGGTATACTTAAACGTGCACCATTTTTAAATTGATACTCTTATTTTATTAATGTTTTTATTAATTAACGTACAAAAAAAATAGTATTTAAAACAACAGCTTCAACTGCAATTATACAAAACAGCAAAATATTAAACTTTTATGCCTTTGTTATTAAAATTAATTTGAAAACAAATTTACTCTATTTTTATTTGTATAAATGTAAGATTTCTATCCAGCAACATGTCATTTTATACACAAAAAAACTAAAAAAAAAAAACACAGACTGCGCAGACGTTACCGGATCTTATTCTATAAAACTATTTATAACCTGAAATTCAATTCTTGCGAATGCGAACAAACACAATCACATCATCGCGTCTGCTGCAGCTTTAAACACTTCTCCAGCAAGACAAAGAAATAATAAACAAAATCTGTTTTAATAAACCTTTAATAACCATCATTAAAAGGAGATACAAAATGCTGAGCTTTTGCTTTATTTCGACGAATACACCAGACATCCAAAAATAAACCTTTGTCTCTGAAATGTAATATTACTGAATGGGTAAAACTGTATACAGCTATTCTACCAAGTGTGTAGATGTAAAATGAAGTTTTGGGTAAAAACCCAATACGATAAAACAATTTGTGGAAAGGACGACGTTTGGTATGGAGGGGGGTTTTTTTTTTTATGGGTGTTACAGGAGTATAAAATAGACTGACATGCAAAATGGGCAAGGAGTAAAAACTCAACATGATCAAACAACTGCTTCTGATACTGGGGGAAAAAAAAAAAAAAAAAAAAAAAAAAAAAAAAAAAAAAAAAAAAAAAAAAATACAAAATTGGTCCAAAACAAGCCCAAGATTTAAGTACAAAAGAGAGAAAAAACAGTAAAAAGTGTTAAATACAAGCTAAAAACAGGAAAACATGCGTCTATACAATGTGGAACCGCGGCCCTGGTGTGGCTATGATGTCGCTGTAAGGCTCGGATTGGGACAGATCCACCGCTTGCTGTTTCTTCAGGACCAGGAAGCTGTAGAATTTGGCGGCGGCTTGTTTCTTGTTGTTGTTTCTGCAAAGCTCCAGCAGGCTGATGGACTGAGCCCCGGTTTTAGCTACGACACGCTAAAAAAAAGTGAGAATATTTAAATTAGACTCCATTTAAACGAAGGGAAAAATCCAGAATAAAAAGTAGATTCCCAGTTACCACAAGGGCCTATTAATCCAGTTAATACGATATTTACAAAATAAACGAAATTCACAAAATGCTAATAAAATAAAAATATTCATAATAATTATGAAAAGTCAAAATCCCCACAAAATTCCAAATTTTTTTAAATTTCAAACCAGTGAGAACTTTAAAAACAAACAAAATGTTTATGTTGGTATAAACGCAGAATTTCAGTGTTAAATCATTGATTAAGAAAAATAAGATTTTAAAAGTCAGCTAAACGTGTTAATGATGAAAGACTTGACCAGAATCCGACTAAATGTTCCTGTAATTCTCAATTTAATTCCGAGATGATTTAAGATCCGTACCTGAAGTCCATGCAACATCTGCTGGGTTCTCTTGTTCCACCGTCTTTCCTCTTGGTCCTGGTCTCCACCTTGTCCTTCGCCCTCCTTTATTTATGAAACAATTACAGTTGTTATTATTATTATTCTCATCACTAAATCGCTTTATAAAAAAAAAAAAAAAACTCTGTGACTCTAGTGAAAGTCTGTGCTCACCTCCTCCTCCTCACTGTCCTCCTTGTCCTTCTTGTTCTCACCCAGCAGGTCGAGTTCTGGCACCATTCTCGACAGGTTGCTGGTGTCCTCTGGAGGAAGGTCAACCTGAGGCATGTCCAGCTGCTGGGACAACACGGACGCCTCCATCTGTGGAGGCACAGACTGATCCAAAATGCTCATCGTCTGAGAAAAGAAACGTCCTGTTACTTCATGTTCGTGGAGGATAATAAATAAAAGTACCGAACCAGACACCATGTTTGAGACTCACAGGCAGAGCAGCTTCAGGCTCCTGGGATTTGCGTTTGACTCCACGCTGCCGTGAAGGAGGAGGCATCAGGGTTTCGTCCAGTGTGGTTCTGCTGCCCTCCACAGACGAGGTCTGCAGCATACTGGGCTCCTCAATGATGGTTTGATCTACACAGAATACTTTAGTTATTCACTGTACGCACTGTCTACAATTTATGCAGTACAAAGCAGTAACGGTGACCCAAAAACTCTAACCGAAAACCGAAAATTGTGTTTCCAGAACCTGTCTAAAGTATGAAAAAAATATTTACTTAGAAATATAAAAGCGGAAACTAACAGATGGTTTAAACATGACACGCCTAGAAGCCAAAGATTTCTTCTTTTGGTAACAGGTCAGAATTTAAGATCAGCATGACTGGATTCTGACACAGTTGGAGCAGTAATCCTGATTCAAAAGGAAACTGAGCAGTGAAGCCTAAAGGCAAAGACGAGCTCTACTGTAAACGCCGGACATTTTTGGTTTGTATGTATTAGTACTTTTTAGTTTTACCTGTTTAACATATCTGAGGACAACATAAACACGTCACTAAAGAAAAAAACTCTGAGCTTTTAACATTATGCAATGTCTGGTGCCAAAGTACAAAAAACAAAACAATTCCGTCAGGTATCCTTACCGATGATGTCGGTTCTTTGGCCCAGCTGTTCCTCACGGGGAACCTCAGGGTTCTCCAGCTCCTTCAGGAACTCCTCCAGACTGTCGGCCTCACCACCCTTCCTCCTCTTCCTCAGCTCGTCTGGCACCAGTGGAGTCAAACAGCGTGTGAACATCTACAACAAAGTAAGTAAGCAATGCTTGATGTTAAATCATTTCCCCTTTTCTCAAATCAAGCCGTTTTTAGATGCCCGTTTTTTGTGAATTCACACAACCCAAGGCCACGCCCACGACTGTTGACTGACACGTCATTTTAGCATAGACCCTCACCTTGCAGTGTTGCCAGATTGGATGGGTTCATGCCTAATTGGGCTTCTTTTCATCACATCATTAATCAATAAATATGCAGTGGGCTGATACTTAATAAAAGCATTTTTAAATGAGAGGCTTTTTTCTGTAGTTGGGCCGGAGATTTCCAATCCAATCTGGCCACAAGTGAGATGTAAAATATCCACCATTGTTTCAAACGTCTCCTAAACTGCAAATCTACTTTAATGCGTTCATGTTTGCAAGTATTAATACCGTTGTTTACAAACAAGGATCAGTATAAAACATGTTTTGCTAATGAATTACTGTCAGGTTTATATAATGAATCATGCATTAAGGTGATTGTGTTATTACAAACTGAGTAAAACAACGGTATATAACGATGTGTGTTAACTATTAATAAGTCATTAAAAAAAAAAAAATTATATATGGTTTTGGAGCAGTGAAAACACCCCACAGAACAGAGGGGTGGAGTTTAACAGAACTCTAACATTTAAAGCAACATGCACTAAAATGCACATGTAAGTGCTAGCCTTTAATCTCATTATAGTAACCGGCTAATTTGTACCTTGAGCAGTCTGTTGTTCCAGAGTGGCTGAGCAGGCAAAGAGAAGAGCTTTTCCACACCTCCAGTCTCCTTCCACATCATCAGCTTCTTGGTGGGCGGGGCCAAATCCAGTGTAGTCACGATGTCAGAGTAATCGCTCAGCTGAGCACGAATGGTCTTGCTGTCGAGCTCTTTCAGGCTGTCCACGATCAGCTTCCTCTTTCTCTTTGCCTTTGTCTCTTTCACTATGGACAGAAACACCAGACGTCATTTATACGTCACCCCACAGCGTCGCGAATACTATTTATTAACAAACATCTTTTTGTGCTAAAAACCATCATGATAAATTACTGTAGAACGGTGGTTATTAACACACACTTGTGTATTAAACACAATGCCAAATACCAAAACTGTGTGTGTATGTTTTTTTTTTTTGTTTTTTTTACCGGTGATGTCGATGGGCTCGAGAGCAAAAGCCTCCTCCTCGTTGGGCACCAGTGTAGTCTGCTCCGTCTGGTCTGTAGTGTTGGGTAGAGCCTCAACCGGTCCTGAATCGGGGCTGTCTGGCGCTCCGGCTGCTGTTGGAAACATTACACACACACATACGATATAAGAGATAAATGATTGCATAGGATGCAGAAAGACCATGAACAGGGCAATCGCGAAAAACGAGCGGCGATACTGTTTTTTTCACAACATTTCTCGGTAACTCTACTGATCTTTGCACACCAATTCCTTTTAGTTATTACAATCTTTACATGACAAGTGAAATCTCACACAGCAAGTTTAACCATGTGATAGCGATACATGCATGCGCAGTGGAAAGAACTGCGGAAAATCGCAGACATCTGGAATAGGATGTTCAGTTAGAACCAGTTGTTTTATTGATGATCGTATTCCGATTATTTCATATGATTGTTATTTTAGTTTTTGTCTCTTTCACAAAATTCTAGATTAAAAATACTGGGTTTTTTTATTCAAGCTACCAAAAACTTCAAAATTGACTTCAACCTATGATTATATTAGCTGTAGTTTTACCCTGTTTGTAATATTTTACCCTAGAGTAAAACTGCATAAATTAATTGACTTACGAGAAAGGTGGTCATAGTCGTCGTCATCGTCGTCGCCGTGATCTTGGGGCATCATGACGCTGTCTGTAATGGCTGGAGGATCGTCGAAGATTCCGCCACCGTCGTCGCCGCTCAAGAGTTTGTCCACTTTAAAATGTTAGAAAATAAAGCACGTTTTTAATTTGAATAAAATCACCACATAATCACAATCAAGTGTTGAGAAAAAAAATTTATCGTGTTTTTTCCTGCATCCTTACCGAGTATCCCACCATCGCTGTTCTCAAGGTTTTTGTCTCCAAAGTCGTCGTAGTCGAGGTTGGTCGACTTGTCAGGAAGGTGGGCGGGGCCAGGCTCCGCCTCCAACAAAAGGTTTGAGGCAGAGGGACCATGCATAAAGGCAGTCTCCTCGAAGGCCGCCTCCTCTCTAAGAATCTCCCTGTCCTCAATGCCAAAGTCGCCTGTCAGTAAAGAACAGAGGGTTATAGACTAACATGCAAAAGCTAATAAGCACATTTTCAGAGCTGTCTAGAATATTTCTATATCCTACACATCATTATTTACTGGGAAAATAAAAAAATCACCAGATTCAGGGACCTTAGCATAATATTTCTTCTTACCAAAGTGGTCATCGTTCATGAGGCTTATGTTCCCCACCTCCTCCCTCATAGTGATCTCCTCCACACGGCTCTGGTTTAGCGTGAACTGCTGCGCCACGTCGATATCACTGAAACAGAAACCAGGGGTTCATTCGTGCCTCATTTTCTGTTGCAGGTTTGTGAATATTTTACCATGTCTTTGGTATTGTGTGGCAACTAAAAGATTATTATCTGGGTTTTCAAACAGCAATTTTACAGCTAAGACCATAATCCTAGGCAAATCTACAGCCAAAACCCAAAACTCACTCGAGATCCGGGAGCGGCTGATCAAAGTCGTGAAATTCCTCGGGCAGGGTGATGGCGTTGTAAGCAGCCTCGCGATTATCTTCGGGCAGATCCACCACGCCTGGGGTGCAAAATTAAAAAGCAACCTGTTTAGCACAGCTACATTTACATTTCGATTAAAACTAGCTGAAAGTGGCACTGGGGTGGTACAAAATCTGCGGGCTGTAAGCACAAGCTGGTCAATACCTGGTCTGAAAGCCATTTTGATCTTGATAAATGCCTCGTTACAGTCAGCAAGCAGATACTTGGCTTTCCTGTGGTAGATCCTCACCACCCCCAGGAGCAGGTGGCCGGATGTACGCAGAGCCATTTTCACCTAAAACAAACAAAAAAAACGTAATATTTAGAGGGAACGTCTCCATTTTGTGTGAAATATCAATTATTTGTGTAAAACTGTATATTTCATGCTAAAAAAAAATTTGGAAACTTATAAAATAATAAAAATATACACCAACCATGAACTAAATGTATATTAATACATAACTACTAGGGTGGGAATACGATGTGATGGTGAAATTATTGATGTCTTTGTTTGCATGTTCACTTTTGACTAAAAGAAATAAAAGTGATTTGGCAGGTCAACAACAAAGTTGCAAAGAACCAACAGGAAATGAAACGTCTGCCTATACAGTTCATCAGCAACAGCAGCAACATTGGACGCGTTATCACTAAAACTAAGGCTTTGTCCGAAATCACATTCTACTTAAGTTTTCTGCTACATTTAAGTAAGTGCGCACTTTCTGTTAAAAAGTACATTCTTGAGAGTAAGATTACAGCTAGTATGTTTACGGTTACTACCTAAACCTGTCCTTTTCCTGTCCATTAATACCAAATGTGTTAAATAAAATGAGCAATAACCTTCTATTTTCTTTTATTTGCTCTTACTTCTTTATTACTTAAAAATGCACAACTGGAAGCTTCCTTCCAACAAATTCCTTGTAAGTGCAAACCTACTTGGCAATAAAGCGCTTTCTGATTTGGGGAAATTGAGACGCAACACATCAGTCATTCGATGCTGACCGGTGACAATGTTTGGATAAAGCTTAACTTGACTGTTAAACAATTCCAACTGAACTACAAGCAACAATGTTTGTTGTGTTATGTCTAGCAGTGACGCGCCACTGTTCGAGTGCTTACGTAGATAAATGAATAAATAAATAAATAAAGGGTTCCTTGAAGTTTAAGCTGGTCATCATAGAAGTAGTGCGTGTGGTATCGGAGAAAATATATTAAATCTTCTGTCGGTTTTCTCGTCATCTCGTCCAGAGAGACTTTTTATTATCTCTTATACAACTGAGCATTCAGGGGTTAAGGGCCTTGTTCAGGGGGCCCAACAGTGGCAGCTTGGCCAACCTTCTAATTAAAAGTCCAACACCTTAACCACTGCGCTGCTACACACACACACACACACACACACACGTCAATCACCTTGGGTGAAATGATGCTCTCCACGCTGCTCTCCAGGTTGCACTCAAAGACATGAGCTTTGGTCAGCTTCTTGTCCCAATGGGCCGCCAGCCAGATTTTGGCCAACGGCCCTCTTTTGCTGAGGACGAAGTGGGCGTAAAACATTGCCCCTGGGTTCGATCGAAATGTTTAAGGGTCACAGCTACACCTGAATAAAAGACAAACAACAACAACAACACAACTCAAACCATGATCACTGCAATGGGACCCCTTCTGTATGAAGAACTGATGACCTTTACTGATTATAATTAGAAAATCTTAACCATTGTTTGAAGAATTATACATATATATATCATATATATATATATATATATATATATATATATATATATATACATACACACACACACATACATACATACATACATATATACACACACACACATACATACTATATATACATATATATATATATATATATATATATATATATATATATATATATATATATATATGTATATATATATATGTGTATCTATATATATGTATATGTATGTGGGTGTCTATATGTGTATGTATGTGTGTATATATATATATATATATATATATAACACATTAAAAAAAAATAACAAAAAAATTACCAAAACATTTCGTTTATAAGAACAAATTACTCGGAATCCATTACCGTATTAACCTTTATATATACACACACCGAAAAACACGTCCAAAAAACGGTAACAAAATATAACCAAAACACCGACCGGATAAAACTGAATTTGACTTCTAGCTCGGATATTTTAACATTAGCCCGTTTAGCTTCCTAGCACCAGTTGCAAAGTCCTACAAGCGAATTATCCAGCGACAAAATTAAACACACGGCTTTAATTTAATAAAATTAAAAAAAAAAAAAAACAGCTGCAAATTATAACTTAAGAATTAGAACTTTGCACCAGCCATCGTCTTAAATATGCTAACAAAATTAGCAACATATCAGAAGTCAACAAAACACTTGACGGAAAACTACTCGACAGGTTAGCATATTAGCTAGCTAGCAAACGAGTATGGCTTAGTTTCGGATTTTTTTGACGCGTAACTTACTTAAAATCATCTACACATATTCTATAAACATGATATAAACTGTTTAAAGGGAAATTAAAATATCGAGCGTTTAAAAGAAAATAACGATGCTAAAACATGCTAGCTAGCGAACGGGATTAGCCGTGTCAGCTATGCAGCTGTCCATGCTAGCAAGTGGTTGCAAAAAAAAAAAGCCGTTAAAACGCCATCACGGTTTTGTTTAAATAATCTGCACACATATAAACTCACCATCCAACAATATTTTCCCGGGTTTAGTGTGGAGATGGAGAAGGCCACCCGTTTCCCAGCCCAAAAAGAAGTTTAAAACTTGTTTCCCTCCTTCCTCGTCTCTCTCATTGAAACGAACCAAAATGGCGCCCGCTTTTTTTTTTTTCCTCCCGCTTTCAAAATCAGCGGGATGTTTACGGTCAAAATTCGCCTGTGGGCGGGGCTAAGTGCTCGGACTGGCAGGAGTAAGACGATTGGCAGTCAAACTCGGTGTAATGATTGGCTGATTCAATAAATGATTGACAGTTATCCCGCCCTTCGTGAATGTGAATTTTACGAGCGGCCATTTTTGTAAGAAACGCCTGAAAAATGTAGAGGGAAGATGGCAGTGTTGTCTTACAAATTAATACCAGCAAACCACCATTTTTTCTGTCATTATTACACGTTTTCCCCTTTACTATAATTCTTTAAAAGAATAAAATTTCCACAATGATGTGGTATAATTTATGATAACGTTCAAAATTGTTGATTTATGTCTCGTCCTTGTCCAGAGCGACTCTTTTAATACAACTGAGCAATTAGGGGTGAAAGGCCTTGCTCAGGGGCCCAGCAGTGGTGCAGGAAATCAAACCAGCAAACAGGGTTCGATTCCTCTGCAGGGGTCTTTCTGTGTGGAGTCTGCATGTTCTCCCCATGCTTGCGTGGGTTTACTCCGGGTTCTCCGGTTTCCTTCCACAGTTCAAAAACATGTGTGTTAGATTGATTGGTGATTCTAAATTGCCCATAGAAGGGAGTGTGATTGTGTGTGTGACTCACTGGTGACCTTCCTGCCTTTTACAGAGACGGCTGGGATAGACTCCAGCCGATCCCTGTGACCCCGAATCAGGGAATAAGTGGGTTTCTGTTAACCTTCAAAGATACACCAGAAAGCACAAACCCTTTATTCCTGACGAAGATTCAAAAACTGGAAGTGGTGACAGTGGACACTTCCAAAAAGGTTGTGGACACTCACCCCTTACCATACTGTACACGAGGCTGGATGTCTCTTTATACTCAAATAATTACAATTTCTTTTTAAAACTGACATGAGATTAAATCCCCAAACTACCAACCTGCTGCTAGAAGCTCCTCAATGACTGCAGACGTCCTTATCCAGACTTCCATTTATCTCTTTTATACAACTGAGCAACTGGTGTTTAAAGGACTTGCTCAAAGGGCCCAACTGGCTGTGCTGGGGATCAAAAACCAGACACTGCGCTACCACTTCCCCCCAATGACTTGTTGATTTGTGTAAAAGTGTCTGCCAAATGCTGTAAATTTAAATGTAAGACGCTTCGCCAAAAAAAACTTGTTCTACCATAACAGTCGAGTTTTTTATTAATCCCAGAGGGGAAACGAGTTGTGCAATCCATAAAGACACGGGTTTCAAGGTCAAAGATTTAGAATTTAAGTGTCCTACACACATCACTGACCTCCACCCCAACAAACACCTTCAGGATGAACAGAAACACCATTTTTTTTCCTGGTCATCACTACAACATAAATCTGCACAGCAGTAATCCAGCATCTGTTGGAAAGTCTGGATGAGTAACAGTAAAAATAGAGATAAATCTGGAAAATGTTCCAAAAGCATATAAAGTTGGACACATACTGTATAAACCAAGCTGTTCCTTACCGGGCACGATTTTTTTTAGCTTGTCATGAATTCAACCTCGCTGTGCTATAACATTATTCCTAAAGTGTTGTGGTTAATATTTTCTGTTAATAATTGTCCTTGATTAGATTTTGAATACCAGTGGACTCCACTAGAAAAAATGACAGAACCAGAAATAGCTGCAGGAGCAGGCGGACGTGGGATTTAATAACGGGAAAAAAAACCCTCTTCTAGAGTCGAGCTAAAATCTGATCAGTGCATTTTGGAGAATTTCCGCTCCAACATATGTAATTTATCAGGAGGAGAAAAAAAAAACGTATTGGTTTTTAGACATACGAAGGACCAGACTTGGGTTCTCCTGCTGTTGTAGACCCACAGGAACCCATCATCCTTGTTAAACCTAGCAAGTGGAGATGAGAACAAATGCTATGCACCATATAACTCAAAACCACTTAGCAGATCGATCTTGAAGGTTTTTGCACTGCTCCATCCAGACAATAGCAGTCGATTGCCAACCTGTTAGCACGTCTTTCAAGCCGTTTTGTCAGCCATTGTTTTCCGAAAAAAACTATCTAAGTATCTCCACCGTTCTCAGTTTAGTATTCGCTATGGGGGAACGTAGGAATCCTATTAACGTGAGGTTTTTCGATGTGTATTGCAAAGAGTGAGGTGATCTGGAATGTTCAATGAGATGCAGATGTGATGAGCGGGTGGCGGCTTAATGGTTAAGGCTACCGGTTAAATCGAGTTCAAGTAAAGAATAAACTTATTTATTCAGTTTTGCTGTTAAAAATAAATGTTTAACAACAATAATATAGTTTTGTTTCTCTTAGTTTAGCTTATGAAGTGTTTTCACCCCAAAGTTTGGAATAATTTACCCCACACTGTTCAGGAGGCAGACACACACTTTATCAGTTTAAAATTAGATTAAAGAGCCATCTCTCTAACCTGATTTACACATAACACACTAACACACTCATTATCCGACTCCGTTAAAGGACTCAATAATAGACTGCAATAATAATCAGGTCAACCGGAACCGGGACACACTTCCAATAACACACAATGCTAATGCTAATGCTAATTCGAATGCTATCTACACTCTGTTTCTTATTCTGAGCTCAACGTCACCACCAGTTTCCAGTCTGTTTCCAGCCCAGTTGGTGGATCAGATTAGAGACAAGAAGCCCCAGAGGCGGATTCCCAGTGATGACCTTGTGTTCTAGGTGGCCATCTGGACAGGACAATGGAATCTTTGCTGCTGCATAGAATAACCTGCTGGCTTGTCTGGTTCCCCCGACTGAGCCTGCTTTTTCCAGCCTGCTTTTTGGTTCTTCGCCGCCGTCGCTTCTGACGCGCTTAGTCGGGGACTCTTAATTTATAACTAAACTGAGTGTCTTACGAAGCGTTTACATTTGCAGCATTTGTCAGACGTCCTTATTCAGAGTGACTTCCATCATTCCTTTTTTATACAACTGAGCAATTAGGGGATACGGGCCTTGGTCAAGGGCCCAGCAGTGATGGCTTGGTGGTGCTGGGAATTGAACCCTGGTCTTCAAATGAATAATCCAACACCTTAACCACTGCGCTACCACTACAATTTTAATTTTGTGAAGACACCATTTTTATTGACTTGACATCACATGACAAACTGTTTTATTCCCCCTTAAACTACAATAATTCTGATTTTACTCTAATTTATTTATTTATGCCTCCATTAGAACACATTTTTAAATCAATAGCACTTTAAATAGACACCAAAAGCTAAATATTTCGGTCTAATTAATAATATACATTTTATCAATTGATTTAATTTAATTCAGACGATGAAGCACTTTATAACTTTAAAAATGTTCCTGACATTTTGACCAACTTTAAAAATACCTCACAAGAACCTCACGTTCTCGTTGACTCGACAGAAAAGATCTCATTGGCTTTGATCTGATCATCGCAATTTGTTTTCATCCATCATTTACTGAAAAACACATTCAGAGACGGAAAAAAAAAAACCTGTCCCGAAGACCGGGATTTAAAGCCTTGACAATTTACGTCATGATTCATTCCGGAAAAAACTGTGAAATCCAACCACAAAATCCCAGCGTGATTTATGGAGCCGTGATCAAAGCTTCACACTGGGTTGCTTAAAAGAACACAAAAGCCGATCCAGGATTAACTTTAAACCTTAAAAAAGCTTTTTATGAGCAGCGAATATTCTCTTATTGTGACAATATTTAAGAGATTTTTTTTTTTTCTGAAAAGGTTTCAGCCGGATTCCTGCAAAGTGGTAGCACAGTGGTTAAGTTGTTGGACCGCTAATTCAAAGGTCAGGGTTTGATTCCCAGCACCACCAAGTTGCCACTGATGGGCCCTTGAGCAAGGCCCTTAACCCCCAATTGCTTAGATGTATAGAAGAGATAAATGTACGTTGCTCTGGATAAGGACGTCTGCCAAATGCTGTAAAATGTAAATGTAAGAATAGACCTGTCCAGGATGTCCCCCCCTTCTGCCTTACGCCCTCTTAAAGACGGCTGGGACAGACTCCAGCAGATCCGCCTGTCCCTGAATTAGGGAATATGCGGGTATTGAAGATAAATATATTTTTGATAGGATATTTTTTTTTACTCTTTTAAGTATTTGAGTATATATTTTTACTGGAGAACAGATTTGGGCTACTCTACCCACCTCTCACGGCCCATACCGTCTTCAACACCCCTTTGTTGACTCGTCCTTGGCTGAAACCCTTTTGAAAGCTTTAAAACCGTTTCACTGATTTTATGTCAGAGTTATTTGATTGGTTATTTATTTATTTAATGATTAAACAAGTGCTTGTGATTTAAGGTATGCATTCTATCATTGGTTTATACATTTTATTGTTGGTTTATGTACTTTATTATAGGGTTTTGACGTTATTACAGCATTATTACTAAGTAATTAAACATTATAGACACCCAAGAAATATATATATATATAAATAACATAACAATAGAAACACACTTAGGCAAATAGTATTTATTCATTTTTTATAAAACCATTCTTTAAAAAAAACTGGCATTTGTTCTAGATTATTCTTTGTAACTGTGTAAAATAATGTCACTGAATTACAGCCGTGTCCATACCAGGCCAAGAAGAGCCATGAGTCCACATACACACAGAACGAAACGAAAGCGTGATGTCACAGCAACCGGGTTCCTACGAGACGGTAGGAATGTCAGTACAGTATAATAGTGTACATAAGAAGGAAATTAATCCAGTGTTAGACAAAAAAGAAAACAAATCAAATACATCCATCCTGTGGTACCGGATCGGGAAACGTCGGTCTGACTGACGCGACCCAGGAACGGGAGAAGGGAGTTTAGTAAAACCAGGAAGTGTCTGGAGAAAAGGCACGATCGTGTAGTTAAGAGATCGTTGAAAAAGTCCGAAAGGAGAACGAGAACATGAAGAATCGAATGTGATATTTGTAGAAAGTGATGATTTTCACAGCAGGACACGTAACAGCTTAAAAATTCACGCTTTTAGTTCTGTCCGTCCTCTGAATAATGCTAAAACCGGATTAGTGGTTTTTATTTTAACTTGGGTTTGGGGACGACTTTTCTTTTGACTGCAGTGACGGAAACTAAAATGTCCGGCAGTTCAGTTAATTCTGATGAATTCTGTACACAAATATCGCTGTAACAACTTGGAAGGACAACCGGTGTCGGTAATGACATACTTATTACTAAAAAAAAACAAAACAAACAAAGAAATCTGGACGTTACAAATTGGACTAATTTCCTTATATGGATATTAACCAATTTGGACGACGTGAAGGTTTAGGATTAATTTCAGTTTTAATACTTTAACCGTGGTGCCACTAGCAATTTCGTGCCCAAGAAATAATTACTATTACGTTACTGTTAATACTAATAAAACTGATCTCTGGGGGCCCCTAAAATGCGCGGGCTCTTAAAATCATCCCATGTCCCTATCAGCCGCATCGCTGGCTACAACCGTAAAATCGTCCACTGGGGAAAAATAGCTTCTATACTGATTTTTCATGGAAGCAATTATGCAAACAATTTAATATCAGGAACAGGTGCAGAAATGACCTCTTTAATAACGTTCACTCAACGCGGTCCACATGATGACGGGGAAATAATAAGCCAGAAACAGTGTCCCATTAAGACAAAGAAATGTCCTAGCACAGGATAAAATCTCCCTATTACTACAGTACTCTCTGGACCGTGTTATAGTTCGTCATGATTATTTTTTCCAGTTGTGCGAATTAATATTCTGATATGCAAGGAAAAAAAAAAAAAAAAAAAGATTGATAGCAAGTTTAGCATAGAGAGGTTTGTTTACGCTCGCCATTTGAACGGCGATGTCAGGATCTCTAGAAAACTAGAAATCAAAGCTTTATGATTAAAGAAGGAGTTGAGGGTGAGAATAAATACTAAAAAATTACGATTTGAGAAGTTTAGCAAAGATAAACGAGCAGCATGTCCGAGGCGCTCTTTTAATGAGTTCATTCGAATCCTGTACGGACTCCCAAGTGCACCCCGAACTGTTAGGCACTGTGACACTGTCGCACCGACTCTTACCATGTGTGGGTGTGGCTACCATTCGCGCCCAAGGGGTCGCCCTGGTCACGGTTAACCTTGGTGAAAGATTACAACGTGAACACTGAGGGGGTAAAAGTCTGACACTGATATGAGTGTGTGTTTGTGTGTGTTGTGTTAAAAGACTCCAACTGTTGGAAAAAAAACAGCTGCTGTAGTGTACAATGGTGTATCAGACGAGCAGAATGATGCGTAGCATGTTTTTTTTTTTTGACAGCAGGACTTCATTAAGCACAACCCCGCCCCCTCTATACACCTCTTCTTGACCAGCACGCTTTCTTGCTGAGGGAGGTTCCACCTCCTCCCTCTTGTCTTCGCCCTGCATGGGGTGACCCCCGGGTCTGTTCTACACCCTTGATAAAAAGGGCCTCTGGGATTTGGGGTTAGAGTCTCTCGATGTCTCTGTATTTTTTGCGCAGTATGGACACCTGGTCCTTGAACAAAATGGGGTCCAGTCTCATCTGGGAGTGGACGAGGGGCATGCTGCCAAACCAGCTGGCAAATTTGTTCATGCAAGTCTGCCGCTGGGCAAAGTGGTCCGGATCTGCCCAACGTGAGGCTCGCGAAGTCTGCTGAGGGGAAAGAGAAGTAGAAAAAATTTTTTTGGTCATTTACATTGTGATTCCTTTTGTTTATGTACGATTAAGAGATGCGTGAAATCAGGGATGAGCTGTGAACATGACCGAGATCAGGACTGGGGAAAAAATGGTTTGTCCTTGAATAGGATATAAAAGAAGAAAATGGAAAAAATATAAATGGAAAAATTATTATATATTAAAAAAAAAAAAAAATACAATAGCAAAATATAGACAGACTTTTGTTAGCTTGACACGGTGGATCATTTAGAGTTTGGTAGCTCATTGGTCAAGAGATTGGATTTCTGGGTTCACCACCACCAAGCTGCCACTGCTGGGCCCCTGAGGATGGCCCTTTACCTTCGTACTTACATCTTTTAAATTAACATTGTGAAAGGAACTGAAAGGTGCTACCTGTCCCATCATGGTCTCCTTGTACTGCTTCTTCTGCGTAACCTTGATGGGGGGCATCTTGGTGACAGCAGACACCAGGAAGTTGATGAGGATATCTTCACAGTTTGATAGCTGGTCGACCATACCCTTTAAGCTGGCTGGCAGGTAATTTGTGTACAGGTAATTGTAATATCTGTAATAATGTGGGCAAAAAAAAAAAAAAAGAAGAGTCGAAATTATGAGAAGAAAGATTTCACAACATCTACAAGAAGAGTTTAGTGAGATATTTCTCTTCATGTGCGCTACAGAAGTTTGTTAGTGACCCAGGTTCCGAGGGGAAGGGTTGGCAGTGGTAGAGCGGCTCTAGAGCAAAAACTTGCTAAAGGCAGGGCTGTACAGGCTGTACCACAGAAGCAATTTCACAAAATAAATATAATATAATAAAAAATAAGTCGTCGCTTCTTACAGACGCTGACGCTACACCTGCGTCCTACGTCTATTGTTTGACCTGTGCTAAAAAAAAAAAAACTTTCAACCTCTGTAGCACCAGTGCTACAGGCAAAAAATGGACAATGCAGTAGCGGGGCTCGACCTCGCGACCTTCAGATCTCCACTGCAACGGCTACACCTACTACAACTACAACTACCTCCAGACACTCATCTTAGAAGGCATTCAATCAAGGCCACAAACCTGTGGTAGAAAGCAGCTCCGGTCAGCACCATTGAATAGTCATTGGTCCATTTGGAGGTATAGCCCCAGCGCTCTTTGTTCACGTCCCAAAAATGGCTCCTGGCTGGATATCCCACAATCCTTTCAGGAAAACGTTGCCAAACAGTAAAGGCAAAATCCACCTAGGTAAAAAAAACGAAAAAAAAACCAGCAATCATAACTCTGACCTCGGCTTTTCTTCGGTACAATTCTTATCACGCTTGGAGAATCCGAGATAAAGCTTATCAGCGGTGTGATAAAACGCTGTGATGTGGCGCCGCCTACCTCGGTAGTGGAGAGCACCGTGTCCTCGTCCAGACTCAGTACACCATCTGTCTCAATGGTGCTGTAGGGCAGGAATCGACTGCTCATCACCTGGAGACATCAGCATATCATACCATCTCAAAAGTACTGCAAGAACTTTTTTTCGAAATGTTTCTCATGGTACGTGCTCACTTAAAAGTCTCCTGCCCGCATCATGTTCTAGTGGAAAGTTCTGGTAAATCTATGCCATGAATAAAAGGTTGTGGCAAACCGGTACCTGCTGCACGTCTATCAGATAAGCGCGAGTGTTTGGCATGCTGACTCTAAATGTGGACCAGATGTGCTACAATCAGCTACGATAAATCCACACTGTTCTTCAGGGGGTTCCTCTTACCTTACTCTCGCCTTCGATCACCACGACAGGCTGAGGGGTCGCAGGCCAGCGGTGCTTTGCGGGAAGAGGCTTGTCACAGTTCCACAGGATGATGATCTAACAAATAAGGGAAAAAAAAAAAAAAAGTGTGGAAGATCTAAGGACTCTTTTTGATGATTTATCAGCTCAGAACTTCAACCACACTATTGATTATATTGCTAAGTGACTTAAATCAGAGCATTTGTGGTTCTTTTCCAGACACAGTCACCCAGAATGTCCTTGTGTGCTAAGAAGCTCCAGCATGAAAGTGCACAAAGCCCATGAGCTCCTTGAAGACATGGGGTCTGATTGGTCCTGTCCCAATACCCACACTGTGCCCTAAGGTCTTCCACATGTCCCGGTATTGGGACAGGACCCGAGTGTTCTGCACAGACCCGCTGAACACATTTGGGATAAACTGGAACTGGAGGCTTCTTAACATCTTAAGATATTTTTAGGTTGGATTTACACCTCCATACCTGTGCACAGTACTGTGATTTAGCCACAGACGCTAGCAGCTTTAGGATGGGCTGCGACTGGGAGACTAGCGGCGTTACAGCGTGGATTACTGCCGTGAACCGTTGATGTGGTTTGATACCTGCGGGATTAAAAAGAGGCACAACAGAGGGAAAGGTGACCTGGGTGCAAATTTTTATTAACCCTTTCACGCCAGTCGCCATGATACACGTTTAAAGCTCGAGTAATTTAGTTAAAATTATTGTGAGAATGAAAGACACCGGATAAAGATGGCCGCCAGACTAACGAGTTCGACTAAATAGTGTGCACCAAAGTTAATTAGACACACACACACACACACGCACTCGCACACACAGTTACGCCGGTAATTACTCGAGGTTAGAAACAGCCAACATTAAATGAAACCTCGTTATTCCAGGATGTGTGTAATTGGTCCGTCGGGAGAAGCGGATAACTGATAAATATCATTACTCGTAACAGCTGCAATCAGGTGCATGAGGAAAAACTGTATTATTAATGGCCGACAGTCAAATTCAGAAATATTGGCACCCATAAAAAATTTAAAAAAAAAAGAAATATTATAACTCAATTTTTGTTCAGGAAACAAAAAACAACATAAGACATACATTTTATAATGACACGTTTGTTAACAGATTAAAGTAAAAATATATATATATTTAATACTAAAATACTGAAAACTTGAAAAAAAAAAAAACTTTATTAGAATAAAGAATAAATACATTTACATTTCTAGCACCTGGCAGACGTCCCAACCAGCACGACTCACGTTTCTCTTATTTTATAAATCAGTTATTACACAGACGGGGGGTTAAGGGCTGGTGGTGGCATCCTGGTGGTGCTGGGAATTGAACCCACAATCTTCTGATCAGCATTCCAGCACCTTAACCACTGTACTACCACTTTCCCTAAAGCACCATTAGGTGTGATTCATACACGGATGGTAACTGGCCCACGCTGCCGTTCCATTATTAGCAGCACTAACACTTTTTCGAGGACCTGAAAAAGTGTGTGTGTGTGGGGGGTGACTCACCGAGCTGGGCGTAGAAGAAAGGGAAGTGTCCCAGGTGGGCGGAGTACTGCGGTAAGGTGAAGAGGCCCCCGGGCAGGTTGTTCCACATCACACTGCTGCGGCTCAGGTGCTGCAACACGCGGTCATGGATGATCTGATGGAGAAACGGTGAAGGAAGCAAACAGTGTTAAAGTTCCTGAAAAAAAAATATACTTGGTTGTTTGGTAAACAGTCAAAGTCTGTGAGCTTCTGTACCAACGAAGAAGAGAATGAGTGAGCGAAGAAACGACTGGCTGCACTGGTTTATGCAGGAAAATTGATACACTTCTTTTCTCAGCAGGTTTTTTTTGGACACTAAAGAAAGACGGATGACGTGGAACTAAGTGGAGACTTGAGAATCTGGAGGAAAAAAAAAAAAAACTGGAAACCATTAAAGAAAAGCTGAAGAACCTGGAGGAAAATTGAAAACCTGAAGGACAGCTGGAGAAAACAGAAAAAAACTAAAGAAAACCTGGAGAAAACTGGAAAAAACAGGAGGAAATCAGAAAGAATCATGGTGGAAACCTGAAAACCTGAAAGAAACTTAGAATCCTGAGAAACCTTGAGAAAGCTTAGAGGGAAAAGGGAAATTCTGGAGAACTTTTCAGCTCCAAACCTTTAGTATAATGACCAGACCTGTCTCTCTCGCTCTCTCTCTCTTTTACTCAGCAGGCTCTTAGACGCATTTCCTACATGAACCCAGAGCTCCTTCAAGATAACAGCGAGCTCATGACGGCAAGTACCAAGTCTTAAGCTGAACGATGTGGAGGAAGAAAAACAGAGGAACCAACTGTCTCTAACCTTACAGACGTCTTACAGCAGCTTTTAATGGGGACATAAATGTTTTAAACGTAGTGAAGGACATTTATCAAATCACGAGCAGAGAGTGCACCGTACCTCGAGTGTGGTGACGACAATCTTCTCTATGGAGGAGAAGTACGCCTCCCAGAGAAACTGCGTCTGCTGCCGGAGGGAAAGGATTTTGTCCTGGTGGATGGAGCGGATGGTGGAGGGGATCTAGGGCAAAAATAAATACCTCAATGTTATAAAGGAACAAGCAGTTTATTAAAGTAGTGATTTGTTATTTCCATTTGCTTCCGACGATGAAGCAAAATGACATCCTCTGTCTCCACCTCACCCCTCTACCTCTTCTCTACATTCTCCTCTGTCTCCACCTCACCCTATTCTCTACATCCTCTGTCTCCACCTCACCCTATTCTCTACATCCTCTGTCTCCACCTCACCCCTCACATGTCTCCACCTCACCCTGTCTCCACTCCGCTGTCTCCACCTCACCCTATTCTCTACATCCTGTCTCCCACCTCACCCTATTCTCTACAATCCTCTGTCTCCACCTCATCCTACTCCTCTACACATCCTCTGTCTCCACCTCACCTTATTCTCTACTCCTGTCTCCACCTCACCCTATTCTCTACATCCTGTCTCCACCCTCACCCTATTCTCTACATCCTGTCTCCACCTCACCCTACTCTCTACATCCTCTGTCTCCACCTAACCCTATTCCTCTACTCCTCTTGTCTCCCCTCACCCTATTCTCTACATCCTCTTCACTCACACACACTAACTCCATGTCCTCATTTATCGCATCCATATAACCTTCTCTTTGGTCCTCCTCTTTACCTTCTGCCTGGTAGCTTCATTTCTAACATCCTCCTACCGATATATTCACTATCCCTCCTCTGTACTGTCCAAACCACCTCAATCTGGACTCCCTGACTTTCTGCCCAAAAACTCTACCATAAGTCGTCCCCCTACATTGGGACCTCATTATTCCTATCCGTTTATAGTCTTGTAGGAATGAAGCTAGCTTTAGCTACACCGCCAGTCGTAAACCACTCGTGTAACAGCTGGTCATGATGTCATTGACGGAAAAGATGGCCGCTTTCGCTGCTGGTGTGATGTGTGTTACCTGTAAAAGCAGCCGCTCGTCGCCGATGACGGCAGCCGTGTTCCAGTCGATAACCTCGGAGAAGGGGAGCTCCCAGCCATTACTGAGCACCACGGGAACACAGGCGGCCTGAACACACACACACACACACACGTTTCATTACATCTGTAATTAATTTTATGATACACTCATCAGACAAACATAAAGTGATTAAATCCAAGCACAGAAAAATTCCTGGATTTCTGTCTTTAGATTATTTGACAGATTATCAGAGAGCAGTGAGGAGTGTAAAAGAGAGAGAAGAGAGAGAGAGAGAGAGAGAGAGAGAGAGAGAGAGAAGAGATAAAGATCAGAGGTAGAGAAAGAGAAAGAGAGAGAGAGACAGACAGGGAGACAGAGAGAAAAACACAAAGAGAGACACACAGAGAGAGAGAGAGAGAGACAGACAAAGACAGATAGATAGAGAAAGACACAGAGAGAGAGAAAGAGAGAGAGAGACGGAGACAGACAGAGAGGGACACAAAGAGAGAGAGACAGAAAGAGAGAGACACAGAGAGAGAGATAGAGAAAGAGAAAGAAAGAGACAGAGAGAGAGAGAGGAGAGAGACAGAGAGGAGAGCAAAGAGAGAGAAGAGAGAGTCAAATGTAGAGAGATAGAGTGTCAAAGGTATTGAGAGAGGGAGGGTATTGATGAGACAGAGCGAGACAGAAAAAGACACACACAAAAGTGCAGGTTTTTTTTTTTGCTCGTCTGTCCATGTGATTGGTCCCCTGTTAGAAGTGCAACGGTTTGTGCTGCATGTCTCAGCCGCCGGAGACGAGAGATGATGTCAAGAAAATGACTAGTATAAAAACTTCCCAGCGCGGAGGATACAGAAGGTTTCTATTATTTTCTAAAATAGTTTATTCTGCATCAATGTATTCGGTGTGTACCCCCCCCCCCCCCTTAGGAGAACATCATAGAACCCCGCCCTGACCATGTTTAAAACACACACACAAACACACACACACACACACACACACTTGTAAACCCCTTAGAATAAAAAGTTGGCAATTCTAGCTACACCGTAAAGCCCGTTTCCAGCTGTGTGTGTGTGTGTGTGTGTGTGTGTGTGTGTTTTGGACCGCACTAAGGATCGACAGTAACACAAATGGAGTCGTGGCGTGTGGTGTAAAGATGTCGTTTACAGCGTCTCACAATGGCAGCAATAACAGTAAATGGGACTCATCCTCATCGCAAAAAAAACCAAGCTGTTTGCGCGCGTGTGTGTGTGTGTGTGTGTGTCCTGCTGTTAATCTGTAAAACAGGAAGCCTGTGTGCGATTGGAACGCTGCTCTTTTCCCTCTAATCCATTCAGTGTCACAGAAAGCACTGGGAAATAAAGGAAAGCAGCAGCAACATACGAAACGCACTACACACGGACGTGTGTGTGTGTGTGTGTGTGTGTGTGTGTGTGTGTGTGTGTGGTCGAATGGTTACGGATCCAGCAAATGAAATGTCTAATGAGGACGCTGGAAAAAATTCAATTTATTTCAGGAGGTGGAGGGATGGCGAAGGAGGCGTGGCCTCTGTTCCTATCAATCCATGCGAAAGAGGCGTGGCTTACATACCATAATCTTTAGGCTGCTTCGTAAAAATACATGATAGAATATACAATAAATTTAAAAAAAAGACAACACCAAACATTACAATTTAACTGTAAGAGAGAGAGAGAGAGAGAGAGAGAGAGAGAGAGAGAGAGAGAGAGAGGGAGAGAGTGCACAGATAAAGATCAGTGGTAAAGAAAGCGAGTGTGAGAGAGAGTGAGAGAGAGAGAGAGAGAGAGAGAGAAGATAAAGATCAGAGGTAAAGAAAAGAGAGGAGAAAAGAGACCAAAGAGCATGAGAGAGAGAGAGCGAGAGCGGAGATAAAGATCAGAGGTGAAGAAAGAGAGGGAGAGAGAGAGAGAGAGAGAGAGCAGAGCAGAAGAAGAGAAAGATCGAAGAAAGAAAGGGGAGACAGACAGACAGACAGACAGACAGACAATGAGAGGAGGAAGAGACAAGGGATGGTGAAGGAGGCGTGGCCTCTGTTCCTTTCAATCCATGCCAAAGAGGCGTGGCTTACATACCATAATATTTAGGCTGCTTCAGAAAAAGACACCAAATAATTTAACTAAAAAAATGGAACTTAATGTCCGCCGGTTGTTAAATAATTATTATTAACTTAATCGACTTTACTAAGCTAAAATTTTACCTGTAAAGCCTCCAGGAAGCGGAAGGAGCCCAGACGCCGTCCTCTGGGTACCAGACAGAAAGTGGAATTGTGCAACATTTCTTTGTAGTCGTACCTGGAAAAAAAAAAAAAAAAAAAAAAAAAAAAAAAAGACGTGTTTATATTTATTACTTTATAAGTTGGGCTGTGTATTTACAAGGGCCGGACGATACAATACGATACGATTTATCGCGATATATTACAATAAAATACCTTAAAAAAAAAAACAAATAGCTAAAAATACAACAGTAAGAAAAGTGGCGGCACCCTTATCTTTCCGTCGTGTTTGCTTCTGAGACAATGTCAGCGCCATCTACAGGAGCGGAGGAGGAAGTGGTTCGATAGGCCAACTAAATATTAACGTAAACATAAATCAGCTTGAAACTTCATTTAAATGCGTATCGATAATAAAGGTTTGCCAAAAAAACTCAAGAAATCCTTTCGGTCAGTTCCACAGTGTGTGTGTGTGTGTGTGTGTGTGTGTCAGAAACCACTCTGGATCCCAGGAACCTGGTCACAGCAGGCTAAGAAGATTATTAGCAGCTTTTGGAGGTAATAAAGTAAAATTAGCGGTAATATGAGGTTTAAAAGCTTGTAGAAGGTTTTAAAGTGAAGTGAATAAGACATACACACTCTCTCTCTCTCTCTCTCTCTCTCTCTCTCTCACACACACACACACACACACACACACACACTCACGATCCCGACTACCCTGTGCCGTTCATTTATTTGTAAAAGAAAGGGGGAAAAAAAAGTGCGCGTCTCTGTCAGCGCTTGGCTGGAGCAGCTGTTTGGAATTCCTAATTGAACATTCCTTCACTCTTCCAACGCTGAGACCTGTCTGACCCGGTTCCTCCTCCTCCTCCTCCTCCTCCTCCTCCTCTATCCGTCTCCTTCGCCAGGTTCTCAGGCTATTTCCTTCTTTTTCTCTTTCCATCATTTCTCTCCTATAAGAGCTGAACATTCCTACCCGTATCCTTTAAAGAAGCCGATCTCCATATCATGAGGAAAATCACACCACATTTAGATCTTCCGTGGTGGCTTTTAGGAGATGTTCTGTGTTAATAAGAAGGTCAATAGAATCAAACACCACAATAAAACCATACTTTATGTTTCAATCACAAATCAAAGATCCGGAACAAAAACCGAGCGATGATTACAGCAATGCCTTGGCTACGTAGAAAGTGACTAGCATGACGCTGTTAATCGCTAATGCTAATGGAGGTCATTCTGTTTTTAAGGTAAAATTTAGTATCGCGATACAGTTTTTTCTTCGTAGCTAATAATGTAAATAGATATGGCCAATATTACTAATTTCCAACACTGGAAAAAACTAAAATTGATATAAAAACTATTAAAATATTTAGAAGAGACATGTAAGTTTACTAAAATATGGGATAAATAGATAAATATTACCAATTTGCCAACAAAAAAAAAGTGCTGAAAAATCATGTAGCTTTTGAACGCATACCGAAGATGATGTCTTGATCGTGGGTCGCCTTTTACGACACAGCTAGCTATCACAGCTAGCTTCGTAAACTCGGTTCCGTCGGCTTCGCTTGGCGCACGAACGCGCAATTCAGCCGTGATTGGGTCCGGTTTGTTCGTACGTAAGCGTCATATGCAGATGCATTTTTCTTGGCAAAAATTCGGAAAGAAAGGACATTCCGACTGTATTACGTAAAATCCACGTTTTTTTTTTCCCCCATTTTTGTCGTTATTCTCACTACATTTTTGAGGCCCTTTTCAAACATGAACTTCAAAAAAAATAAAAAATAATAAAAAATATCAACCAACGCTAGGCTACATGTTTCTCCTCCACATCCTCCTCCTCCTCCTCCTCCTCCGAAGGCTCGGTGGTGCAGGAGTCACAGGGTTTGCTGGCAGCGTCTGTACACTACAAGCTTTCTCACACGGCAGCACTGAAATCTGCCTCCATCAGATGCGCAGGTCAAGTTGCACCGAGTCTGAGAAAAGCTAATGCATCACAACTCGGCGCCTCTGCGGGTCCACACACACACACACACACACACACACACACACGTGCCAAGTAACAGCGGGAAGCCGACACTTCCACTTCCACCTCATATTACAGCGACTGAAGAAATGCTGAAAACTACATGAGGAATGTTCTAGATGGCTGCGCTTCCTGCTTTCCAGCAGGTATTACATCACAGTTCGTCTGACAGACTCGGAGGAGCCCAGATTTACGAAACACGAACCCTGAACTGAGTGAAAGTTTGCTGTTTGGCAGCTCGGAAGAAGATCATGGAAGTCTTCTGAGCTGCGGTAACTGGATGGGATGTAATTAGGAATGAATTCTGTGCTGAGATTTTTGGATATAGAAAAAAAATTTCTACAGGGTGAATGACGACTTTAAAGCTGCGTTTTAAATACAATACTCATCATTTTATTACTTACTTAAACAAGTATCTATTTCCGAGGGCGGAAAAACAAACCGCGCGGTTACAACTTTAAGCTTTAGCGGCTAATTTTAGCTGCATGTATGATAAAGTACAAAACGGTTAAATACATTAAAGAATAATAATAAAAAAAAAACAATAAACAAATTAGCCATAAAATTATTGACTTATGTAATTAACACGTTATAATTGTATTATTCTAATATATAATATTTTATTATGCTAACAGAATAATAGCATAAAATTCTTTGAAAAAATATTTTTTTATTGCAAATTCGCAGTTTTTCTCGTTGTGATTATTATTTTAACTTGTCTTGTCTAAAGCACTTTAAAACCATCGGAAATGAAAATGTATGTAAATATATCATACCAACTAACTAACTAACTAACTAACTAACTAACTAACTAACTAACTAATACACAGGTACCTGGCCAAGTTCCGTTATATTTTTGTTTTAGAAATTTTATTGAGTCGATCACTAACTAAGTCAGAAAGCTAATATGTAAATAACATTGACAAGTTAATATGTTACAATTGAAATATACGTAAATAAATAAATAAATAAAGCAGGTTAGCGGATAAGTAACCGATTGTGGATAAAAGTAAATAAATAACTAAGCAGTTAAATATCGATGCAGAAAAAAGAATTATACTTCTACGCAAATAACTGCTTAAGTAAATAAGTTAAAAAGCAGGTTAAAAGAAGGAAACAAGGTAATATTTACGCAGGTACATGACAATCAGGTGAATAATGAAATAACTACACATGCATTTAAATAGACAGGTTAGCAGACAGGGTTATATATTAGTACGCAATAAATTCCATAACTCAACTACACCGTTTAACGTGAACAGTTGAATTGCAGCATCATTTCGTGCATAGCTACCAATAATTACGCAAACTGTACTACTTTTACAGACATCGTTGAATATTAATTATGAATAAAATTAAGTAAAATCTTTTTGACTGATCACACCACCCCACCTCCCCCTCCCCCTCCCCTCCCCCCCCTGATCTCTCTTTCAGGACTGTGAAGAAGAGAGAGAGGGAGAGAGAGAGAACTCGCTCTACCACCGGTGTAGCTCCACTCGAGAGCCATTTTGGAAACGCAATAGAGTCGCAATCTAAACTGCAACTGTAAAAGGTTATTAATGATCGTGAACAGTTTATAAACGTGGGCCTTGTGTGTGAAATGCAATCACGGATTAAATCCTACTTCGTGTCAACGCTCCTGCGTATAATTAGAACGCAGACGTTCGGCCGCTGCGTTTGTATGTTGGCACTGTTGCCGTAGCAACCGGCAGGCTGGCATAAACCAGCTTATTGGACGTAAAGGCTCACTTGGCAACAACCATTTTCTCACACACACACAAACACACACACACACACACAAACAGGAAAACCTATTTGCAATGACCGTGTAATTA
Source organism: Bagarius yarrelli (assembly GCA_005784505.1). Lineage (NCBI taxonomy): Eukaryota > Metazoa > Chordata > Actinopteri > Siluriformes > Sisoridae > Bagarius > Bagarius yarrelli. The sequence continues at coordinate 6,955,009 of VCAZ01000005.1, forward strand.
GAACAAGAAAAAAAAAACGCATACCAGCACTAAAGACAGACGCGCATCGGCTCGGCTGGACCACATACAGACACATCAACGAAAACACACAGCAGAATGACATGTCAGCTGTCCTGCCAGGACCGCCGTAACGCTTTTAATAACACTAATTACATGGTGTGTAACTGTAGATCGATGGCGGTTGTGTAGCGGAGACTAGCATTCCGTAAACGCGCGATAACGCGATCTCCATATTGTGTTTTTCGACATCCCGGATATCCAACGTTGACTTGCGGACGAACCTGGAGGTTTAAAACGGTAGAAAAACGTTTATAGTTTGACATAATAATTTGAGCAGATGTTTGTCACGTGACCTTCACCTTTCTCACTTTTCCAGAAACGATCAATAAATCAAATGTTTTTACGGAAAAAATCGTTGTTTACGCATTTTTCTGCGCTAAATCACACATTTATGTTTAGATAATGTGCTTTATTCATCAAAACAAATAATATTATAGTCATAAACTACATTTTATTTATTTCAAGGCTTTGCTGGAAAAAGTTCACGAAAATCCTGAAAAAGTTTGGCTTTACTGCGAAACGTGTGAACATTAAAACCCGAAACCACAAAAGTCTCAATCAAATACGCACTTTTTTATATATATCTATAAAACTTTCCGTCCTCTTTGTCCGTGTGACGCCTCGCATTTCATTTGCTTAACGTTTCATCTGTTTTAGAATCACTTGGCTGCGAGTTAAGGATTGATGATCTGCTCCCCGATCACTCAGGATCCTCGCCTCTCCATCGCTTTTTGCGCCGACTTTAGGGAGAAAGAGACGCTTTAAACTTGATGGCGGAAAGCTTTTAAAAACGTTTTATAAGCGAGAGCGAAATACTGTAATGATGTCAGGCACCGACCTGCTAGACACACTGATGAGCTCAGGAGTTAAATTTTACCCCACAAAAAAAACTGATCAGGGAAATACAATGCTAAAACTTAAAGTAACGATAAGAGAGAGAGAGAGAGAGAGCGAGAGAGAGAGATGGAGAGAGAGAGAGAAAAAAGAGAGGCGGGGAATCTGCAAAAATAAAGTGGAAGAAATAGACTCGGCACAGGGTAAACAGTCATGGACAGAAAAGAAGGACGAGAGAGGAGAGAGAAAGAAGATGAGAACATGGAGAGTGTAGAGAGAGAGGAGAGAGAGAGATCAAGAAAGAGAGAGAGAGAGAGAGAGAGAGAGAGAGGACAGAGAGATGAGAGAGAGAGAGAGACAGAGAGAGAGAGCTGAGAGAGAGAGAGAAGAGAGACCGGAGAGTGGGGGTGAAATAGAGCGGAGGGGGGGAATCTGCAAAATAAGAGTGGAAGAAATAGACAGTAAGGCACAGGGTAGACAGTCATGGAAAGAGAAAAGAGAGAGAGAGAGAGAGAGAGAGAGAAGAGAGAGAGAGAGAGAGAGAGAGAGAGAGAGAGAGAGAGAGAGAGAGCGAGAGAGAAACGAGGCAGAAACATGTGGACATAAGTAAAACAGAAAAAGAAAGACAGACAAAGCTAGAGAAAAAAAGACAGACAGTAAGGCACAGGGTATAAATTATAAAAAGGGAGAAAGAGAAAGACAGATTAGGAGAAAAGCAAACAGCTGTAGAGACGGGCATAAACATCTGGACATACAGACAGACAGAAAGAGAGACAGAGACAGACAGAGCTAAAGAAAAATAGAGAAAAATAAACGAGAGAAAGAATACATAGAGAGAGAAAAAGGGACCTGAGAAAAGGGAACAACAGAGCATCAGAGAGAGAGAGAGAGAGAGAGAGAGAGAGAGAGAGAGAGAGAGAGAGAGAGAGAGAGAGAGAGAGAGAGAGAGAGTGAGAGAGAGAGAGAGAGAGAGAGAGAGAAAGAGAGAAAAGAGAGAGAAGAGAGTGCGAGAGAGAGAAAGAGAAAGAGAGAGAGAGTGAGAGAGAGAGAGAAAGACAGAGAGAGAAATAGAAAGAGACAGAGAGAAAGAGTGAGAGAGAGAGAGAGAGAGAGAGAGAGAGAGAGAGAGAGAGAGAGAGAGAGAGAGAGAGAGAGAGAGAGAGAGAGAGAGAGAGAGAGAGAGAAATGCTTCATGATGGAGAGGTGTTTAATTAGTAGTAACAGTATTTGCAGTGATGTAATAGTATGTTTGGTGAGGAATGGGTGTTAAAGGGGCCCCAACCTCTTATTTTTATGGGGCCCCAATAAACTACACCTGTATGTGTCTTAAATTACATTGAATCTAATTTTTTTTAACCAAAACATCCCGTGGAAATGATTTCCTTCTTTATTCTACCCACTTTCTTTCCGACGGTTGATATCGAGTAGCTGTGTGTAGCTAAAGTATTCACCATTTCAAACTTCCGTCTATTCCACATCACGCCGGCTTGTGGGGGTATCTTTTTTTCCCCCCTTCTGATGCGTTCTGAAATCCACCTCGCGTTCGTGAGACAGATGGAAACATGTTTTGTCTGAGAAAGACCGCATGAGTTTCAGAGTGTCATGACCCACTGTGTGTCTCACCATCTGGTTCCTTCATACGTTTTTTCCACATCTCTGCAGAAGCACCAACACTGCTATACACATCAATACACAAAAACATCCTCCGTCTCCACCGACCCCTATTCTACTATTCCTCCGTTCTCCACCGACCCCTATTCTCTACATCCTCCGTCTCCACCTACCCCTATTCTCTACATCCTCCGTCTCCACCTACCCCTATTCTCTACATCCTCCGTCTCCACCTACCCCTATTCTCTACATCCTCCGTCTCCACCGACCCCTATTCTCTACATCCTCCGTCTCCACCTACCCCTATCTCCACCTACCCCTATCTCTACATCCTCCGTCTCCACCGACCCCAATTCTCTACATCCTCCATCGTCACCTACCCATTCTCTACATCCGTCGTCACCTACCCACACCCTATTGACCCCTATTCTCTACATCCTCCGTCTCCACCGACCCCTATTCTCTACATCCTCCGTCTCCACCGACCCCTATTCTCTACATCCTCCGTCTCCACCTACCCCTATTCTCTACATCCTCCGTCTCCACCGACCCCTATCCCTCACCTCTACATCCTCCGTCTCCATTCTCCGACCGACCCTATTCCTACACCCCTCCTTCTGACCCCTACTATCCTCCGTCTCCCCGCCCCCACCATCTTACCCCTATTCTCTACATCCTCTTCACTCACACACACTAACGTCCTTTCCTCGTTTATCGCATCCATATACCTCCTCTTTGATCCTTACCTTCTGCCTGGTAGCTTCATTTCCAACATCCTCATACCAATATATTCACTGTCCCCCCTCTGGACATGTCCAAACCACCTCAATCTGTGCTTCCTTGACTTTCTCCCCAAAAACATCTAACATGAACTGTCCCCCTAATGAACGGGTTCCTAACCCTGTCCAACCTCGTCACTCCCAAACATCTTCAGCTCTGATACCAGGCGCTGTAAGCAATTAATTTTAACGACACTGGGGTAATGTTTGAAAACCTAAACCACTTAAACAGTTTAGCATGTAAAAGAAATGGGGTGTGTTTATGCCACAGGCTGTTCTTATAAAAAAGTACTGACACTGAGTCTGTGTGTGTGTGTGTAGGAAGGTGGCAGTGTCTAATCCCTCTCAGAGCGCGTTGCTAAGAACACAAGATCATGCTAAAAGAATGTCCGCTTCTAAAGGAAACATTGAACGCGCACGTTATCGGCATACACACACACAGCGCTGAGAAAACACACACTTTCTTTCCACTCGAATGACTTTCGCCTTCCATTACACTCATTTCCCATAAACCAGATCGAGGTTCAGATGCTTTATTGATTGCTTCATTCGTATGTTTTCCCGGGAGTTAAACGATGGTTAAACATTACACGGCTGCCTGTTGGTATCCTCATACATCCCTCAGAGCATTAATTAACCATTAATCACTCATTTTCATTAACTCCAGCCATAAAGCCATCTGGGGGGGAAGAAATGTTCCAATTCACAGCTGGCTGATTGTTAGAGTTCTTATCAGATTCTAATTTTGCTACGTGCAACCAATTGCTCATGGCTTACGCAAGAAGCCCACACAGTGTGTGTGTGTGTGTGTGTGTGTGTGTGTGCAAACTCGAGTCCTTTGGACCAAGGGTGAATCTGCAAACCATCTGGAAAAATAAACAGAAACCTAGGACTGGTGTACAGTTGCAACCAAGCATCCGAGTTGACTACCAGTTGAGTGGAGTAGTCATATTTCATGACACGTATTCCCAACTTTTATTACCTCGACTCAGTTCATACTGTGCATTTCTTTATTTGGGTTTCCTCAAAACCGGATTGTTCTTTAAACGTCACTTAAATTGTTATGATAATGAAAAAAGGTAACCATGTCATCATGTTCAGGCGAAACGGAAGTCAGTTGCTGGGTGGTATGGTGGTACGCCGGGTAGGGTTGCTGACTCTGAGCTCCAGGATCCTGAGTTTGGGTTACGGTCTGGGTGGAGTTTCACATATTCTAACTGCAGCAGTGTGATTTTCCATTTGGCTCTGTCGTTTCTCTGATTCGCCAGTTAGTTCATTACGATTAATGAAAGAAAAAACAATATATATATATATATACATTATATATACATATATATATATATATATATACATACATTATATATTACACACACACACACATATACATATATACACATATACATATACACATATACATATATACACACACACACACAGAGAGAGAGAGAGAGAGAGAGAGAGATAGATAGATAGATCTATTATAGATAGATTTTTTACTATATATATATATATAAAATTAATATATTATATATATTATATAATATAACATATATATATATATATTATATATATATATAATTATAATATATATATCTCTCTCTCTATTTTAGATCTCTATCTCTATAGAATATATATATATATATATATATTATATATATTATAGATATATATATTATCATGAGAGATATATATATATAGAGAGAGAGAGAGAGAGAGAGAGAGAGAAAGAGAGAGAGAGATAGATAGATCTTTATCCCTTTCTATATATATCTCTATACCTCTATCTCTATACATATAGATACATAAATATATCTATAGACAGTTTCTGTATATACACATATATATGAAACAGTCCTTGTAAAATCACTAAACTTCTGGTAGTCTTAATTTCAGTTCTGTATAAAACTATGGCTGCTCCAAATCTCAGGAAATTACTAGTCATCACATTGGAAAAACCCTCTTTCATCCTCCAGTCCCTAATTCCACTCCTGGTCAAACACACAAAAGAAGAATAAAAAATAAACACTTCCTGTGGAATAACTGAAGAAGAGCTGGACAGCAGAACGTAGGAAAATGTGACATTATGGGACCGGGCGGAATAAGTTATAGGGTGGAGGAAGGGGGGGGGGGGGGGTTGTGTGAACCAGCTTTTAGGCTGTCAAGGCTCTATATATTCAGACGGAGCGTGACATGTGTAATATAATATATCTATATAATTATCGTTAGGAATCGTGGAGTTGGTACCAGCGACTGTTACTGACAGGACCATTTCTACCCTTTAAAGATTGTCTAAACATAAACTTGTCTGGGTTTATAAATAAACCACGAAAGCACATTTGGGCTTAATTTCATTTTAAAAATAAAAATAAATAAAAAAGGGGAAATTATCAAAGAGTTCCCGCAGCGCATTGAGGTCCCGGGTTCCTGGAGCGCCGCTGGAGTTCAAAGGAGAGTTCATAAAAGATTTAGAGTCGCTCAGAGCGCAGGCTCTCGCTGCCTCGCCGTTCTCTTTGACCTCGGTTTAATTTATCTAATTGCTACACAAAGGAGGCGCATCGACCTCTTTTTCGCCGACCCCCTTCATACGCAAAGATTCATTAGCCGTTCTTTTCATTACGCTCTCTCTCTCTGGCTGCTTCCACTGACTGCTTTGAGTCTGAATTTGAAGGAATCCTCTGGTACATTGATCAAAAGTGTATAGAAAGACCGACAGACACACCAGGTCAGAGGGTTCAGAACAAGAGGACGGCGTGAATGTCCCCACACACAACACCAAAGATGGTAGAAGATTAGAAAGACAATTGGTCCAATCCAAGGCCAGCTTCACTTTGAGTAAGAGGGATGGTCGCAAAATAGTTTTTATAGCTTTACAAACATCAACCCGATGTAAATCTTTATTACTGTATTGGAAGAATATATAAAATGAAAGACTAATCAGGACACGGGAAAAAAAAAAAAAAGAAAATGGCGACAAAAACCCCTTAATCCAGAGTCACTCAGCTGTGCAAAAATGTCTGTAACTCTAGCCCCACTTCCTGAAAGAGATACGTTATTCTGGACAGATAATTACATGGCAGGAATTTGTCTGTTCCCGAGCCAAAAAGGTCGCAGCAGACGAGTGTCAGGCGGAGAGACGTGGAAGAATTGGACTAATGTTTAAAGGGCCAACGTGAACAGATCACTGCTTATATAGAAACTTAATATATTTAATATGACAACGTCCAGGATGGATTCCGTGGGTATGCGACGATTACAACATCTTTCGGATAACAAGAAATTGACTAAACCGTTGGCACAAACGTAGCTGTAATGTTGGTCCAGCATAAAAACGTCGTCTTCTGGTTCTTGAGATATAGGTGGCAATATTCGGACGCCAAGAATCACCCTTACGGATCAGTATTTAAGGGTAAAAACTGGTCAAAAGTTGCCATCCCAGGGCTAAAGTTTACATCCTGTTTACAGCGTTCTCAGGCTGCTACGACAGATGTTATTTTAGTCCCCAACTGCATCCTCCTAAATAATTCATTGCTGAGTGAGCACTGAGGCCAGGGCAACAAGGAAATAAGACACAAGTCCGGACATGCAAACACTGATCAGTTTGCTTAGCCATATTTTTTTTTAATACCGTGTATTGAAAGAGTTGGCAGTTCACCAGAGCAATTCCAAAGCTTAAGAGCGAAACGGAAGGGAAAGTGCACCTGAACAGTTAACTCGATTAGGACCTAAAGCAGGTATGTTTGGCCTTAAAATCTCAGAGAATGAAAATCCAAAGTAACAATAAACCCTAAGTCAGGATTTAATTAGAATTTATTATTTTTTTAAGCAAATTGTAGGACGTGGGATCCCACTGAGCAGCACATTTAAAATGTAGTGACAGGAGTTTGATGAATGCCTCAAGGGGTCAAGATCAGGGCATCGAGGCGCAAGTAAGAAGTGACAGGAATGACAGCTCCTTCTGAGCCAAATAGGAGTGTCAATAAATTAGTCTGGGCTGAAAACTGCTGAAAAGTCAGTAGAGACATTCAATAGCTAAGGAAAACGATGTGACTGCAACCCAGTGCCCGAAACCAGAGTTTTGAAAAAAAAAAATAAGAACGATGGAATTAGGTTAGCATGGGGGGGGGGATTAATGCCCCATTGAGATTTTTAATTGCTTTTGATTTCATTTGCACCCTTAATGTGGCGAGCGCCCGAGGGAGTCGGTTTTTGCTTCGGCTTGTGTTCCATCGTGCAGGCATAAAGCACCAGGTTCTCCTGGTCAAAATTAGCCAACAAATCACATCCCGTAAGCCTGGTTAATGCTTTCCCAGGCCATCACAGTGGGCAGGTAATTAGTTTAACAGTACGGAAGGATGAAAGAGTCGAGTTCCTGGCAGGCTTGCAGGTTATGGGATCACAAGGGGAAGTCAAAAGTTTCACAGAGGTGGTAAGAGGAGTATGGCATTTTTATGAAGCTGTGACAATATTGGACAAAAGACAGACTTGGGTTTTTTCCACATAGATTCCAGGTGCAGCAGGACCAACTGGTGAAATTCTACCCTACAAACAAAAATGATGGCTCCAAATAATCTATTTCATTGCAGTGCCAACAATAAGTAAGTGAAGAGACAGAGTTTATGGACAAACATCATGCAAATAAGAAACAGTAGGAATACAAGGCTATAAAAAAAACCTTCTAATGGCTTGAAGGACAATCACAGATCGCATGAATGAAACTTCACTCGGATTAAATAAGCACAATGTAAAAATTAAGGCTACCAGAAGCAAATCACACCTAGCATCAATTCTAAACTGCACAGATGCCATCCAGACAGCACCTCGTTCTGGAATTGCACAACCCTTCTGGCATTTTTCAACAAATGGACACAAGTCGGGACCAGACCTTTTAAATAAACGTTCCAAAATAAAACAAGCAGAAAGCCTAAAATACACAATTTAAAGTCCAGGGACGATACATGACCTTAGCTCTGATTTCTGATTAGTCTGTAAAAAAAAAAAAAAAAAAACAACAGCCAGGATTTATTTGTTCAGAGAAACTCGCATGACACAATCCATCTCTGCTGATGAAGTGGAAGATTCACACGAGAGGAGTTAAGAGTGGGAGGGAAGTCGGAGGACCGGCATGTGAAAACGCAGTCGAGTGTTGATGTGCAAATTTATCAGGCATTCATCTTGCCAAGTGGTGTACTTACTCGCTGGGTTTAACGAAAGTAAGAGGCTGGGAATGTTTCCATTATGTGTAGGGTCATGACTGGGTCTAAAAAAAGGAAGTAGTTTGAGTTTAGATTTAAATACTAATATATATCTGACCCCATGACTCCACTAAAGAGTAATAAAATGTGTTAAGCATTAAAAATAGGCATAAATCACTCGGTAAAATAAAAACCTTCTTCCTTACATACCTCGATATACGCATTTAAATTCTTAAATCTGATTGGTCAGAAGTTTTTGGATTGCTTTTCTGCAACATATTGTTGTGTACGTAATAATAAAACCTGATCTAATCGAATCCGAATTCCTTATCAATAAAACAATTTTCTTTTTCTTTTCATCGATTATTTACTTATAATTATTTTATTTTACTAGTCAGTAAAGTACTCGTTTTACTAGTTAGTAAGTTACTCGTTGATACAAGTTACGAAACCAAAAGAAAGGTTTCGATGCAAGATTTTATCACAAAAGTAAAGAAGGAATTATGTCCCTTGATTGGGGGAAATTGTAGCACAGTGGCTAAGGTGTTGGAGTGCTAATTAAAGGATTGGGAGTTTAATTCCTTCGACCACCAAGTTACCTCTGCTGGGCCCCTGAGCAAGGCCCCAATTACTCTCATTCAATTCAAGCCTTCGTCCGAAAAAGCATACTACTTAAGAATGTACCACATTTAAGTAAGTACGTGCTTCCCAACCATTAAACAAGTATACATGAATTTCGAAAGTACTACATCCGCCATGTTGATATGGTCACGTGACACGACGTCACATGCAGCGCACAATTAAGGTTGGATAATGTTTAACTTGGACGAAGTTAAATGAAAGCATTTAAACGACAAGGAAGAATGTTTTTTAGCTACTTCAAGCATTAAAAAGTGCCGCATCGCCGCTTTCCGCCATTTGCATACGTGACGAGTCATTTTACCCGCGGAATCTACAGTTTCCAAACAGGAAACAGAACTTTGTGTCAATAATCATGGTCCAGGCACTTACATGCAAGTTCTGAGAGCTCACACCAATAAAATTAACTGCTTTATAGCCAAAATCGCTCTATAAAATCGAGGGAAACTAAACAATCTCTTCATTTCAAAGTAAAATATCTTTCCGGTTGCCAACTCGGTTCTATCATCCATCCAGAACTGCTGACCAGCATGATTAAATCAGCCACTAATCCCTCTATTCCTGGATCAGAGATGCCACGATGACACGTATATCGCACCGATATGCGGCAGACTGTAATCCTGCGGTCTCCAAGCCGCTTAAACCTCCCTCCGTTAAATATTCGCCTGAAAGAAAAAAGATAGATAGGCTATTGTACGGCGAGGAAGATTACAAAAACCCTGTCGTGTCAGAGAAAAAAAAACAAACTTATCAGCGGTCTGGAAACCGTAAGAAGAAAAAAAAAAGAAAAGGATTCGAGTCCCTACTGGCCCAGTGCATGAGCTTGAAATATCAGTCCTCGGCATTCTACATCAAATACATCACCGCCTCAGCACTGCCAAGGTCCACAAATTCATCATCCTGACTAAGTACTCTGTAAGCTGGGTAAATAAATGACAAACCTTTATCCATCCCTGGGGTGAGGGAACAAACCACGTATAGTGTAATTAAGAGCCGGGGGTCGGGGGGGGTTTCCAGGAGGATACGGCATAACATCATGGGATGGTTTTTAAGGCGTGGTATTTGTCCTCCAAAATTCAATCAGGACATAATATGATAAACTATTTCATCTCAGGTGTGTCACCATCAGGATCTGAACTCGAACCCATTCCACTTATCCAACAGTTTATTCTCTCTATTATTCAGTCCAGTCAAGGCAGACAGACAGGAACCAACTGATCAGTAATTTCTTATAATTAATCATCATTTTTGCTGTACTTCCTTATCGAGGTCTCCTCGTGGTGTTAAAATATCTGGAGAAAAAAAAAAACTCTGGAGAACTTTAATTGACACGGTTTTTGCGCACATTTCTGGGTTTTTTTCCTTTCTTTGCATTCGGAGACATCTGACATCATTTATGAGAACATCGAAACGCGGCTATAAATAAAGTCTGAATTCAGGAAAAACCGTCACTGTATGAAAGATTCTAATGTCCTGAATAATTTAAAAGCCAGAAAGAGGGAAAGAAAGAAAAAGTAAAAAAAAAAAAAAAAAAAAAAAAAAAAGAGAGAAAGAGAGCGGGAGAGCAAGAAAGAGAGAGAGAGAGAGAGAACAAAGTGAAAGACGGAGTAAGCAAGCAAGGAAGAAAGAGAAAGATAGAGAGAGAAAGAAAGAAAAAGTGAAAAACAGAAAGAGAGCAAGAAAGCGAGCAACAGAGAGAAAAGGAGGAAGAGAGGAAGAAAGAGAGAAAGAAAGAAAACGGAGCAAAAAACTGAGGAAGAGAGCGAGAGAGCGAGAGGAGAAAGAAAGAAAGATAGAGAGAAAAAGAGAGAGATTATTCTTTTTTCCCTGCAGCTGCTAGCACTGGAACACATTTGGCTGCAGTTTATAAATGAACCTCACTGCAGAAAGGGTTATTAAAGTATTATTATTACTCCACTTATTTTATTCCTGCAGGACCATTCAGGTTTTTACACATTTCTGTAAATTGCAGCACAACCGAGCGGAAGGAATGTCTGGGCTCGTTTATCGCGTGTAGTAAATGCGCTCACTAGTTAGTGAACGCGTAGCGTTTATTACAGCGTAGCTTGCTAAGCTTTACCACAATCGCGCGTTTCAGGTTTTTACATCACAGCGTTTCAGTAAACAGGATACAAAGAAACACTTTGTAACACTTCAAAAGGTTTTATTTTAAAAATAAAAGTTTGCGCCGTCTGGAATTTTACTTTGATCATATCGTTTTTCCAGACGCTCCAGATAAATCCATCCATGTTGATCCAGAGACATTTCTAAACAAATTTTATGTCCAACAGAAAGTTCTTAAAAGTCATCTTTTTGAAGTAAATGTATTTCCTGCTCTTTGAACTGAATCAAATCATTCACGAAGTTCACGAGTCGACTCATTCAACCCAAATGAACAGTATATGATTTCATAGACTAAAATCTATGAAGACCCAACTGTCATCCACAGAGACGTAGCAATGGGACAGGCAGTTGGACAGCTGATTATTTAAACATTCGGAATTCATTTTAAATATAACATGGTGATATATATCTACCCTCTAGGGGGCGCACCTATGGTGTTATGCTGGCTGTGCTTGCTTTTTTTCTGCCACTTTCTAACTAGCACAGCGTTTAGTTGTGCGTTTGCTAATTTACACATAAAATTGTGTATGATTTATTCGTCTGGCAGCCAGAAGCACAGGCAAAAAAGCAAGATGGGGAGGAAAAGAGAAAAGATGATAGCGGTATTTTTCCGTTGTTAAAAAACGATTATTTTTGTTTAATTGTTTACCCGAAATTACTGGTAATAGTCCACTTTTTGCTAATACGGTTACTGGAAAACGGGTTTGCAGGAGTTGATATTTCAAAGAATAATCACTTTGTATTAAAGATACAAGTCTTATTAATTAATTTCGCCTGGGGTCCGTACTTCATCTTGGTTTGCCATTGGTCGTCCAATCAGGTTGATCCATTTTAAACCAGGTTTAATTGTATACATGGATATTGCAACACTGTTAAACCATTAAAAAATTATTTAAGACTTAGTTTTGTAGGGGATTTTTGTAAGGGAAAGTGATTAAGGTGTTTGACTGGGGTTTGATTCGAAGCGCCACCAAGCCACCACTTCTGGGCCGCTAAGCAAGGCCCTTAACCCCCAATTGCTCAGATGTGTAAAAGAGAGAAATATGTCTTAAGACCACCTTGTTTCATCGTCTTTAAACCTGAAGGTTTGCCAGATTTATACAAGTTGTGCAGTCGTGTCAGATTGCTAATAAAATAAGGTGCTTCTATAAAGAAAATAAAAAGGAAGCTGGAGGAGGCGACATTTCCATCAAACTTCCCAGCATTCTTCTGTGTTTTGGTTGAAGGCTGACATGCCAGGGCTTGGCCAGAATCCTGCGCCATCTCTCCATCAGAAGCGTGGGATCGTTGTGTAAACGACACCCTGGCAACAGCACAGATTTCTCCGTGTGTGAGTATGCGTGGCGTTCTTCTGTTACAATAAATTAAACACATTCTACCAGAGCGCATGATGATTTAAACATCGCTACGCAAAGGCTTATACCAAAAAAACCCACCAATTTAAAATAAAAAAATTTAAAAAATCCAGGTAAGTGTTATAAAATTGGCATTTATGTTCATTAGCATTAGCTGAATTTGTCCTCCATCCTGGTCTGATTTGTTATTCTTTTCAGCTATTTATTGATTTTTTTTAGAAATGATTGATCCGTATTATTGACCAGCATCCATTTTTTTAATATCTGTACAGCTTCCTGGTTAGATAAAGAATAACATTAACAATCCACACTGGATAAAAACAATAAAATAAAAGCTAAGCTGTCAAAAGCCAAAGGAAGATACATCGATTTCATGCCTTCCACAGCCTCCTCGAATCAATACGTCTGTAATATTTTGTTAGAAAATCTTTATCGATTGCTGACAATCATGAATAATTAAGAGATCCAGTCGTTACTTTGGACTTAAAATATGCAGCAGAGTGCTGAGTTGTGTGACATCAACAGATGGGAAAGTCCAGACCTTTAAAGTGTAGATGGAAAAGGTTTATTGGAAAACATCTGGAAAGCCTTTCATTACACGTGTTGGCTAATGCTACCTTTCGCAACCACAAACCAAAGGCAAAGTCCAGTATGTGCAATCTAAAATAAACACAAGCGAGACCGTAAATCCAGATCAAACCGGATGGCACAGCGTCCGCTTTTTTCACCGTGTCATTCCCGTCAACATCCTGGTGTATACCAGAGTCAGATGTGTTTCCTATGGTCACGACTGAAGTATTCGAATCTTTTCCATGACGCGACGCTCAAGTTGATTCATGCTAAATTATATAGCAAATTAAGCATGGATTAAAAAAAAAAAAAAAAAAAAAAAAGGGTTTTGGTTCCGATAAATCCAAACAGCAGTAGCTTTTAGTGTCTCCAATTAGCTAGCCACTCTTCACCAAACCACTTTCAACCGAGTTTCAGGGACGTGGCTTAGTGCTGGAAATGAGAAAACAGAAAGAACTGGTGACATACTCTGGAAAAATTCCCTCGTCAAGCAGTTCATTAGATTAGAATCCAATCAAACGGTTTGACCGCTAAATTTGGTACAAAATGTGTAATAAATGTCACTATACGATAAAAATACCACAAGTCTTAATATTTACCGTTAAAACAATTTACTTTTACAGCATTTGGACGTCCTTATCCAGAGCGACTTACATTTATCTCCTTTTTACAACTGAGCAATTGAGAGTTAAGGGACTCGCTCAGGGGCCCGGCAGTGCTGGCTTGGTGGAGCTGGGAGGTTCCAATTAAGGGGTGAAACAAACGAGTGCAGGGCAAATGTGGCAGCTTCCTCAAGAGATTTGATTTTGGTCACATGTTGCCATCGTAGACTGGGTTCCGCTTCCTGCAAGTGAATTAGCCCCAGTGGGAAAGCGGTGTTGATAATTAGCCCTAAAGGTCATTATAAAAGTCTTTTTTTTTTTTTTAAAAACAAGTTTGGTATTGTACTGTCCTATACATTCCACCAGTTTAACCCTGTATTGCCTCATATGTTTCAACCAGTTTGGATCTGTACTGCTCCATATGTCCCACTAGTTTGGTATTGTACTGCCCTACACATTCCACCAGTTTGGATTTGTACTGCTTCCTCAAGAGATTTGATTTTGGTCACATGTTGCCATCGTAGACTGGGTTCCGCTTCCTGCAAGTGAATTAGCCCCAGTGGGAAAGCGGTGTTGATAATTAGCCCTAAAGGTCATCATAAAAGTCTTTCTTTTTTTTTTTTTTTACGTCTGCATGGTGTTAACCCAAAAACCTAAGAAAAATATGCTATAAAAAAGTGTTACCCCTGCTACACCACATTAAATCCCCAGTCACCCATTCTAACTCAAACCCCCTTCCCATGCAGCCATCGAAAGAAAAAAAACAGGGATCAAATGGCAGCCATAAACCAAAAGCTTCTACCAAGTTTCTAATTAGAAATCGCTGCCAAAGCACGGAGGAGAAAAATGCGTGCAGTCCGTGTGACACAGAGACGGGCTGACGTCATGCCGCTCTTTGGAGATTTATATTTTTATATTTATAGAGCGGTTTTAAAGTCTGCTGCCTGGCTTAGTGGCTCAGATGCACATGGAGATGGAGTGCTGTGGGTGTATGAGAAAGCAGATCACTGGCATCAACCAGACAGAAATGTACATAACATACACTCGAGGCTCCGGCTGGAGAGCAGAACTTCTGGGGTTCAAAGCAAAAGTGAAGGAATGGGATGAAACGTCACAGCTCGTGGTTGGCCCTCGTGGTTGGAAGCAGTTGGGTCATATTTTGTTTAGGATAAGTTACGTTGGCATTGAAAGCGTAACGATAAATATGTCAAAAACAAATAGACAGGCAATATATTTTGTATGGTCAAGAAAAGGTTGCCATGTTCAGCAGGCATGTCATACTGAAAATATTTTTTTGCTTGAACAGCACTAACTACCTGTTCATTAACATAAAGTTTTTTATTTGTCATTTCCACATTTTTGTCAAAAATACGTTTTCCCCACAGAACCCCTTAGTTTGAAACTGTACCATCCTAATGCAACCAACTGGTTCAGAAGTGGATTCCCTCATGAATACAATCTGGATGGAATTGCAATTAACCATAAATCCAATTAGCCTAGTAGGTTACCGCCTCAATGCTACCCAACAACCCTAACCCATATATTCCACCACTTTGGATCTGTACTTTCCCATACATTTAATCAGTTTGAATGTGCACTGTCACACTATCCTACTAGTTTGGTATTGTACTGTCCCATACATTCCACCAGTTTGCATTTGTACTGCCCAATACATCCCCACTGGTTTGGCATTTTACTGCCCTATACATTCCACCAGTTTGTATCTGTACTGTTCCACATGTCCCACTAGTTTGGTATTGTGCCTCCCCACACATTCCACCAGTTTGGAGTTGTACTGTCCCATATGTCCCACTAGTTTGGTATTGTACAGCCCTATACATTCCACCAGTTTGGATTTGTACTGTCCCATATGTCCCACTAGTTTGGTATTGTGATGCCCTATACAGCCCACCAGTTTGGATCTGTTCCAGGCTTGCTGCGATAGTCTGTGTTGGTTTCAACAAAGGTCAAGTCGATTGTGTCATTGCCCCACCCCTGTTTTTTTTTTTAAATAGTTATTATACTGCTTCATACATCTCAACAATTTGGTACTGTACTGCCCCATGCACCGCCACAGCTCCACACATAGCATCAATTTGAATCAGTACTGCTGCATACAGTCCACTAGTTATCCACTGGAATTCCCGATATACCCCACCAGTTTGGCGCCAAACCATTTCCATAGTCAATGATTTTGTTTTTTCGAGTTCATACATAACATTGACATAGTAAAATGTAAAAAATTAGCCATAATTCAAACACCCAGCCAATGACAGGGTGAATCCGGATGGTTAAAAAGAAGTCTCTTTACTTAAATAGAAAAAATGGGTACTAAAAGCTTGTTCATTACTCACCAACCTCATATTTAACCAAGGCTACATCACTGCTGTGTCCATTCTTAAACTAGCCAGGCTTGACAATGTCAAAGAAAAGAAAAATTGACTCTGACTGAAGGAGCCTAGGCTTCTGATTAGTTTTTTGTGCAGTGCAAGGACAAGGCCATTTGTCTTGTACGTCAGGAGTCAGTGGCTTTGTTTAAAGAATACAGCCGAACTGCTATACATTATGTCTCTCGACTCGGTAATACAGCTGTCTGGTAAGCGCTAAAGTCTGAGTAAAGTCTCTTAGTGGTGCGCTTGACATTTCATGATGTCTTACTTTGTTCAAAGTTCATGTTTGGTCGTAATTAAATCCCCCCCCAAAAATCTACAAGACTTCTGGCAAAATTGATTAATTATTAAAGTTTGGAGATTTGAGGTTTTACATGAACAACAAACAAACCACTAAAGCGATAGAATGGGTCTGAGGAATTCCAGTCTTTTGGGTAGTTGATTTCTAAATAGCATCAAATTGAGAAATATCACTGTTGCACGAGGGGCTTCATTTTTCCACCTGGAACCCCTTAAAAGGTCCTTTTAAAGATGAACACAACTAAAGCACTGAATCTGCCATCTTTCGTTCAGCGGATGCACGATAAAACTAGAACAGAGGACCGCTAATGAAAGTAATTTCCCCCTTTTTCAGTCAAGATTTCTACTAAAAATAACAGCATGCTGTAGAAAAATATACGGCATGCAGGGATATATGCAAAACAGCCCCTGAAAATGAATTGATGCAAATTGACAGGTTCACTGAGGCGTCATGTCGAATTTTTATCCGAGTCCAAACTTGTTTCGCTTCCATCTCGAACACAACGGGGGGAAAAAAAAATATGCTTTGCTTGTGGAAAAATGATAAAGCTACAAGAAGGAAAGACGTCCTCATAGCAGGGCTTTGAAATTATAACATACGAATAACCAAGAAAGAGAGGAGCGACAAACTTTTCTGAAATCCACCAAACCACTGTATCCTGTTTGTGGCTGGTTTATAAGGACCACAGAGGCTCCTGCCAGCCGTAGCCTCGGCTGTTCTGGCCGTCCTGTGATGGTGAGCTCAGTGTGTGTGTGTGTGTGTGTGTGTGTGTGTGGACTTTGAAACAGCGCAAGCGGCTAACCCTGCAGTTTCCCACACTGCCAAACGGCTTTCCGAATCAGGAACGCGGACGAGAAGGCTACAAAAAAAACACTCTCAGCGTTCCGTCTTCCGGAGAAACAGCTGGAAATGCTCCATCTGTCTCTCCTGTCATGCTGACGGACCTGATGAGAAATCTAATACGGTTGCATGAGCGATACCTGAGCAGGCCTTACGATTCCGCTCTGCTTCTGTCAATCAATTTTAATAAGATTCGTTTCATTTTAGGCGGCGAGAGCAAACGATGCTAACATTCGGAGAAAGTCGTGTTGTTTGTCCATAAATGTATTATGGTGTAAAATTCTTTCAGTACAACTGGAACAACGTATATTTATTTTTAAGGTAAAAGCAAAATTTAAAATGCTTAAAAAAAAAACAAGAATGTCCAAATTTGACAAGGTGACCAGCACAAATATAAGAAAAATGTCATATTTTTCCACGACATCAATTTTAAAATGCTTCTGAAAAGTTTAAGATATAAATCACCAGACTTTTAGTTCCTTTGGTGCAAACTAAAGTTTAAAAGATAAAGGAATCAGAAATCACAGCCTGACTCTTCGAACCACTACTTGACTCGCATGCTAATTATTAAGACCTGAAAACTGGCCACGTAAAAAAAATTAGCTATATTTATTAGCGCCTACTAACGTTTACAAAATGTAATCAAGGTAAAATTAATACACCAGCCACCATTTTTATTGCCACGCTGTCTTTCAGGCTGCCATTTTAATTCCCAAAACATTGTGAACAGAGTTAATGCAAGACGTGATGGTTCCCTCCATCCTTTATTTCATCTATTGAGATTGAGAGTCGGTGTGAGTCAGTAACTATTTCTATTATTATTTTCTCCGCTCTACCCCCTCATCAAGGGCCCTCCAGCAGCCAGAGCGCCTGATGCTTCCTACCCATAATCACCCACTAAGGCAGGGGTGGAGAGAGCATTGATCTGTACGCAGTCTGTTATCTTTTCGAGTATCACCGTCTCATTAAATCCACCGTGATGGCTCGGTGTGTGATTACAGCGGCTGTCGGGGCGAAAGTGGACGCATCTGCTGTTACACCGCTGTTGAAACAGCTGCCTACGAAATCACTTCTCGCGTTACGACCCGAGACGGCTCCGGGCAAGCGTTAGCATAATTACACTCTCAGGTAAACCAATACAAAGTGCTGAGTGAGACAGGGACTGGTGCTTGTTTAGAGAGTTGACTTTCCCCCAAAATGGCCGCTTTTACTTATTATTATATCGTTATTATATTATTACCAGTCATCTTTAACTTCCTTTAACAGTTTTAGCAAGTTTAGGGCTCGTATTCGCGTTTATATTTAGCATTTTCCCCTGATTTTTCTCGGTGTTGTAAATGTTCAGTTGTTGCCAGGGATTCTGGGGGGAAAAAATGCAGGCAGGCATCCAAATGTTCAACTCTACAATTCAATCATTACGAAAGCGTTTTGCCAGCAAGATTAAAATGCAGTAAACGTTTCAAGCTAATTAGCAGCCATCACCGAAAGAGGACGGATATACAGCATAGGGCTAATTACACAAGGTGCTCAACCTTTAGCATGATTACCTTTAGCTCCAGGTCAAAGGAGATGAATTTCTCTCGTACAATAGGTTAGTGTTCTGACCTCACCTTAAACAGGGTTAGAAGTAACTCACTCCTGTGTTCCGTAACTGTAATGATGTCAGGCAGTATTTAAGATGGTCGGATTTAAAGCTGATGGAGAAAAGCATAAAAGACGTCTATGGAATGTTTACTGCTGCATGTCTGAGAACAATACACAAGGTTCCTTGTGGAACTTTAGCTATAACTTCAAGCCAAATAAAGCATTTAAGGAATCTTTAGGGGATCCATTGTAAGATGGACGTAGTAAAAAACGGAACCATTAGCGTGATGACCATGTTTACGTAATACAGACCACGCTATTGCAAGAGAACTTGTTCGCACTAACCACCAATAATGTCTCAGTAAAACAGGTTTATAGATTTCATAACATGTCTGATGTCGGTTTTTTGAATTTCTTCATCGGAGCCATGACTACGTTTGAATGTTTGCAGCATCGTCTCATTTCATGTTTCATTGTCACTTACTTAATTCTCTGAAACAGTTCTGCCTTTGGGGGATGCATTGTGAGAAATGACAAAAAAAAAAAGATCTCAGACGTCTATGAATAAGACATGACATTTTCAAGAAAAGGAGGACTCAAATACAGCCATCAATAATTCACTGACGAAGCCATCGGCACTGCCGGTTCACGTGCAGGTCTTTATTGAAAATGGCCTATGGTTGGTGAGGAAATGAGAAGAAAATGAGAGGTTTAAAAATGTGCCAAACATTTTTTTATTGTCACAGGGCAATTGTGCAAAATCCTGCAGAGGCAAAAAAAAAAAAACATTCACTGGGTTCTCGAATGTTGAAGGAACGAACTGTATTAATGTTTCAGAGCATTGGTGCGAGTCAGATATGGACCTGGTTGGTGGGTTTAGTTTAAAAATAAGGTAGAGAGAGTAAAAAAACTAATGATAAACAACAAACACCATCACCAACCAATAGAACAGCTACATTTAGAACCCCCTTTTCATTTGTGTTAAAACAGTGAAAAAGTTCAAACCCAACAACGGTAGATTATCCGGACATTTATAAACTTGGGGTCTTTTGATTGTCCCTCAAAACTAGAATGCTGTAAGGCTTCCAAGTGGAACTCATTTTTATTGGACCTTCAATCATGTATACTTTGGTTCCAGGTTAAAAGTACAATCTTAAAAACAAAAATAAAATGAGACCTTGAGACCTTCTGCACCGTTTATCTACAGTAGCTGACAAAATTATGTGGATCCCCACAACAGCTGGCTTGAAAAACGGTTAATAGGACAACCCTATACTGGACACTATACCTCCTACCACTATAAGTCACTTTACTTGTCCCCCCACTGGTTCTCGGACGAACCCTATAACAATCGGGTTTCCCTTTCAAGGAACAAATAACCAAATATCCAATTTGACTTTTATCACCAGCGCTAAGGGGTGTGTTAATTTATGTAGACGACGTGATGATGACACTAGCTAGCTTCCAATTAGACTAAATCAGCTTAAGGTGTCTAACTGAATTAGTCCGAAATGAAACGTTTAGCATTTCATCAGAAAATGAGCAAGAAATGCTTTTCTTTAGGACGCAATCTGCCCCCCCCCAAAAAAACCCACACAAATCCGAGACTTTAATGAGTCACATTGGAGTTCTTGCCACGCTGCCACGATTGAGACACGATGAATTTCGGGCATGATAGATGTCGAAAATATCCTGGCAGGCTAATGTGTTGCTGAATGACTAATTCAGACTAATTATAATATACACAGCATGTGAGATCAAAGCCACATGATGGCAAGAAAGAAAAATGAAGAAAAAATTTTAAAGCTTTCTCAAAAACAAAAAAAAAAAGAACCAGCAAATGGACGTTCTTGGTCACTGAAAGAGTTTGACACGTTGTTGAGAACTATTTAAAAATGAAGTAGAAGACGAGGACGAGAAACGAAGAAAATTGGACAATAAAAAGACTTTTAATTAATAAAAAGATTTTGAAGATACAGGAAGTTGTTAGCTAACCAAAATATATTTCACGACGATAAAAATTCAGGTCTTCTTATAGTCGGTGCTTAGAAAAAAATATATTTTTTAACAGGTCCTCTATTTGCTGAAAAGGGCGTGCAAACTTTTTATTTTTTTTTATTATAGTCTAATAAATCAGATTGCCACCCAATAAAATTGAGTTTATTGCCTTTAAAATTATTATATTAATAGTAAGTTACGTTAATAGCAAACCAAAATACACTTTAATACATACATAAAATGTTGATTTTCTATAGTTGGTTCTAAAAAATAATAATTTTTTAAAAATGGTTCGCGATTTGTTCCGAAGGGGCGCGCAAACTTTATCAATTTCCCTTGGTTTTCGGCTGTGCTGCATAAATGAATGACAATTTTTCCGACTTCTAACGCGCGTGACGGTTGTGACAGGACAGCTGCGACGCGCCGCTGGCGTTGATGACTTTACATCGCAGCGTGTGTGAACATCTCAACGTGTTCCAGCGACACTACGCCGGCAGGAGCCTCGAGTCTGAGGTCACGGCACCCGATTGTGAGGTCACGGCCGGGTCATGCAGGAAGCAGTTACTCACCACTGACTGACTGCTATGTGTTAAATATGGACGTAGACTGGAGTCAGCAGTCTGAGGACCCTCCCCCTTTTCCCCCCAATAGCGCAGTTTATATTAATCCTTCAGAATGCCCTGGGGCATGAGGTGGGGTGGTATAATAGGTGGGGGTAAAATACTCACAGTGTATTGTGGCTCCAAAAGACAATGAGGCGGTCTTTGAGATGTTTCATTTTTTAACGATTTAGTGCCAAAAACTGTCAAATTTTTCAGCAAAACCTACAATTCTGTCAAATTAAACTACAAAAGACAGAATTCGGGGGTTTTACGCCATGGCATTTGGTGAAACATGTCCTCACACTGGACGCTAGCAGATTTTATGACCAACGTCTTCCCCCTGCTGTATTTCAGCCAATATAATCTCATCTGGATTCCTAACAGCTGCTGCGATAATCGTAAAGACTGTCGTGTGTTTAACTCAGGAACCCTTAAAGGCGTGTTTAACCCCTTAACACGCTTTATAATAGGGCTACATAAGAATTTTATCCCAATAATATTGATACATCTAGTTTTAAAGGTATTATGTTTATATAACATTTCACTGAAACGCTCAGTACGTGTCAAACGGCTTCCTCGTCCAATCCAGTGTCTCCGAAGCAAACATGGCGAAATAATAAATAATAAGGGCGCCTTCGGTGGTGCAATATATCGCGATCGGTTACATAATCGCGATATATTGTATGGTGACCCACGTACCATAATATATAATCGTTCCGTGACGCGCCCTTTCCAATACCCTGCCCCATACTGTTCAGTTTGCTTTCCTACCCCATTAAGAGTTTTTTTTCTTCCCTCGTCTGGCTCGTTGCTGTAAATGTAAAGTTAGACACGGAGTCCGACGGAATGTAGAGCTAAAAAAAAATAAAAAAAAATACTGACCAAAATTTCGAAAATGAGGCCGTTAAAAACACACACCTGTCATACTTAATCACGTAGAGCTAAGATTTACGACACGTCATAATTATATATACGTTGAAATATGAGTCATTAGCTTTGTTGTGATGGAAAATAAGAGACATGCCAGAAGGGTGCACCAATTATTGCCTATGAAAATTAAGCATTAATGACTGCAATCATCACGTCACTTTGAAGTAAAGATCTTGGAGGAAATGTTAACCTCAGGAACTGATTAATTTATATAATGATTAAGGAAATCAACATCACCGATATCACCCAATAAATACAATTCTTAGCTGTCAAACAACCTTTTTTCGGGTTTGTAGCAGTAAAACCGGCTTCAGTTGTTTCATTCCAGATGTTTTTCCGTTTCGGTTCATTGTAATCCACAAGAGAAAACAGCTGGTAAGTGGAACTAACATGAGAGGAACTGCGGTCATTGTTCAACCATGAAAAGGATCAACTTTTTGTTTGATCGCCAGACTTGCTGTATCAAAAACTGGACTGACAAGTTGACGGATTTGGAGGTTATGAGACAACAGACTGACAACATGAAAGGTTGGCATTTGAACACTGGGTTAGCTTAACGTTTTATAACGAGGTACAGAACCACACGAGTTCGCATGAATAGCGAGCAGAACAATTCAAACGGATTTACTTTCAGTTGCATTGAAAATAAAGCTGTGCAAAAATATCGATATCGATACAGCTAACTATTCCTCCTCCGCTCCTGTAGATGGCGCCGACACATACGCCCACTGTCTCGGAAGAATGGTGGGAAAAAAATTAAAATTTGTCGTTTCTTTAGCTATTGATTTGAAGGGGATATATTATCTCGATATATTGTATCGTAACCTTAGTGATATGTATCGTACCGCAAGGCCCACGCTAATACACAGAACTAATTAAAGCGTTATTATGTACCGTTTTCCGGCTACCAGACGTGACAGAGTCACACTGATGGGACAATCCCTAAAATTGCCGTCCACTTACTTTTCATATTCTGCATTGTCTCGGTCACACCTGCCATCCTTGTGCTTCTGCCAGTCTTTGCCATGCTTGCAGGTGGTAAGCAGGACCACGTCCTCCGAATTGTGGACGTGGTACAGGGCGTTCCGCGTATCGGAACCAATCCCAGTGAGATAGCGCTTCCCCTTAAAAACCAGCATGTACTTCCTAAACGGTGGGATGGAGTTGTATTTCAAGTACCCCCTCTCCCCTCCTGTCCTTGGGTGATCTTTAGAAAACAGAGGAATGGAAACGTCAAAGTTGGGCCGGAAGTTCTCAGTGCTGATGCTGGCCTTGGCTAACATGGCCTGGCCGATGTCGAACCCCAGGTCCTCGGTGTAGTTCGGCCATGTCCCGGAGTACAAATTAAAGATCAGGTGATTTCTGCCATCGTTCCACAGATTCAAGTTCTGGATCTTCGCTTTAAGGTTGTGAACGTACTGCGGGGACAACTGGTCCCGGTCCAGAGTGTCTAAGTGCAGGACAAACAAACAAGCCTGTCTCGGGTCGGATGTGTAAAATCTAGAATCCGAGATCGAAGCCAAAATGTTCTGGTAGCTCTCCGAGATCTTTTCGCCCTTCTCCTGAGGATAGACGAAAACTTTGAAACCGTTCTTCTTGCACAGGGCAAAGTCAAAACACGAGTCCATGCGACACATCCGTCCCTTGTATATGCCGGAGACAGCGTCTCTTTTGTCTCTCGGCGATGTCGGAATGTTGTCCTGGTTTACCGTACGGTCCGTAAGGAAAGGTTGAAGACGTTCGATAAATCCTGGCCAACGAGGTTCTGCAACACGCCGGTTCCCGCCACCGCCGCCGCCGCCACCACCCGGGGTCCTTTCGGAAATCTGCACCCCACCGAGGTAGAGCAGCAATCCGAGGCAGGCGCTGGCGGAGAACAAGATGAAATACCGCTTTTTGGCCTGCATGTGTCTTTCGGTCCGGGTCGAGACCTTTATCGATAGATCCAATGCGCCCAAGGGTTGTGCTCTCACCCGCTCCTAGTGGGAAGCACGGCCATCGTCCACCAGCCTGCAAGGGTTCAACGCTTTTCTGATCCAGTTCCCAAAGCCAGAGCATGTGGGCGACTTTTTAACTTACCATGCACTTACCACCCCTCTTCAACGGATCGCCTTTAAATCACTGGACTTTAATCTTAAATCAGTCACAGGTTATAGTACCATGCTTTCTTCTCAAGAAGAAGGAAAAAAATAGCAAAAGTCTATGAAAGGGACTCGAACCCAAATCCTTTCATCTGAAATTGTAAACATTGTTCCAGCAGATCTACAATGGATCCGTTTTATTCCATGTTGTTTATAGTCATTCGATCAGACACAGACTGAAGAACCGGAAAACACATCCGGATCAGATCGAACCTCCGGCATTTCTACACTTTTTATTTCAATGGACAGAAAACCAAGTCCCGTACTGACGCGCGAGCTCTCCTTTAAATCAGCCGACTTTGAAGTAAACACGAGATAAACTTACACATTGACTAGTTCTCTTTCTCTTTTTCTCTCTCTCCCTCCTGTTACCGTCTCCGGAGGTCCTCCGGTAAACCGATCAGGCGCTGAGACGGGAATAAAAGCTCCGTGAACTGCTGCGGTGCTACAAAAAAAAAAAAAAACTCGAGTTGTTCGGATTGTTTCAATGTAGCTAGCATACCAATCCCCGCACGACGTCTGCTGACGTGACGCTCTTTCCCGGCGTTCTGATTGGTTCTCGTCACTTCCGCAAGAGGCGGGGCTTCCTCGGAACCCGTTCTCCATTGGTAACTGTATTCTTTTTTTTTTATTAATTAATTAAACAGTTGTAAATAATCCAGATATATTTTAATTATTATATATTAATACACAATTTAATAAAGCTTTTAAAATTAAATTTAAAAAAAAACATGGACAGACGCCGTAATAGTGTCCCAAATCATTCCATTGTTTCCCTTGTAAGTGCCCTACTTAGAATAATATAATAACTGCGTTACGCACTACATAGTACACTTGGTATTGCCTACTATGTTTATTAGGATGCAGCTCACGCACTTGCGTTCTGTACTATTTTAAAATCATTATCATTATTATTATTATTATTATTATTATTAAAAACGATAAAAATTTGTTTTTAAAATGTGTTATTATTAAAGACATTAAAAATTTGATGATTTTGTGGCTTATTTAATATTTAAAGTAATTATGTAGTAGTTATTTTGTGTTATTCTAGATCTAACACTTGATATACTGTATAAAGCGTATTATTTGTTTGTTAGTTTAATTTACATTAATTTTTTTTATTATCATTTACTATTATTTATTTAAGATTTTTACACTTAGTAATGCGTTGAAAAAGTCCACAAATATGACGCACAGATATACTTTATTGTGTACTGTATGTATGGAAGTATTAGCTGGCATGATGGTGATGATGATAATGATGATGATGATGATGAAAATGATGATAATGATGATGATGATGATGATGATGATGATGATGATGACGTTGTTGATTATGATGATGATGATGATGGTGATGATGATAGTGATGATGATGATGATGATGATGATGGTGATGATGTTAATGATGATGATGATGCCGAATTTCCGATCTATATTATATATCTATATATTTCAATCCAAGCCGAATATGATCTCAGACTTAATGCGTATTGATGTTGTTCCTTTCATTATTTTTTCATGATGGTTTTATCTCTAGCACACAGATCCAGGCCAAGTTTTTCCAAATTGTCGTTGGTGGAAAGTAACTCTACTCTCGACCACTAAAACAATCATGTGTCACTTATTTCGAATTAACATGCCGAGCTGTGAATCATTTTCGTATCAAAACGCTCGTTCTGTTCTAGTATCTTTTTCTTAGTGACAGCCTGACATCCGTATAACAAACTAGGGTTTAAATCTTTCTCACTATGGTGACATTATTTGTACTATATTTTTCTAATAATAAAGAATCAAAGATAGATAGATAGATAGATAGATAGATAGATAGATAGATAGATAGATAGATAGATAGATAAAAAGTAACTTCAATATAATAAGTTCAGTCTCATGTCTGTTTTTTAATCCACAGCAGGAGATCTGACAGACCAGAACTGACTTTATGGAGCAGGATAGAATGTAAAAAGGAATTTAAAGCTACACTGTGTGTGTGTGTGTGTGTGTGTGTGTGTGTGTGTGTGTGTGTGTGTGTGTGTGTGTGTGTGGTTCTACAATTCAGTGATCAAAGCCTAGCCTTTACCTCCCCTTCTCTTTCCCCAGCATTCCTTCCATCCCTGTCTTTCATCCGCTGGTGAAGCTTCTCAGGAAATCGTTTTTACACATTTAAACCTTGTCGTGTCCTACTGTCCGAATCTGAGCTTCAAAGTTTCCATGAAGACCTGCGCAGAAGTGTGGAGCTTATTATAGGAGAAAGAGTGGGACCACATCTGGAATAAGCTGTTCAAATATATATATATGACATAGATAGATAGATAGATAGATAGATAGATAGATAGATAGATAGATAGATAGATAGATAGATAGATAGATAGATAGATAGATAGATAGATAGATAGATAGATAGATAGATAGATAGATAGAAAGATTGGACAGACAGACAGACAGCCAGATAGATAGATAGATAGATAGTGTGAGAGAGAGAGAGAGAGAGAGAGAGAGCAAGAGAGATATTATAACACATTATTACTTACCTTTAGCGACATATATCCTTATATGGCCGGGTGTCCAAATACTTTTGGCCATGTTGTATAACTTGCTAACACATCCCTCTATCTCTCTCTTCTCTATATATTTGCTTATATGTTATGGTGTCCCAGTGCTTTTGTTCATATACGGCACAGTTAATGACAATAAAGCTTATCTGATCTTTCAGAACCAAAAGTTTTAGAGATTTAATGAGAAAACCTTGCTGTCATGCCGGCGTGGCCTGCGGTGAGTGTTGATAACAGGATAGCGCTGACACTAAGTGAAAGGCGTGGATGTCGTTCGGTCTGAAAGCAAACCTGCGTCGACTCGCCTCCGTCTTCAATTAAGGATGAAGCTCACCCTTGGGACAGAAGGAGCCAATGGACTGTCATTTAAATTCCCTTAACAGCCTGAGCCACTTTCACAGATCGTTAACGCATTTTTACTCGGCACAGAATAATGTTTACATGCGCGCTGGGCTAATGACCAGTTCTTATGCTAAGTCATGCTAGTCGTTGTCGCTCGGCAGCAGTGAACGTGCTTCTTAAAAGGCCAATAAAAAAAAAACACAAACAGGTTTAACAGCAAGATATTTTATGAGTTTAGGGACGAGAAAGTCAAGCATGGTGTGGGTCCGCACAGGACTCTTAGAGACCCAAATTACAGAAAAACGAGCATTAAAACATTTCTACTGGATTCCAGATGTCCTTAAAGAAGATGTATCACCAGAGACACGACTTATTAGACCTAATAATAAAAATTAATTCTTTTATAAAACAGTTTTTGGTTTGGTGTTTATTCAGTAGCTTATTCTTGCTCCTGGAATCCAACAGTCGTAACTTGGTGCTGCTGGGAATCGAACCCTGATCTTCCAGATAGCAGTTCGAACTCCAATGACCTACCATTTTTCCATTAGGGACAAGGTATCGACATAAGTAGATAAACTTCATCTATATTGTTTGGGATATTGGGGGGGGGTTAAGGAGGAGTTCCTTAACTCCTCCCACTGCTGATTACCTGGAGCAGGTGTGTTTGGTCAATCAGAACCCATTGAACAGAAGCTACAGTTTACATGGCAGTTGATCACCATCACTGCACCTCAACATTGTTTAGCTGTAATAAACAGACATTCGGTGTCACCCAGATGAGGACGGGTTCCCTATTGAGTCTGGTTTCTCTCCAGGTTTCTTTCTTACTGAAGGAACCCACTGACTGACTGACTGACTGATTTACTCACTCACTCAATCACTTACTCACTCATTTACCCACTCACCCACTCATTAAATTATTCATTCATTCATCCACTCACTCACTTACTTACTCACTCATCCACTGACTGACTCACTCACTCACTCACTCACTTACTCGCTTACTTACTCACCTAAGTACTCATTCACTCACTCACTTACTTATTTACTCACTCATTTACCACTGACTGACTGACTGACTCATTCATTTACCCACTCACTCACCCACTCACTCACTCACTCACCCACTCACTCACTCACTCACTCACTCGCATAATGTTCCTGAACTATATCGGATATTCCAATGAGACGCCGGGATGCTGGAACGCTGGAATATTTCTACTCACACACCTTTTTACACACCTCGCTGCACGAGTGTGTGTTCATTTATCGAAAAAAATGTGTTTACATCAGCATTTTGATGTTACCTGGAAAACAGAATTGAGATAAATTAGTGGCGACTGCATTCCAAACGAACTCCTCAGCTACAAAGGCATAAAACCCCCCGAACAGACAGATGGTCTTTCACGCACTGTTATTTTTTAGCTCTGCTTTGAAACTCTACACTACGTTATCCTTTAAAGCTGAAACGAAATCTGAGCAGTTCAGCTTCATCCCTGACTCCCGGGACTGATTTCCAGGATCGACCCCATCACCTTCATCGAGCTCTAACTTCTTTACACCGTCATGCTTTATAATGCATTAATATGAGCTGGTGGTCATCGATCTCCATTATCCGTCGCTGTGCAACACACGCATTAAAGTACAGTAGCTCTTCCTCTTCGGCTAATCGTTACCGCGAGCTATTGATGCAGCCGAAAAACAGATGGTTAATGCATGCGTTCTCGGAGCTGCTGGAACAGCTGGAAGCGACTTTTCGGCTTTTTCTGCATGTGTAATCGAAGTATTGCTCATAGAACAAGCTTCTGCATGTCGTGGTTCTGCTCTAATGGTTGATAGAGAACATATAGAAAGTATCTGGTGTCTGGAGGGTCTACCAGACACTCGGGAGAACATTAGCGGAGGAATCGAGATACCGTGGCCATGTTTCTTATATGGAAAATATTTGTCCAGGTTTATTTGGGTTTTTTTTTCCATTTTATGTAGAACGTTACCAGGTACGCAGTCAGTTGGGGGAGGTAGTAATGCAACGGTTAAGGTTGGACTGCCAATTGGAAGATCAGCGTTTGATTCCCACCGCTGGGCCCCTGAGTAAGGCCCTTAACGCACATTTGCTTGCTCTGGATAAGGGCATCCGCCCAAATACCATAGAGACATTTTTAGAAAAATGTTTTTCGTACTTAATGAACATCTTGAAATAGTTACAGAAAAAGTTTTTAGAATGACACCATTAAAGAACCATGAAAGAACCATAAAATAACGTTCCACGCACTTTAAGCAAGCAGGAAATTTAATGTTTCTTGGAATATATCAAATTTACATTCCCAAAACTAATTGAGAACATTGGATGAACATTCTCAGAACATTAATCTGTTAGCTGGGCAGATTTTTTATGACACTGGAAAAAGAAATTCTTTTAAGAACCATTTACTAAAACTCAACAACTTTCGCTAACGTTCTTTAAAAGTTGTCTAAACGTTAAGACAAAACGTCCCTGAAAGAGAATAATTCTTGTGATGTTGAGCAAAAACGTTTTTGTTTCTAAAGCCCTGAATAACCGAAGCAAATTTATTGCACAAAAGATCATTCGTTATGATAAAAAATGATAAAAGGTTATTTATACTATAAAAATTGTTTCTTAAAAAACGTTTTTAAAAAAAAAAGTTTCTTAAAAAAAAAAAAAAAAAAAAAAAAAAGTTTCTTAAAAAAAAAAAAAAAAATAACTTATTAAAAAGTTCTTCGGGGAACCACAAAATGTTGTTATTTGTTATGCTGTAAAAATCCCTTACATGGTGACCAAATTTTAGAATTACCATAAATGATAGTGTTATAAAAAGTAGAATACGTCCTACATGTAGCACATTAGCATATTTATGTTATTTGTTTAAACTCTTGTGTTTTTTCCACCAAGTTTTGACCACTACACGACTTTTAAGCTGATAAATGACGTCAAATAAAAACGAATAAAAAAAAAAAAGGTTTCTCTTAATACAAAAAACATCGTTAAAGTATTTATGAAACAGAGCTTAGCTAATCAAATAGCTAGCACAGCTATGCACTTTTAAACTAATTTTATCAAATAAAACTCATCGAGGGTGATTAAATATTTACCAGGGAATCAAACGACACAAATAAAGCATTTAGACATGTTTTACGTCTAACAGCCCGGTTTTAAGTACCCCACTAGTGCATGTCTTATCGTGTAAATAGCTTAAAGCTAATAAACATTCTTGTGACGTCAAGGAAAGAGACTTCTGACATGCAGACCGGGACCCGAGCGCCGTGACTCGCGTCTCCGTGGCACAAGCGGCTTGTAACCTGTCTGACGGAGACATGTCCCAGCGCGTGTCCTCTCGCCCTGGGGCCATTTATATGCAAATCTATCTGACACCTTCAATGAGTTCCCTAAATAAAAACAGCTGCTTGATCAAGACTAATTTCAGATCTGAGCCACGGGGAACCCCCTCTGGATAATTTCCACCCCACATTCCATTAACTGAATGACGCTGTCTCACTGTTAACTTCCCAGACTTCGTTTACCAGGTCCTAAAGATAAGCCAAATATAAAAAGAAATAGATAGATAGATAGATAGATAGATAGATAGATAGATAGATAGATAGATAGATAGATAGACAGACAGACAGACAGACAGACAGACAGATAGATAGATAGATAGATAGATAGATAGATAGATAGATAGATAGATAGATAGATAGATAGATAGATAGATAGATAGATAGATAGATAGATAAACCGGAAACCCCAAACCTCAACATGGTGAAGTGGTAGCTCAAGTAGAAATTGGAAGATTCGGGTTCAATTTTCATTACCACCAACCTTCCACTGCTGGGCCCCTGAGCAAGGCCCTTAACCCACAGTTGCTCAGATGTAAAAAGGAGATAAATGTAAATTGCTCTGGATAAGGACGTCTGCCAAATGCCGTAACTGTGACTGAGTGTCTGATCTCACTAATCCTATTGTGACTGAATGATCAGATCCACACAGTCACATGACCCAAACTAGTGGAAATCCGATTATAGATCCTATAAAGACGTCAAAAAACAGTAGAGTCGAGAAATCTGAAGTCTGTTCTGAATGCAGGACACACGTTTGTAGACATGTTGTGATTCATGTATGCACTCCACAACCCTTCAGACTCTCGGCTTTAACAGCAGCCTGAGCAGAATATCAATAGAAGCAGGAAGTCGGGTCACGTTGCAATCCGTTTAATATGCATTTCCAGATTAGCGCTATTACCCGCTACTGTTCCCGCTGAATACTAACCCTATTCGGTAATCGGCTAATCAGGACTTCGGATTCAATTTCACATCCCACTGAAAGGAATATTAATAAACGATAAAATTAAATAAAGACGATGTGTTGAAGGAAAAACCTAAAATATGAGCAATTCAGAAGTGACAGTGAGAAGAAGAACATCCCTGCACGCCTGAAAATAAAGAACCTTCATCAAGATGTGTGGTTCTTTAAAGAGCCATGAAGATCTGTAGAAATCTTTTATTGCACAAAAGACTTTTTAATTAAAAAAAAAGTTGTTTATACTATAAAAAAATGGGTTCTTTCAAAAAACTTTTATTAAAAAGTTCTTCTAGGGACCACAAAATGGTTCTTCTATGCCATCGCTGTAAAAATCCCTTATTTGGTTCCTTCTGAAATATAAGGAACCAGACACAAATAGCAACTTGGAACATCTTGGAAAATGCTAACTGTAGCCTGATAGCACTTAAAGTCGTAGCGAATCGACGTGAAAAGCGACGCCTCCTGAAGTCCTGAACGTGCACAAGACTCGACATTACAACGCAATACATCGTGTGTCAATCACCGGTGAGTAAACGTTATACTACAGTTAGTAACAGTACTAAAATACCAAACATAAAAATAAAAATAACACGCCGCTGCTGTAGTTGAGTTAATTTATAAAGTGACACTACATAAACTATCAGTTACTATTAAAATAAGGTAAGAATGACATCATCTTTCAGACCCTTTGACTTCTGTAGTCGAGTCCAGAGTGGAAACACAACACACACACACACACACACACACTAAGAGAAATTCAGGTTTTCGCTGTTTTTATCTATATTTCTTCACCCACAGTATGTGAACTCGCTGATGTCGTATCCTGTCTTATGTTGACAGGCAGGTAGGAAAGCCTACCATACTGTTCGGCTCAACCTTTTTGATTTCCACGGAAAATATAAATACATATAAACACATTTAGGCGGCTAAACTTAATAAGAGAAATAAAAATATTTGTGAAAACAGTCACCTATTGTTTCTTTAAAGCTATTATTGGTTTAGAATACGTTCCAAAAGTAAAATATAAAGTCGCGCTTTATTCCAAACTTTACGGTAGCTAAATGCTAGCTAAACTTACTTAGCGCTAGTCACCGATGTGTTATATAATTAAATAGATAGAAAAGCTAGTTAGAATACTCCACAATGGGTTACAGTAACAAGCTACACTTATGTGGCCAAAGGTATTGGAACACCAGCACTTCACATCTGTATGTATTTGTTAAACATCTTCTTCCAGATGTGTTCGTCTCACTCTTTCTCTTAAAATCACCCTCACACTTCTGTGCAGGTTTTTTTCACTAGATTGGGTCATGTGACTGTTTGGATCTGATCATTTGGCCACGATAGTATTAGTGAGATCAGACACTACTGTTTAGATGAGGAGGTCTGGGGTTCCATCCTTTTCTTTTCTTCTCTGTCTTTCTGTATTAAAGATTCGTTCCAGCAGTTTAAGATCAGCGTTAAAATGAGCACCCCGAACTCTCTTTAATCTCCCCGTAGCGTTTACATTCAGCTCATCAATCCCTTTTTTTTTTTTTTTTTTTTTCGGAAAACGATTCAGACTTTAAAGCAGCGAGATCTGTAACGCTTAAGCTACGTGTGTTAAAACTTAACATCCCCACATGCCGGAGATTTTATAGAATCATATGTATTTCAGGAATCATGCAGTGTTAATGGCATATTATAATAAACAATAATACAATGATAATCGCTTAATTTTTAAGACAGACAGACAGACAATCAGACAGACAGATATATAGATAGATAGGCAGACAGAGAGACAGGCAGGCAGACAGACAGACAAACAGACAGACAGATAGATGATAGATAGATAGATAGATAGACAGACAGACAGACAGACAGACAGACAGACAGGCAGGCAGACAGACAGACAGACAGATAGATAGACAGGCAGGCAGGCAGACAGACAGACCTCTAGATAATAAAATTAATTCTATAAAATAATAAAATTAATTAAAGGAAATAATTTTAATGATATTTATATACATTTTTTTTACATATATTTTGCATGCATTCATTTAACATTTTTTTTTTCTTTAAATATTGTTGTAATATTGAAATATATAATAATTAATTATGAATTATAAATGATAGAATTATAAATGTTTTTAAAAAATATATTCAGAAAAATTATAATATTAACGATTTAAATAATATTGTATTTTTAAAACATTATCCAGTCCCTGATTCAGAATAATTATTGTTTGACCTTGATTAAAGCTTCACCACACCAAAGATCCTGAACACAGAAATGTTTTTCTGCATAATAAATCACACACACACACACACACACACACACACACACACACACACACACACACCACACGCCTCAGGCTCTTACATCACTTGATGCAGGGATGTGATCATGCTTTTTCACACAAATAAAGAAAAAAAACATCAAGTGAGTTGAGGAACAGAGAGAGGGCAGGATTGAGAACTAATTTCGCTCTGCTTTTCTTTAATGCCCCCTCAGATACACCCTGAAGCTGCACTCAGCACGCCGCAGGGATTCACAGCGGATAAGTAATAAATCCGGATTCCCGCGAGGCCCCGCAGGAGGTCACAGGTGAACACGAAGGTCAGAGCGGGTTGAGGAGGCACGTCTGCGCTTGCCTGCAATATTTCCCTGCAGGCTGTTTAGTCGACAGCAGAGAATCAGATCATCAGGCGGTCGTTTGTGATGCCTCGATCGCAGCAGCTATTAGAGCAAGACAAACAGCTGGTTCTGTGTGGGATTCGTTTTCTTCCTGTAGATAAAACAAACTGCAGAAATCAGTGAAACTGAGAATGATTTGGATCATTACAAAGGATAAAATATTCAGTGTATTAACACAACCCTGATGTCGGATTATTCAATAAACCACAGGATTAAATAACTTCAGTGAGGGATATAACTGATGAGCAGTGAGCATCAATTTTAATATTCTTCACTTTATTAAACCAATTTTATTATATCTTTAATGTACTTGCTTGTTTGAACCCTGAACCATCTATCTATCTATCTATCTATCTATCTATCTATCTATCTATCTATCTATCTATCTATCTATCTATCTATCTATCTATCTATCTATCTATCTATCTATCTGTCTGTCTGTCTGATTATTAGTCTGTCTGATTATTAGTCTATCTATCTATCTATCTATCTATCTATCTATCTATCTATAGATAGATAGATTATCGGTCTGTCTGTCTATCTATCTGTCTGTCTGTCTGTCTGTCTGTCTGTCTGTTTATCTGTCTGTCTGATATTATTTCTATCTGATTATCGTCTATTCTGTCTATCTATCTGTCTGTCTGTCTGTATTCTGTCTGTCTGTTCTATCTGCCGGTCTGTCTGTCAGTTAGTCTGTCTGTCTGTCTGTCTGTCTATAAATCGTTTGACTATTCATAAAAAATTGTGTGTCTAATTAATGTTGTAATTCTGTCCTATTCTATTCTATTCTAGATTGCATTCTATTTTATTCTATTCTAATTTCTATTCTTTCTCTATTCTATTCTATTCTATTCTATTCTTTCTTTTTTTCTATTCTATTCTTTCTATTCTATTCTATTCTATTCTATTCTATTCTTTTCTATTCTTTCTATTCTATTCTTCTATTCTTTTCTATTCTATTCTATTCTATTCTATTCTATTCTATTCTATTCTATTCTATTCTATTCTATTCTATTCTATTCTATTCTTTTCTATTCTATTCTATTCTATTCTATTCTATTCTATTCTATTCTATTCTATTCTATTCTATTCTATTCTTTCTTTTCTATTCTATTCTATTCTATTCTATTCTATTCTTTCTCTTTCTATCTATTCTTCTATTCTATTCTATTCTTTTCTATTCTAGTCTATTCTATTCTTTTCTATTCTTTTTAGTCTTTTCTATTCTATTCTTCATTCTATTTATTCTATTCTATTTGCTATTCTAGTCTTTTCTTTTCTTTTTCTATTCTATATTCTATTCTATTCTATTCTATTCTATTCTATTCTATTCTATTCTATTCTATTCTATTCTATTCTGATTTTCTATTCTTTTCTTTTTTCTTTTCTTTCTTTTCTTTTCTATTCTATTCTATTCTATTCTTTTCTATTCTCTATTCTTCTATTCTATTCTATTCTTATTCTATTCTTTTCTATTCTTTTCTTTCTACTTTCTATTTATTCTTGTTTTCTTTTTCTTCTTTTTTTTCTTATTCTTCTTTTATTTCATTTCTTTTCTTTTCTATATTATTCTATTTTTCTATTCTATCTTTTCTATTCTATTCTATTCTTTTCTATTCTTTTCTATCCTTTTCTATTCTATTCTTTCTATCTTTCTTTTCTATTCTTTTCTTTTCTATCTTTTCTATTCTATTCTATTCTTTTCTATTCTATTCTATTCTATTCTATTCTATTCTATTCTTTTCTATTCTATTCTATTCTATTCTATTCTTTTCTATTCTATTCTATTCTATTCTATTCTATTCTATTCTATTCTATTCTTTCTATATTCTTTTCTATTCTATTCTTTTCTATTCTATTCTTATTCTATTTATTCTTTTCTATTCTATTCTATTCTTATTCTATTTCTATTCTTCTATTCTATTCTATTCTATTTTCTTTTCTATTCTATTCTATTCTATTCTATTCTAGTTTTCTATTCTTTTCTATTCTACCTCAGAACACGTCTCCTTTTTATCTTACATTCTTTTTAACATTTTTTCAGCTATAATTTACGTCTTTGTGCATCTGTTTGCTTCGGTGACTCGTAAAACTTGACATCTCTGTGATTCTAAATTTTCCTCCAAAAGATTTAGTATAAATGCACAAATTATTCAATTTACAGATGTTTTTATACAGCAAGCGGAATCCTGTTCTCCACCGGTCCTCCCCTCAGGACAAAGTCCTATAAATCAACCTGAAACACGCCGACGCTTATATTAAAACTCAACACAATCAGACGTCGGTTAGTTTGGTGGAACGTAAAATAAACGGTGGCTCTGACTGTGTGTCGGGGTGTGAACTGACCTGTCATTTATTCCATCTATTCATCCATCCAGTCCATCCTTCATCAGCCAGCCATCCATCCATCCATCCATCCATCCATCCATCCATTTAGCCTGGATAGGATGCCAACCCATAGATCCATCTATCACTCTTTCCCTCCCTTCTTCAATCGATTCATTCACCCATTTATCTGTCTATCCATCTATCCCTTCCTCCCTCACTCCCTCCCTCTCTTGGTCCATCCATCCATCCATCCATCCATCCATCCATCCATCCATCCATCCATTTACCCTGGATAGGATGCCAACCCATCCACCCATTCATCCAACCATCCATCCATCCCTCTTTCCTTTCCTTCTTCAATCAGTTTATTAACGCTTAACTCTAAACCATTAATTATATTATATATACTATGTCATACCAGCGCAAATACATTCTCGATTCTAAAAGGTCAGATGTTAATAAGTCAGTTTCTGTATATAAAAATAACAGAAAACAGCACTAACCCAGAGATCCAGACCTTTGTGTCCAAATCGATAATTACCATTATCTTCTGTCCACAAAGTCGGTTTTAATCTAATGATGCGGTTGACCTCTAATGCAATAAAGTTAAAAAAAAAGAAAGAACCTGTGATATCATCACATTAAACAAAGAAAATTACGTTAGATGTTAATTAAACAAAGTGAGACAGCAGGATGGGAAAACCGAGTAAAGATAAACAGGACAGAAACAGATCATCATGACCTTTATGCTGAATTATACAGTGTGATGGAGACGCTTTTTCTTTCTGTATGAGGAAAAAGCTACACAAAACATACATCAATCTAAAATATAAAGGGGATGAATATAGTTTAATATAATTATTTCAGAAATAAAAAATAAAGGAGCAACACGGTGGCTTAGTGGTTGGCAATGTTGTCTCATGGCAAGAAGGTCCAGGTTCGATTCCCCTGCAGGGGTCTTTCTGTGTGGAGTTTGCATGTTCTCCCTGTGCTTGCGTGGGTTTACTCCGGGTTCTCCGGTTTCCTCTCACAGTCCGAAAACATGTCTAAATTGCCCATAGGAGTGAGTGTGAGTGTGTGTGTGTGGCCCTGTGATGGACTGTCCAATTGCCCTCCTGCCTTTCACCCTTTCAGAGACGGCTGGGATAGACTCCAGCAGATCCCTGTGACCCCAAATTAGGGAATAAGCAGGTATAGAAAAGAAAATAAAATTAATGTATATATTATAATTATGTATAATATATATATATATATATATATATATATATATATATATATATATATATATATATATATATATTTATTATAATTGACATGGTGATAAACACTGACAGCAGGGCTTTGAAATAAAGAAATGGCTGTCGTATTTTTTTCCCCGCTCTAATTAGTCAAATCATCATGAAAATGAGATCTATTATTATATTTTACACCCTAAAGGAATGTCTACCAGTTTGTC
Organism: Bagarius yarrelli; assembly: GCA_005784505.1. Taxonomy (NCBI): domain Eukaryota; kingdom Metazoa; phylum Chordata; class Actinopteri; order Siluriformes; family Sisoridae; genus Bagarius; species Bagarius yarrelli. Next base: position 6,993,237 of record VCAZ01000005.1, read on the forward strand.
TATCTAATATTTGATTAATGTTTAATTATATACTAATTAAATGAATCTGGTTTATCCAGTACAGGTTTATTGCATCTTAATAACTATTATAAAAGATACCATTACAACAAATAATGCTTATAGGTGTTTTTTATTATATATTTCTTTAAATTTATATATTTCCTCTATTATTCTGCTTCCTATTGTTTTTTTTTTGTTTTTTTAATTAATTATAAGTTGAAGTTACCCTGTTTCTTGACTTGGTTTTTGTCTCCATCTAGTGTCTTCACTCACACCCACTAACTTCATGTCCTCATTTATTGCATCCATATACCTCCTCTTTGGTCTTCCTCTTTACCTTCTGCCTGGTAGCTTCATCTCTAACGTCCTCCTCCTCCTACCAATATACTGTCTCTACCAACCTATCACTAGCTGGTCTCCCTAAACCCTCATAGCTGGTCTCACCACTGTCTCTAAACCAATCCATACACATAGCTGGTCTCACCACTGTCTCTAAATCCATACATCATAGCAGCTGGTCTCACCACTGTCTCTAAACCATACATCATAGCTGGTCTCACCACTGTCTCTAATCCATACATCATAGCTGGTCTCACCACTGTCTCTAATCCATACATCATAGCTGGTCTCACCACTGTCTCTAAACCATACATCATAGCTGGTCTCACCACTGTCTCTAAAAAACCATACATCAGCTGGTAGCTCACCACTGTCTCTAATCCATACATCATAGCTGGTCTCACCACTGTCTCTAATCCATACATATCATAGCTGGTCTCACACACTGTCTCCTAATATCTTGTCACATCATACATCATAGCTGTCTCACCACTGTCTCTCACCACTGTCTCTAATCCATACATCATAGCTGGTCTCACCACTGTCTCTAAACCATACATCATAGCTGGTCTCACCACTGTCTCTAAACCATACATCATAGCTGGTCTTACCACTGTCTCTAAACCATACATCATAGCTGGTCTCACCACTGTCTCCTTGATTCTAGCTGATATTCTCCTGTCACACATCACTCCAACCTGTCTGTACTCTCTTCTTTACCTCTTTTACACACCCTCCAATACTCTGGACTTAAGGTATAGGAGTACTTTCTTCACCTTTTCACCCTATAATCTTACTACATCACATACCAAAGCAAATATTTCATACTAATTGAGACAAATACAACTTAAATTCACTCATATTTATTTATTATACTGTATAACGCCAATAACTTCCGTTTGTTTTACTTGGCAACACTGTGAAGTAGTGCAAGACATCCTATAATGTACACTTTTCCTCCAAAAGTTTATGGGCCCCTTTACGTTCAGGCGTCCCATATGATCTGTGCAGATGTCCCAATACTTTTGGCTATAGAGTGTATATGTAGTCTAGTTCTAGTTTCACTCATAACACTTTCACATTAGTAAATGATCAATTAAAAAAAATAACAGTTCGAGGAAAGTCATACGGGTTGTGGGTTCGATAAAAAAAATTCTCAGTATTGCAAAAAAAAAAAAAGCTTTTCCATGTTGTTGTAGTCAATTTTATATATAAATATTAAAAAAAACCTTCAAAGTTGAGTATTGTACATTTGGCTAAAAGTCATAACATAAAAAAGTCCCCTTTTTTTAACATCCCATAATTTATTATCTTGTTTAAAAGTTTGCAAGTGTAGCAGGTCGTGGCAGCAGAAAGAAACCTGTTCAGTTTCCAGATGGAGCTTTAAAAATTTGTGTAGCTAAAAACCACATGCTAAACTGGTGGCCTGTCGTGTCGAAGGACATCGCTAATGACTCCTAAATACAACAGGGACTGCGGGCACACGTTAGAAAACCTTCCGTGGTCACACACACACACTTTAACCATAAAACACACTTGTAGCTGTCTTATCTATTATCAGGACAACCTTTTAGAAGGTGCTCTGACTTATTACTTAGGTGCCCAGCAAGGGAAGCTTAGTAGTGCTGGGAATAGAACCTACAACCTTCAGGTTACCTGTCCAACAGTTTGGTTCCGTCCAAAATTCCATACCACATAATTACGTAATACATTAAGTCAATTGTTAGCGCAGTGGTTAAGGGATGCTAACTTTAAGATTGTGGGTTCGATTCCCAGCACCACCAAGTTAACACCACATTTTTTTTGCTCAAATACTAAAAAAAATTTCAGTCAATAAAAAATTTGGTATTTTAACAGCGTCAAAACACCATTTTAAAAAAAAACCTGTTAAAAAAAGCATTAATTACACGAAGGTTTTTTATTTTTATAATATTGATTGTGATATCTTTTTGTGTTGCTTCTTTAATGACCCCGTTCATTACAGTGTTTTTGCCGTTTCTCTGATTTGCCCCTTTTGTCTCTCAGCTCTCGGTGCTTTATTGCTTTACAAGCCTACACTCTCTGTTCCTCTAATCTCTCGGTGTCGCCTCCTCCAAGCAAACGCCAACGCTAAAACTCACCAGCAAAACATTTCAACCGCTTCTGCAACTGTGTGCTACATCTATCTCAGCTTCTGCTGACTCAAAATTGGACCACCAACAATAAACACACTCAGACCATCATAAATTACGAAACTTTAGGAAAATAAAGCAATTAAAAACAGATTTTAGATTTCAGGCATAGCTAAAACCTCCTCCTGTTTTTAATCCTCATCAGCGTCTGTTTCAGTAGCGAAGTGCTACAGGAAGCTCTGTTCTCTGCTCATCCATTCGGCCTCCCTGGACCTTCAACAGCAGGGAGAAGAAATCTTCATCATCCATCGGGCCCGGGGCTTTACTACGCTGCTCCTCCAAACGACCCTGCGCCTGACAGCGGGGAAACACAGCGGGGTTATACTATATATATAATTATATACTTCATCTATAGTAACATTACTGAAATTCATAGTTACTGCTGTGGAAAAGCAAAGTTAGGGGACAGAAAGAAAAAAGGAAGATGAATTAGAAAGAATAAAATTTAAAAAAAAAAAATAAGGTAAAAAAATAAAAAGAAAGAAAGAAAAAAAGGAAGAAAGAAAGAAAAGATAGAAAGGGGAAAAAAAAAAAAAAAAAAGGGACTTTGTCCAAAAAAAAATTCTGAAAGAAAGAAAGAAAGAAGATAGAAAGAAAAAAAAGAAAAAAAGTGACAAAAAAGATTGTGAAAAACAGAAAGAAAGACAGAAAGAACAGATTCATGTATTTAGATATTTAGAACAATACTAAATCCCTGGGAAGGTAAAGAAAACTGAATCGGATGAGTGTTTGCGGTGACTCTGTACTTGTGAGGTCAGGATCATGTTGTAAAGCTCCTCCTTCTGCGCTGGTTTAGGAACGGTCTGGCTGAACTCCATGACCTTCCAGCTGCTTCTCCTCGATTTGGGTCTGGGCTGAGAGGAATAAGTCTCAGGGGTGCTGGAGGGACGTCGGGGTTCCTTAACTGAACGCCCAGGGGCTTTTGGGGAAAAATTCTGAAAATCAGCACGCTGGTCATCCAACCGTCGAGCCTGGGAGGTGGCTACCAGATCAAAGAACTCCTCCTTCTGCAGTGATGTCATGGATGAGAAGACCACTGTTTGGAGGTAAAGGTTAGAGGTAGAGTTTATAAAAGGTTTACTCTGAGGTAAGTTACAGTCAACGTCCACTTTTTTAGGAAGTGATAGTGACACTGTGGGACAAGTTGCACCTTACAAGTAGTCAAGAAAATTGAGAAATATAAGTTTAAGTTGTGAAAGCTTGGAAAAGTTACTGCAATAAGCTAAACGACACGTAATTTAATGTGGCTAACAAGTGTTTTAGTGTAGAAAAATAAAAATAAATGACAAAAAAAAAAAAAAAAAAGGAAATATATAGTCAGAAAATTATAGCTAGCCGTAAAATACAGGGGGGTCCCATACGTTTCCATACATAAAGAAAACACACATTTTTTTATAAAAACATTTTAATTTATTTTAATTTATAGGACACACGTTAACACGTGTTTTCAACACAATGGTAGTCATGTACTGTCCATGTACAAATAACTGTCCTATGTATAGAATCTTATAGGACACCCTGTATAACTAAAATATTAGATTAACGATTACGTAAATTGTAATTTTATAATATAGAAACTAAAAATGTCACATTAAACGGTAGCTACAAACCACGACGAGTGATGTTAAAAAAAAATACTATCGAAAGAGTAACATAGAAATAGGGAACCATCACGCCAGCAACAATATGGTAAAAGTCCAGCCTATAATAGTATTTATGGAAAAAAATAACAAAGAAACAACAATAGTTTAAATCTCAAACAAGTCGTAATTTATAATTTATACTAAAACGGTAGTTAGTTGTGGTACTATACTATTGCATAGTAATACTCTGGCAAATATTATGGGAAAATTAGGACCCATATACATTGGGTTTTATTTGTAGTAACAGTGAAACATAGTGTGTTTCTAATAAGGTACAATAATATTGTAGCTAATACTACAAATTTATATATCATTTATATGTATATATGTTTTATACATATATTATAACTAGGGGCGGCACTAAGGGGGGAGGTTAGGACGATTCTAAGGGCCCACATACATTGTGTTTTATTAGTAGTAACAGTGTGGTAGGGGACTCAACCTCATATTTTTTCATAGGGCCCAAAATCGCTACTGCCCCCCCCCCTCACCCCCGGTTATAACACTACATTATATACAGGTACAATATAAAAATATTAACATTACAGGACAACATAACAATAAATAAGGTTAAAGTTGAACAATATATCCTGGAATATGACTTATTATATAATAACGAAGTAGCTATAAACATAATTTCTTTAAAAAAATTGTAGAATTTCTTTGGAATGTACTTTAATAATGTATTTAAATAACGCTCGATCTGGAATGGTGAGAAAGGCACTTTTTTTTATTGTCCTCACCTTTCTGGTTGTGGCGTGGGGTTCCAGGCTCCGAGTGGCATCTCCGGCGTGGCTGCAGCGTGAAGGAGCAGCGCTGGTCGTTGATTCGACGGCCTTCCTGCAGGACGCAAAGTAGCTCGTAAAGAGCTTCAGGAGAATCTAGAGAAAAACTGTGGACCTGAGGACAGGACACAGGGGTTCAAGGAAGGAAGAAGTAACAGTGACTTTAACTTTAATCAATTGAAGAGGTAAAATAAATGTTCTGTTTTAGTATATAGGATCTGTATTATCTGTAGTAATATACACAGTATTTAACAGGGTTTTGCACAATCTCTCCTACTCAAATGTCACCCTTTCTTCCTCTTTTTTTTTCGACTTATAAAAGGCAAAAGTCTTTAAACGGATAAACGCTGATTTGGTATTGAATTGAACTTTTGAATTAAGAATTAAGAACTTTAGGTTTCTTAAAACCGTTGGTAGACCTGGACATGATTCTTGTTCAATCAGTTTTTGATCAATCTCTTGTGGCCGATCTGGCTAGCTTCTTCATTTTAAGGTCCAGTTTATATAGGCCCCACCCTATATAACTAGAGCCAAGGTACTCACAAGGCTTAGTATTAGAAGGTTAAGGGTGAAAAGGCTTGCTATTTTATATAGATATAAGTATTTTTTATGATTTTTTAGGACAGAAAGTGCCGAAACGGAGGAGAGAGAAATGGGGGTGGGACCGGGAAGAACCTGAGCCGGTATCCAGGATGTATTTCAAACTGCTCCTTTAAATATAATTCAGACTGTCTTAGTTTTTTTGTTAAACGTTACCTTTTGCTGAGCGTCTTCAGGGCTGAGACGGTCTCTGGTCCTGAGTTTGACTACAGGCTGTGTATCAGAAGGTGACTCTTCTTTAGGCACCGCATCCTTCTTCTTCGAGTCCTCCATCTCCATCCCTGCATTCTCCATCACTAGTCCAGGTCCGGTTAGGACACTTTTCTCCTGGGTTTCCGTCTCATCCTCGATGTGTTGTTTTTTGTATTCCACCTCCTTGTGATCGATGGCGATGTTCATGCTTTCACGTTCATCCACTTCGTTTTTAGATTCTGTTCTTCCTTCTGTCTTGTCCTCCGCGTCTTCCTTCTTCAGTCTCAGAATGCCTTTCCCACTAATAGAGATATGAGTAAAATCCTGCAGCTCGTCTCCTTCTTCCAGGATGATCAGTGGCTCCAGCTGCTCCTCCGCTGAGATCTGACCTTCGACTTCTGCACAGTCCATGTCAGAATCCATTCGTATGTCCTTCAGTCATCCGGCGGATATGGGAACCCTTAAGCTTTAAGTTACGAGAGTTTAGGGAGTTATAATTGTATAAGTCAGATTATTATACAGGGGTGGAATTTTGTTTGGTATTCGGGGGCGTAAATATTTTGCAGAACATCGCCGAGTTTCTCCGGTTCTCATTTGTTTACTTCATGAAGTAGTGCACTGTATTAGATCATTCCCAATTATGTTAAGCTGACAGAAGCAAGACAAAAAAGAAATAATAACGTGACCGTTGCACAACCTCTGCGTAATTTTCACACGCTACAAAAAGAGAGCGAAGAAAATGAAAAACTGTTCTATTATTTAATTACTCATTTTTTAAATAATGGTAGTATAGAGTTTACTACAGTTATTAAATTTAGAAGGAAAATATATAACGAAATCCCCTGAGGGCCTCTTACCGTCTTCCAGACCTGAAAAAAAGAAAGAAAAAAAAAGAAAGTCTTCTGGTCTGTATCTCTCAGGCTTCGTCTCAAACCCCTGAAGAAAAGTTGATGCTTTGGAAAACGATTCTAATTTGGTAGCCGAGCGCTGATATGCTGTCAGGACCTGACTTTTGTACTCTAACTGCTTTTTTTTTTCTGACTCTCTTCCTCTTCCTTTCTTTACTCCAACCCACCCCTATTTACTTTTCAAAAACGTTTCAAAAACTTTAGTAACCTGGGTTTCAGGTTTCGGCAAGACATTTCCCAAAGCATTAGACTGATAATTAATTCACAAGTTCAACCAAAGCTTAAAACCAGATTTTGAGAACGAGGGTGAGGATTTATAGACATGGAGTCTTGGTTTGCTCATACTTGACAGATCGACTACAAGTTGAAACTAGCTGCCCGCTTGCTTGCTCGACGCAAGCAAAAGAACTTGCGGTTTTGCACGCTTCCTGTTGTCTGCCAGCAAAAAACAAGAAGTGCAAAAGTCGGTTCGAGAATGTGTGGGGATATCACACAGAGGAATGGAAATGTGTCATGACAACCCCTTTATAGATTCACTGTATCTGCTGACTTGATCGTTTTTAGTCTATAAATTTGTTTTAATGAAATCCATTCATTTTGGATGCTTCGATCGAGTTATTGCACAACACTGCTATCAGATTATGGGTTTCTTTCAAGGTCTATCTTAGTTTCGACCGCAGCAGTTCTGGTACGGGTGCCAGAACCCTAACACATATTACATGTTAACAGTTAATAATTTAGTTATACATTTGTAATAATGTATATCATTTTTACAGAAACTGACTGATGTTTTTTTATGACTGATTTGGTTAAACTAATAAGATGAGGAATAACCAGATTAACCATACAACCAACATTACTTGTAACTTTAAATTGTTTTCTGTGAAATATATTAGTTTTTATGGAGTTTAGAAAATTGCAATGGTTGGTGGGGGTATAAGAGGAATAAAGCACATCAGCACGGTGCAGTTACGAAGAGAAAAAACCCCAACATTTTCATGAGATCAAACCGTCTTGCTGATATAAGTTAGTTAGGGGATCGTTAGACTGAAGATCGAAAGGTCCCTGGTTCGATCCCGGGTTGAAAGCGCAGTCCTCTTGTTGGAATGTAATTTTTATGTGATTATTTTTATGTGTTTATTAAGCAAAGGTGGAATTTCATTGGGGTAAGTGGTAGCACAGTGGTTAAAGCGTCGGACTGCTGATTGGAGGATTGGGGTTCGATTCGATTTCTGACTGCAATTCCACTTACTTTCAACAGAGGGCGCGAAAAGACAAATTGCCCCTTTAAACATGGGTGTAATTAATTAAAAGTAAGTTTTATTATATTGTGTTGAATTATGTGTTGATATTGTCTTCGTTTATAAAGTAAAATGTTTTTTTGCCTCAAACTTTTACTTATTTTATTTATTTATTTATAATAATTATTATTCTAACCTATGATGTAAAAACCATCGCTAGAGGACCCCAGTGTGGTGATCCACAGGAGGGTGTGTGCTTTTGTGTACTCTTGCTGCCACACACACACACACACACACACACACACAGCTGGCTCGGTTGAGATTAATGTGACGCTCGGTATGTTGCAGCAGCAGCCTATTACAGGCAACGGGCCCAACTCAGGCCGGGGACTCACGTTGAACACTCACCCGGGAATGCACGCTCTGAACTCGGTGCACCCTCCGCCACAGCACCGGCCCGATGGCGACGCGGGCCTCGAGGGAACAGAAAACGGTCATGAAAACAGACGAGACATTGGGGACATTTTACAACAAATCATGACGATCACCGACCAAAGTTTAGACGAAGCCCAGGCAAAGTGAGTAAAAATTAAAGTTTAAGCTTTTAATTAACAGCTTTTGGCTTCGTGCCCGAAAACTAAGTTTGAGCGCTGTTAAGTTCAGCACAAGCGACACAGTTACGTGAAAAGATTTAACAACCTTATAAATCGACACGTTTTTAAATTTTGCATTATTTTATTTTACATGTTTATATCATGAAAAACCCCATAATATTTATTTATATAAATATATTTCAGGAATGTCCATTAGACTACTTGGCTATCAGGCGACTGTATTGTTTACGTTATTGCTAACTAGCGATTCAGTCACTCTATTCTCTTAACAACGCGTTAAAATTACTAACATACACTTTAAACACAATAATAATAAAAATATAATAGTAGTAAAAATGTCATTTTATTAAATACGAGGTTTTTTGGCTGTGGTGAAAGGAAACAAACGTAGGCTAATCTATCTTTAGCATCCAGGACTTAGTTTTAGCCGTGTTAACGAATAGAGAAACAAGAAGGCTGGGTTTTTTGTTGCGTTTTATATTTATATGTATATTTTATTCTACAATATAAAGGGAAAAGGTTTAAAAAATTGAGCTTATATAGGTAAAAGTTGGCTAATCCGGTTTTTTTTTTATATTTAAACCCTACAGAAAACATGCCTTGAACTGTCACCGAATGAAACCGGCTTTGTTCAGCGTTCTTTGTGAAATTAAAGAGAAAACCGGTAAGTTTATTAATGTGCACTGTAAAAATGCACCTAAATAAGGCAGAAGATTAATGTTTTTAAAGAAAATAAATTATAAAAGTTGGATTTGGAAGCAGGCCACCACGGAGAGAGAGAGAGAGAGAGAGAGAGAGAGAGAGAGATGGACGAGCGACGCCATATTGAACAAAGCGACAATGTTAAGGTTAATGGCGCAAAGAGGACGGACCTCTTTTGTCCTTTTTATAAATATATACTTATTAAATCTATATACACGCACGAATAAATTATACGGGGTTTTTTTTTTCAAATGAATAAAACCTTTTATAACTTGTTCATAATTTATTCACAGTTGTTTCTGGTTGTTTTTCCCTCTCAAATCTGTGCTAAGCTAAGCTATCTGTACAGCTGGTAGTAGCTCCCTGACTGGAATCATTTATATATAAATATATAAAGTTTATTATTAATTATTTTATATATTATACTTTATTGTTACTCTGGTTAATCATAATCATTTTTTTTTTCATATCTGTACTAAAACATTTTAATAAAATTTACATAATAAACTCCAGGGCTGTAATTATAAAATGTGAACTGAAGAATGAAAAAATTAATTGACACTAAATTGTTTTTAAAATAACTTTTATTATAATAATACGAAAAATAATAAAAAGTGAAAATTTTCATGTTGTTTGAGAAAATTACATGTGTTATAATACATTAATAAACACCAGAGTGGCGCAATAAAGCGAGTTTAACACACAAGTTTGTCCCCTTTTAATATATATATTTTTTTTTTACCCTTTTTTTATTCCGAAAAAAAAAAAACAATTTTTTTTTAAGATAATATTTTGGGGCATTTTTTTGTCTTTTGTTAATAGGACAAAGTGATAAATATAAAATAATTCATTGAAATGAATTGAAATGTCATTAATTTGTTTCGGGTCCCCAAAAAACCACTGCAGTTTTTTGTTACATGTTTTTAAATAAGAAAAATAAACAATAATGAATTTTGTATAAAAAAACACTACAATAGGATGTAAACCGGTATAAACCGGTTTTATTAAGTATAATGTACAGCATTTACCTTGGGGATCAGACGACTCCACTTGCTAACGCGCATGTCTGACTAGCTATCGAGTGACACACGGGATGCTGGGCGGATGTTACGGCGTTCACTGTGGCGTTCGCTACGCTAACTAGCGGTTGGCTAGTTCGGTAGCCCGAATTTTAGCTCACAACTCAAAGCACAAAATTGCTTTTACAGCATTTGGCGGACGCGCTTATCCAGAGCAACTTTCGTTTACTCGTTTTTTAAAATATATATATATATAACTGAGCAATTAAGGGGTTAAGGGTCTTGCTCAGGGGCCCAGCAGTGGCAACTTAGTGGTGCTGGGAGTCGAACCCTGATCTTTCTAATTAGCAATCCAACACCTCAATCACTGCAGTTTGGGGTGGCAGAAAATAATTTCTATTTGGGGTGGTTTGCTTAACAAGTTTATTTTCTGTATTTTCTTCCTGTAGAATTAAATATTGTTACTTAAGTTCATGGCTAACGACCAGTTAAACAGTGTGACTGTTCATTTTCCAAGGAGTAATAAAACTTAGCTGTTTGTAACTGTTAAAGAATTAAAATATTTATAGAGCTCTTATTATATAATACGTGATAATTTTTTTTAAATGACTGTATAACCAAATGATGTCACTGTCTTGTTAGGTCTGTCTATGCGAAACGCGCAGGAGGAGGAGCCTCCGGACCCGCAACTAGTCCGACTAGACAACATGCTCCTGGCCGAGGGCGTGGCCGGGCCTGAGAAAGGAGGCGGGGCCGCCGCGGCCGTCTCAGCGGCGACCAGCTCGGGTGGTATGTCTCCAGACAGCTCTCTGGAGCACTCGGACTACAAACAGAAGCTGAGCCAGATTCGCACGATTTACCACACCGAGCTGGAGAAATACGAGCAGGTCAGTAGAGAGAGAGACAGACACAGACAGACAGACGGTCATAAAGGCTATGTTTAGACCACACACTCGGGTCATAACACGATTTGAAACAAGATATTATCAAATCTAGTTGCACCATTTGACGCGCCCTCCGGTTTCAAAATATATAGCAGCAAATTATCCACATGACCCAAAATTAATTAAAATAATTCTGTAATAAACAATTAAGGCAGTTTAAGAAAAGCCTCCGAGGTTTGATGAAGCCAAAGACGAATTAGACTGAACCGATTTAATCTTTAAAACCAAATCATTTGGCCTCGTTGTCAATATAAACAATTTGAGTTGGAGAAAATAAATCTAAATACTTTAGATATAAAAGATAAAATAAGAAGAAGCCTTATTAAGCAGATAAAGGAAAGAGTTGTCTAACGGGCTTCTTTACAACATCTGTACGAATTTTTTACATTTTATAAATGTTTTATAACACGTTTATTACACACGTTTAGCACTAACTGCACAAAATTGTCTTTGTTTATTTGACGTGTACTGAAGCAGCCTCGAGATCGAGCGGTCTAAACGGTTCGAGCGCGAATATAAAGCAAAGCGGCTGGAAATTATAACGGTCAATAATCCGCAGACAGAAAAAAGATTAACTTTCATCTAATAGCCGCGATGCCGGAGAGCTCATCGATCCCAGATCAGACGCAGTGATCCGTCATCTGGATTAGAAGAGCAGAAATTGATCGCTCGGTTTACTGTGAAATAAAGATGTGAAAAAGTAGTTACTTCTGTTTAATGGTGTATTTTTATTTATCTTTAAAATGGTCTTTATACGATATTATCGAATTGCTCAGTTTAACCTCCACAGTCTGAAAGGAATTGCGACAATGCAAAATATTGCATTTTTTTTTTCACGTCACGTTGATGTCATAAATTCACTTTAATGGCAGCAATTTGCCAATTATTAGACTGTTTTATTTATTATAAAACAAAATTTATATTGTTCTATTTTGTCTTGTAGATCAAGTTACTTCCTTATTTGGTGCCGAAACTGGAAACGTCTTCCAAAAAATTCTCAAAAAAAAATTCGTAAAAAGTTCTCCGCGTTATTAGCTATACGCTGTTGCTTTACCGCTCTCATTTCCTGTCTTTTTAGGCGTGCAGCGAGTTTACAACTCACGTCATGAACCTGCTGCGCGAACAGTCGCGCACGCGACCCGTATCCCCACGCGAGATCGAGCGCATGGTGGCCATCATCCACCGCAAGTTCAGCTCTATCCAGACCCAGCTCAAACAGAGCACCTGCGAGGCTGTCATGATCCTCCGCTCCCGCTTCCTGGACGCCAGGTGTGTGTGTGTGTGTGTGTGTTTGTATGCAGTGTCCATGTTTGCACTTATAAATATTTGCACTTTCATTCACAATTGATGATAAAGCGATGAGTCAAGGCCGGTTTGTTCCCCGGAGAATATTTCGAATATATATATATATATATATTATTGGCGTGTCTTTGTCAGGCGCAAGAGACGCAACTTCAGCAAGCAGGCAACGGAGGTGCTGAACGAGTACTTCTACTCCCACCTGTCCAACCCTTATCCCAGCGAGGAGGCCAAAGAGGAGCTCGCCAAACAGTGTGGCATCACTGTGTCTCAGGTAGCACAACGTATTAAAGAGTAACCGGCTTTTTACTGGGCTGGTAACCATGACGACGGAGCTGAGCATCTCTTAGTGACCGAACATCAAACAAAGAGCAATACAATACATCAAAGCATTTATACTGAAAGAGTAAACCAGCGATGAAGACACTGCCGTGCTATAAAGAGGGGTTTTTTTTTTCCATCTCCGTAAACCGAAGTGGGAAAATTGGCACTGTAATTTTACTTCTGCAATTCTCATTGGTTCCCTCTCTTTTGTATCAGGTGTCCAACTGGTTTGGCAACAAAAGAATCCGATACAAGAAAAATATCGGCAAGTTCCAAGAAGAGGCCAACATTTACGCCATGAAGACGGCCATGGGGGCGACACAGAGAGAAGGATCCCCCCAAACCCCCAACTCCACCGGTATGTTTGGGGCACAAAGCACAAACCCCGGAGATTGAAAAAAAACCAAAAAAAAAAAAAAAAAACAGTTAATTGTGTGTCAATTCTTTAAAAGGAAAAATTAACCAAGAGATGGAGCTAAGACGCGTCTGCCCGTTTGGCTTTGTGCTGGAGGTGCAGGTCTTGTGTACATAAAATCCTGAAGACAGAAATGTGTGTAATCAACGTTTTTATCCTGTCACATGTGACCTGTAAATTAATATTAGGGCCACATTTACACTGCAGGTCTTAATGCCCAATTCTGAATTTGTGACTTTTTTTTTTGAAGTCTTAAAACGGACTGGTCTCGATATTGATATATATATAAAAAAAACAACACAACAATAATCAGTGAACGCAATCGATAAAGATGAAATGATTATTCAGTATTTTGTTTTCCGGCAAAAACACTGCTGTCTTTAAACAGAAAACAGAAAAGAAAAGGAAAAAATTAAGGGCAAATGTGGCATTGATTGCTCGCTCTCGCTCTCTCTCTCTCTCTCTCTCTCTCTCTGTCTCTCTCTCTGTCTCTCTCTCTCTCTCTCTCTCTCTCTTTCTCTGCCTCTCTTTTTCCTGCTCTCTTATTCTTTTCTGCTCTCTCTTTCTCTCGCTTTCTCTCTCTCTCTCTCTCTCTCTCTCTCTGTCTCTCTCTGTTTCTCGCTCTTTTCTTCATACTCTCTTTCTCGCTCTCTCCCTTTTTCTCTTTCTCTCACTCTCTCTCTCTCTCTCTCTCTCTCTCTCTCTTTCTTTCTCGCCCTCCCTTTCTCTCTATTTGTCATATTTCATCTGTGCCACATTGAAGGAAAAAAAAATCAGAATTGAGTCACAAGATACATGCAGTGGAAATGCGGTCTGAGTGAAGCAGCATTAAAGATGGTAATTGGGTTTAGATAAAATTCTTCGGTTATAAAGGAAAAGGAAATTAAGGGGGAAATTAAGCAAGTACTTTTTACAGATAACCTTTTGTCCCACACACACACACACACACACACACACATTCTCATACACACACACGTACTTCTCCCAGGCTCAGGGTCCTTCTCGCTCTCAGGGTCAGCTGATCTCTTCCTTGGCGTTCCTCCAGTGAACGGGGAGCAGCCTGGCTACCACATGGGGGCTCAGGTTAGACCTTTTCACCTTTTCTCTATTTGAAATGTTTCTACGCCGCATGCTGACACCCCTCCCGGGGCATGGACGCGTGCACGTTCAGTCATTGTGTTGGTTTGTGTGTGTGTGTGTGTGTGTGTGTGTGTATACATTAATGAAATTGTCTTTTTTTGTGTGTGGCTGCACCTAAACTTCCTTGTCCTCTCTCTCTCTGGTAGGACTCACGCTTTTCAGACAGACTCTATAGTCCCAGAGAGAGCCGGGTGAGGAGATCATTACATATGCATGCTTATACACGGCTAAAAAAAAAAGTTCTGAGTGATGGTGGGAAATTTATAACGTGGAAAGGTCACCTAACCTGTATTACATCATCCTGCACGTTATTAACCTATTAACCTAAGTCCTGATCCCATTATATTGATGATGTAATATTTAAATATATGATATGTCAAATATAAAGTATAATTAAAGGTTTGAACTTAATAAATCCAATCTTTGATAAGTTAAATAGTTAGTTAATTAATTATTTCTTAAACTACTAGTATAGTTCAGTTATAGTTACTAGTATAGTACGCTCCCGCTAAACTCTAAGATTGTTAGTAAATCTGTATTTTGGCGAATTAACTTGTGGGTAGCATATATTCGGCATCCAATCCCAGTTGGTGGGCGTTTCCCAGTCTCACCCCTCCCACCTTACTTCCTTTCTACTTACTGCTCAATAAAGGCAAAAAACAGGCAAAATAAAGGGGTCGCTTTTGGGAGCCCTAGTGTCCCTAGTGTCAAACGCAACACAACGTCGGAGTAAATGACAAAAAGGTAAAGTCTCGACCAACGCAAACATTCACCCTTAACATCTGTTTAACATCGGACATACAGGGCGTGCAGATCTTATTTCGTCTTCATCTGCTGTAAATACATTTCTGCCGATTTGTGACACTTTTCGCTTCCAGATTCTCCAGAAAGCCAAAGAAACTTAAAAAACTAGTTTTAACCAATTAAAATTTAATTGCAAGCGGAGATAGTTTGCTGTAGATAATAACAGAATTACACACACACACACACACACACACACACATACACACATATATAAATATATAGATAGATAGATAGATAGATAGATTTAGTATATTTCCTAAATCATATCATATGAGTCTTATAATAATTTATAAAATATTTATGTCTCCTCTTTTTGTGTGTGTGTACAGACTAACGGGACCTGGCAGGAACAGAACACGCCCCCCTCCCCACCTGGAAGCGAGGGCTCCGACAATTCAGACTGATAACTGCGGCTGTTCTACGTCTGAGACAATTGAGGAGAAACAGGAACAGAACGCCGGCCACTCTTCTGCCTCCGTGCAGTGTTTTTAGTCAATACCTGGAACGTGTGTGCACAAAAAATGTCGGAGGAAACGTGCTTTTTTTTATTTAGGCTCATGTACTCGACCGTTTTTGTTTATATTTTCAGTTTCTAGTTTTTATTTTTATTCATCACTACTTCCACTATTTGTTACTGCAATATCATGCGTTCCTGAAGAACTTTATAAGCTGCGTTAAGTCTGCTTTTCTTTATAACTATAATACTATTGTTACTGTTATCACTGCTATTCTAACCCTATATTGTTTCTTCTGAAGCTCAAATAGTGATGAATTGGCATGACTAAAAGGGGCAATAGAGAATAATCCAAAGATCGTTTTGTCTTGTTTTTTTTTTTTGTCGTTTTTTTTTTTTTTTTTGTGGGTTTTGCGTGTGTTTTTTTTTTTTTTTTTTTTAACTGTGTGTATATGTTTTTCGAATGGGGTGTGTTTGCTGTCTTTATTAACAGTTTGAATGCGTATATCAACAGTGCTGTCTGTCTCTGTACAGTGAAACACCTGTATTCTCTACCTCTTTTACAATAAAGACTGTCTGTGTACACATTCAGCCACGCCGCCACACCGCTTCCTCCTTTCACAGGCCAGCTGACTGGGTTTAATGTCATTTCATCTGCTACACTATTCAGAGCCACTTCTATTCATCTCTTTTACACAACTGAACAATTAGGGGTTGAGGTTTGGCTGAGCATTGGTGGCTTGATGGTGCTGGATTGATACCAAAAAGACTGGGGTTCGATTCCCAACACCTTAACCAATAATAATTCCCACAAGAAACATTTGATACAAAATTGTCAAAGTTTATTTTACAAAAATTGAGATTTGATACAGATTTTAATAAAATTGAAAAAACAGGCATGATATTTGTGAATAATAATATTACATAGCGCTGGTTATGAAAGTCTGAGTCCACTTCCAGATCATTAGTAATAAAAACTAATAATATACAGTTAAATGTAATATTTATTTAACAAACAATAAAATTAATTTAAGATTTACTGCAATTGGCAGAGGCCCTTAATTAAAATGATTTATCTCGTTTGAATACAATCGAGCTTTTGAGGGTTAAGAGCCTTGCTCAAGTTGGCCCAGCAGCAACAGCTTGGTGGTGCAGTGTATTGAACCCATAATGTCCTTTACCGTAGTTTCGCACCTTCACTACTGAGCCACCCACTTTCCTCATCTTATTCATTTGATTTTTTAATGCAATCAAAATAATAGACATTATTACATTCTATCATGGAATTCCTAGCCAGGTAAAGTAGGGCTGAGTATTTCTAAGGACCTCACGATACAATATATCACCATACATCACGAAACAATATATCACGATACATCACGATACAATATATCACGATACATCACGATACAATATATCACGATACATCACGATACAATATATCACGATACATCACGAAACAATATATCACGATACATCACGATACAATATATCACGATACATCACATACCAATATATCACATCGATACGATACAATCACGATACAATATATCACGATACATCACGATACAATATATCACGATACATCACGATACAATATATCACGATACATCACGAAACAATATATCACGATACATCACGATACAATATATCACGATACATCACGATACAATATATCACGATACATCACGATACAATATATCACGATACATCACGAAACAATATATCACGATACATACATCATACACGACGAACAATATATCACGATACATCACGAATACGATCACGATAAACACTTATCACGATATCACGATACATCACGATACAATATATCACGATACATCACGAAACAATATATCACGATATATTTCCATGCAATACATATTGCAGTACATATTTGTTTTTACATTCTTTATAAAGAACCTGGAGCCCTTATTTTTTTCCATCATACTTGCTTTTAAGACAAAAAATATTGTGATAGTTAGCTGTAATGATATTTTAAGACAGCCCTAATGTAAAGTTGGAAACTGGGTCATGTGTTAGGCATCCTAAACCCTGATTTACATGTAGGTGAAGTGGTGGCTCATGGTTAAGTGTTGGACTAGCAACACGAAGATTGTGGGATCGGTTCCCAAGCTACCGCTGCTGGGCCCCTGAGCAAGGCCCTTAACCCCTAATTGCTTAGTTGTATAAATAAGATAAATGTTAGTCGCTCTGGATAAGGACGTCTGCCAAAATGCTGTAAATGTAATTTTGATAAAATCACAAAAGTGCTGTTTGTAACATTTTTAATTAAACATCACTAATTAACATTATCTTTATTTAATAATACTTTCCAATATTAATTACTTAAATATCAGGATTTGTGGAGCAGAAGGTAGCATGAGTATAAAAATTGAGTAGAATATGTTAAGAATATATTGAAATAAAAAATAACATTTTTATAATAAATATTTAGTATGAATTTTAGGCAAAACAGACCAAGTGCCTTGTAGTGGAATTAGACTTTTAGACCTTCTTACAACAAAAAAAAACGTATTATATAAGTTCATCACGATCACATAACAGTCTGTATTAACATGGGTTCGGTTTTAACTGCCTCGCTTTGACTTTCTGCCTCGCAGCTCTTCTTCCTCTCTCTCTCAGAGTCTGTGTTGGACACCAACCCGGAATTTCTGCTCTCTGATTGGCTGGAGCTTACCTTAGGGTGGGGCACAACTATAATTTCCACTTGCTCATTAGCTTGTTTTTCGGACAGGACACTGACGACCGGCTCTGGTTGATTGGCGCTAAGGCGGCGCTGCATAGCGGGCTGTGTGCAGGAGAACGAGCGCTGCCGTGGTGCTGGCTGAGGACACAGGAAGTGGGGTGTCGTCGCTCTGGAGCTTTGCTGTGCTGCTTCCCTGTCATCGTCCTCGGCTTCTGAGGTCACTTCCGGAAGTGTGCTAATTGGACGTGATGGACGGGCGTGGACCCTGGGGCTGACTAGCGCCATTGTAGATTGGTTTGTCATTGGTCGCCAACTTTGGGGTGACATAAATTGCCAGTCACTGGAAAAAAGATAAGAATTCTATAGAATTTGTAACAATATTAACATCTTAGATACTTTGGTAAGCTTGTTGAAATGCCACCTTTACCTAGGTTGAGTAGGCTGCGGTGAAGCCATCTCCCTAGGTCCTACAACCCCAGAAAAGGAAGCACTCCTTCCTGGCAGACATGGAGGTGATGCCACCCATGGCGAATACACGTAAGCACGATCATCCCACAGCACCTCGGTAGCCTGGGCCAGAGGAAATGGACTGTGGTGTACGCGATGAGCCAGTAGAAGCTCGAGAATCTGATGATGAAATCCTTCCTGGGCCACATCTATTGGCCGACGCCCTCTTCTGTCCGTCAGCTCCTGATTGGCACCATTTAGGAGAAGAAACCTGGTGGTATCGAAGCAGCCGTGGAGAGCCGAGAGAAACAGAGCTGTCTCGCCCTGAAAAATGGACATGTCCAGGATTTCAACTGCAAGCAAAGCTGCCTTAAATTATTATATTGAAAAATATTCTTACCTTGTGGTCCTGCATGTCCACCGCAGCGCCGTATCGTATCAGTGTCCGTGCTAATGAGAGGTGGTTTACTGAGCATGCCCAGTGCAGGGCGGATCTCCCTGGTAGAGAGAGTGGATTTAGAGAGGAGGAAATGAAGGAAAGATAAAGCTCTATCATACAAAAAAGCAGACAGAAGCAGGCTTTGGTATTAAAGGGTTAAAACGATAAAATGCTTAAAAAAAAAGGAGGCCAAAGTGCAATTGAAGAAGGTCCAAGTAGTTGTGAATAATACTGGAGGAACAAGGCCAAAAACAGCTTGTGAAAAGCATTGTGAGATAAAGCAGAGCAAATAAAGATATTATAAAAGTATCCGCACTAAATACAGCATAGAACGTTAACTTTGTTCAGCCTCGTGAGCTGGAATTAGGGGTTCTACCAGCGTGGGGAAAGATAAGGAAGGCGTTGCAGCAGGAAAGGAAAGAGGAAAAGAAGGAAACGGGGAGAGCAGAGAAATGGATGTTACTCCCCATCCACCCATTAAGCCATGTCTGTGTATTCCTTTAAAACCCCATTCAGGAATCAAGAGTCATAGCTGGTGTTACCTCTCTTAAAGCCTAGTTAGACGTGTTCTTCATCTTTATCTTATTCATTCTAAGTAAATCTTATCATAAAGCTCAAGTTTCCTGTGGGGTTGGTCAGGCTTTTCTTGAGCTTAAGAGATAAAACTACACCCAACTTTAACTTTAAGGCGGTTTTGCAATTGTTTTAGGGTTTTGCAAGTGTTGCTTTTAAAGCCAAATCTATTACAGTAGTTGACCAGTGAATCAAAAAGGTTCATCCACAATGTTCTAAGTCAAGAACGGTTTTAGGACAAATTTGTTGAAAGGTTTTGATCAATTTAAAATGCTGACTAGTATATATGGCCAAAAGTGTGTGTGCATCCGACCATCACACCCATATATGGCCTTGCTCAGGGGCCCAGCAACGGCAGCTTGGTGGTCCTAGGATTTAAACTCATGATCTTTTGATCAATTGTTCATTACCTTTCGGCAGCTACCAGTCGGCAGGCTCCTATCCTTTGGGCATGTGCACCTTATCCTTTTCACTGGGAAAGAGATGCTTCGCTTCTCAATTGTTAAGATCTTGGACCGATGATCGGAAAATTATGGATTCTGTTTCCAGAACCACCAAGTTGCCACTCGGGGCCCCTGAGCAAGGCCCTTAACTCTAAACTGCTCAGACTAAAAAATAGAGATATCTGTAAGATGCTCCGGATAAGGGCGTCTACCAAATGCCAGAAAAGTAATTGTAAATGATTGTGACATGATCACATCCCTGCTAAATGCTTTTAGGATTAATTTAAACACCAAAGTAAATGGAGTGGTGGTACTGGCTCCAAATTAATGCACATGCTTTTGTAAAAGAATGTTTAACTATTGAATCTAATTGTGATGGTCAGACTCCCCTAAACATTTAGCCACATAGCAAATATAAAATAAGGGTCAGAATAAAATGCTAGTTAGACAGGGAACAGGACTTAATTAATATTGATATGCAACTGCTCCTCCTGTTGCCTTCATTTGACAGCACGTTGATAAAGAGAACGATGATTACCAGTGTGGTCGGTGTTGTTGACAGGAACCCCAGCTCTGAGCAGTTCCAGCACCACCCGATCGAGGCCACTCCTCACAGCTCGAATCAGAACTACAGAACCATCAGGTCCACACCACTGCACTGGAGCCGACTGACAGAACCCATCAAAACAATAACATCATGTTTTAGGGTGTAACGATTTAATCACATGTGGCCAAATTCCAAAAACAATATAAATTTGCTAACAACAAAAGTTGGACCATATTAAGTCCTGACTGGGCCATGACATGCCCATGCATAAATGGCAATATGACTAATGGTAAAATAAATGGTTTTATTTCATTAATAATTTGCAATATATATCTTGGTGTAGTTATAATGGTAAGCAGCTTCCTTACCACAGGACCCCATAGACAACTCTATATATTGTAACACTCCAGATACAATTCTTACATAGACTAATGGCCATAATGTGATAGAAATCTTGGCATATAAGATGTTTCCTAAAACAATTGCTATTATCCTTGGTAAGCTTTTCTTATCATTATGAGCACTCACATTGCTTGGGGCCCTTTGATTTGTATGAATGGAGTTCCTGTCCCACCTTCTTGGTGGACCTTATGTAAAAAAGAAAGAATGTTATCACAAGGAGACTTGTACCTAGCTGAAAACTAAAAACGTAAGATATCGGTCTTACTTATAGGCACTTGTTGGTGGTTGATGTTGAAATGTTTTTGATCCGGAGATCTGTGGTCACATATTGTCCTGCTGATGTCCTCCATCGAGCTCTGAGTCACATCTGTGTCACTGCCGATGTCCAAGGTCTTCTTAAGAGGCCTGTGGTCAAAATGTGTTCAAAAAACCTCAGTACCATTTTCTCAAACAGCTTGACTTCAAAGATCAAAAGACTTTTGTTGGCTAAATGTACTATAGTTGCAGAAAACTGTGTAAGGATAAAAACAGGAAGGATGGTGGAAATGCTATTTTTGTCTTTAGTATACAAGGAGATGTATATCACATGTCCTCTTCCGTCTCACTAAAAAAGTCAGAAGTAGCCTCACCTCATCCGAATGGCATCCTCTCCGAGTGGTTCCCTGCGCTTCTTTCCCAGGTCCTTCTCCTTCTTCTTTTTCTTCTTCATGCCATTTCTGTCCTTCTCTCTTGCTTTTGCTATCCTTCCGTTCCTATTGTTCTGCTGAGACGAGCACTGCTCCCAGTCTTTACTCTCACTATTGTTGTCAGTTGCTGTTGCTCTGTGGTGCACTCGGTCTCCTTGTTCACTCCTCTGTCGTCTTCTCCATCGCCAGGCCAGCACGATTAATACCACTACAGCGAGTGCTACAACGATGCCCACAGAGATGCCAACCACAGGCCACAGCCATCTAGGAGAACCTGCGTTATTAATGGACAGAAAAGGCATAATGTTTCTGATGTATTCACACTATTTGCGTTATGACATTATAACGGTCTTATGTTCATACCATCAAGGTCTTTGATTGGAGGTTCTATAACTGCGATCTCATTATCAATGCCCCGAATGCTGATAAGTGCCTGGATCTCTGGCTTGATGTGGGCTGGGGCACGGTTCAACTGCAGCACGGCGTTTAGGAAATCTGCCGCTTCCGACGCATAAGGAAAACATGTGAATGGTATCTGGGAGCATGGCCTGTTATCCACTTGTATGAACAATAAAGACCTAGGGCAAAATGGTCAGATTTATGTATCATTTTCATGATAATGCTGATAATAAATTGTAACACTATTACATTTACATTCATGGCATATCTCCTTTTTTTAACTAACTGAGAAGTTGATGGTTAAGGGCCTTGCTGGTGGACGTGATTTTGCCAAGTAGGATGTGATCAACTTGGTGTGGGTCAACATTTCAGTCAACCAATCTAATGCTGCCATCTGTTGGCGTGTCTTGAAACATTTCGATATGTTGTTTGCTAATCAACTATATGTTACATAAGTAAACACAATTTACTTTTACAGTATTAATAATAAGAAGTAGGCCAGGGTGGTAGGTCACAGCCTACTATAGACCAAGAATGGACCCAAGAACCCAAAAGTGTCTGTCTTATCATCTTCTCCAAGCTACAAAGCTACCACAATCTATCTTTTGATCCACACTATAAAATAAGACACAGGAAAATATTTTGTTACCTGTTGCTTTTGTGGGTAGGCATTTGCTGGTGCAGATCTATTAGTTGCTGTGCATCCATAGTGAAAAAATCATTACTGGGCGGAGATGGCACCGCACCTCTCAACTTCACGCTGGTCTGTAGAAGGATGCTGATGGCCCAAAGTAAGGAACTGTTCTGCAACACTACTTTTTGTAAGGAAATTGCTGTATGTAGAATCAGTGTACCTTTGGCCCAGTTGGGACGCTTATTCTTATAGTTTTTTATACAGTCTGATCCATCCCACCCACAGGGGGCAGTGCTGCAGCCTTTGTCGCAGTGCGTGTTGTCAAAGTTGTCTCGGCAGTATTTAGTATAGCCGGAACTACAAGACAAAAAATGATAGTTCAGTAAATAGTTCACGATTCTTGGTTTAGGATCTAAACTTCTTTTGGATCTACTGTATATTCTACAAACATTATATTGATGTACAGACTTGGTCAGGTTATTACTTGCAGGATTCTTTGGGCCTAAGGCAGTCGAAGCCGTCTTTCAGGCACTGGGAGCCGGCGCATTCCTTGTCGCAGGCACCGTTCGCAAACTTGACTTTGCACATATTATCTGCTGGACAGTTGCTCCATGGATCCGCTGGTGTTGCTTTAAAGCAAATAAATCCGACAAATATTGACCAAGCAAAGTATAGCGGACTTCACAAATAACCACTGATTAACATACCTCTACATTCCTCCTCCTCCTCCCCCTCTTTCTATTACTAAACAATTTTTAATATTGTTTATTGTTCTATCGTGCAAAAAAAAAAATACAGTTTTACTTTTAGCTATATGGTTACTAGTAGTCTATGAACCTACCACTATGCCAATAAATCTACTTTATCTACTTGTACTTCTTTTATCACAACTTCTGTTCTACAATAACTGCTACTATTATCTACTACACCTATAGTACCTAATACTGGAACTATTGCTACTGGACTTGCTAGAATGACGACTACCTACTTACTTATGTTCACTAAAACAGTTAATCTGACTATGCTAGAGGTAATCCATCCAAGCTTTAAAAGTACTATTCAATGTACATGGGAACCCTGCTGAAGGTGTTTGTTCTGTTCCCCAAATTGATCATTTTTGTCCCATTTGAACAGTAAAACAGAAGCAGAAGTGAATAACCTAGTAAAAATCTGTAGAGAGTCAGACACCACAAAGGCCTGAAAGGCGTGTCCTTGGCTCGAGACAGAGGGGAAACAGGAAACTCCGGCTCTGACACAAACAGGAAAGGCAAACCAGAAGAGGTGTACAGCAACAGGAAATGGAGTGGAGAGTGTGTAGGTCAGGGCTGAAGGGCAACACCATGGTGATAATGAACGTAATAGAAAGGAACAATGGGTTAACAGGTGCGGGGGACAATAAAAGCACCAGACGTTTACACACCAAAACAAGAGAAAAAACTGAAAATGATCAGTTAAACCATTTTAACGCAGATATATATATATATATATATATTCTTTTGCATCTACCTCTCTCTCTCATTCTTTATTTCTTTATTCATTTATCTTTACAGACAGATCTATAAATTCATCTATTGATGACATCTTTACATGTTATTTTCTGCATCTATTCATTTAACTGCAATTTACTCTACATTTTTTCAGGCATCTGCACTTTTATCCATTCTTCTGTTCATCTATTGATCCAGACAGATGAAAAGGTGTTCCATCCATCCATTTATCCATACATCCATACATCCATCCATCCATCCATTTATCCATACATCCATACATCCTTCCTTTATTGGTCTATCCACAGAAGGATCCATACATTGATATAAATTACTATAAACACTAGTGTGTTTACACATTTTTTTTTATCTTTGTTATTTACTCTACATTCATCTTTTCATCTGTCTCTTTATTACAGTTTTTAGTCTATTGCTTTTATTTATTTATCCATCCATCCATCCATCCATTCATCCATCCATCCATCCATCCATCCATCCATCTTTTAATCTGTATAAGATGATCTTTACTCACCACAACATAACCTGCTAATGAGCCATAACAAGAAGATCAGACCCTCCAACAGGGCCATAGTAAACATTTAGTCCCGATTTGCTTCTAGAATTTTTAGTTCTTACAGTTTACATTCACAGGTTCTCCAATCCAAAGAAATTTCTTTGTCATTGCTTTCTCACGCTTTCCCGCAGTGACAAGTACTGTATATTTTTCTTTTTGAATCCCTGCGTCTCTGCTCTCGGACCCCTGATGCAAAAATACCCCAAGCTGTGTGAACGGTTCTGCCCACGCCTCCCTAATTTATCCTCTCATTCTGTTTCTGCAGATATCTAGACTACTTCCTGCCACTGTGTAGAAAAGAATAGAAGTGTGTGTGTGTGTGTGTGTGTGTGTGTGTGTGTGTGTAGTGGCTTGGTTGCAGACACTGAATGTGTTTTTTTTTTTACTTTTTGACTTCATATAAGAGAGTTGTATTTCAGGAAACCATAATCCAGACACATTCACGTATGAAACATTGTTGAATAAATAAACGAGAACAATTCTTAGGGTTAAAAAAAGAGAAACGAATCACTGATAAATAATTTCACACACAATTTAAAATAAATACGAACAGATTATATTGATTTTGTTGGCGCCATTTTTAGAAAATCCGATTAGTCGACATGTTTTGACATAATTTCTTTTGACATGTTTTCTTGAACTATATTACATAAAATAAGATGTTAATAAATATGTTTTTGTACGTTAGCTGGGTAGCTAAAAAGGAATAACCCAATATGGCCACCAGTTGGCGCCATTTTTAAAAAATCTGATTGGTCGACATGTTTTGACATGATTTCTTTTTACATGTTTTCTTGAACTATATTACATAAAAATAAATTCTTTATAGAAATGTGTTTGTGCGTTAGCTGGTTAGCTAAAAAAAGGAATAACACAATATGGCCATATTAGGTTATTTCTTTTTTAGCTAACCAGCTAATGCACAAAAACATTTTTGGCACCAATTTTTTTAAATCTGATTGGTCGACATGTTTTGACATGATTTCTTTTTACATGTTTTCTTGAACTATATTACATAAAATAAGTTGTTAAGTTGTGAAAATATGTTTTTGTGCTTTAGCTGGTTAGTTAAAAACGGAATAACCCAATATGGCCACCAGTTGGCGCCATTTTTAAAAAATCTGATTGGTCGACATGTTTTGACATGATTTCTTTTTACATGTTTTCTTGAACTATGTTACATAAAATAAGTTGTTAATAAATATGTTTTGTGCTTTAGCTGGTTAGTTAAAAACGGAATAACCCAATATGGCCACTAGTTGGCGCCATTTTTAGTAAATCTGATTGGTCGAGGGATCCACGCTTTTCTGTGGGAAACACTTTATTTTAGCGGTTTTTTGCTTGGTATTCGACGCTTTTTGGAACATGTGAACTTCCTGTACGTTTTTATGGAAGTATTTTTTGTGCCTTTAAATATTTGAGGCGTTTATAAAACTGGGTTTTCCCCCTTTTTGCAGGTACTTTCGGTTTCATCTACTGGTTAAGGCTCGGTCCCAAATAACCTCTTTACAGATTTGAAGTGCACTAGCGCACGCGCAGTAGACATACTTATATCATAAGTAGTATCAACAGAGTAGGGGCGCGAGTAGCGATTTGGGATTTTGTTTTTTTTCAAACGCTATTCTATCGTTCATTTCTAGTTTACTGTGTATATAAGAAACAGCTCGAACTTTTCAAGGCCATTTTGGTTAATAATCCATTATAACGCCTTATAATACAATGTGAGTATAATTTTAAATTTTATTCTTGCATTAATTCTATTAATTAAAAAAAAAAGATTAATAATAATGATTAGTTTCAATTAATTTAATTGATTTTTTCCTACGTGTTGTAAAGACTGTAATAAAGAAGAAGCAGTGAAAGTGAAAGCATTTGCGTGTAATAAGTCGTTATAATGCGTTAATAATATTAGAATAGATTATTTACTAAAACAAAGAAAAATCCTGTTATTCAGAAATATTTTCATTTATTTTATTGGTTTATGGTGGTTGGGAAGAAGGCGTATAAATATGTCATCATTTAATTAAGGTTCATTTGTAAGTATGTGTGTTGAGGTAAACACGTGGTATGTCATTATAGAGAGGTAATTAGTTATAAATATAGAGGTCATACTTACATACATAAATGTGAGACCACATCTGGAACATCTGTAATATGTTTAAAACATACATAAATGTGAGACCACATCTGAAATGTCTGGTATAAGTTCAAAGCGTACATAAATGTGGGACCACATCTGGAATATGTTTTTCACCTAAACGTGAGACCACATCTGGAATATCTGGTATAAGTTCAACACATACATAAATGTGAGACCACATCTGGAACATCAGGAATATGTCTAAAACATACATAAATGTGAGGTCACATCTGGAACATCAGGAATATGTCTAAAACATACATAAATGTGAGGTCACATCTGGAACATGTTTAAAAACATACATAAATGTGAGATCACATCTAGAACATGTCTAAAACATACATAAATGTGAGGTCACATCTGGAACATGTTTAAAAACATACATAAATGTGAGATCACATCTAGAACTGGAAACTGTTTAAAAAACATATGGATGTGGTGGTCAGGGTGTCCCAATACTTTTGTCCATGTACTTGTATATTAAGGTGGTTGTCTTTTATTCACCAATGTGTTTTTTTTTATGTTTTTGGTCCTGCAGTGCGGTTGGGAATGAAGGCCAAGATGGCGACGTATATGTTCGTTTTTGTGTTCCTGTGCGTGGACATGTGTGTGGTGATGCTGTTCGGCTCCACCCGTCTCTCTCCTCTGCTGTCTCCTCATTCCTTCACCACCCTTTGGATCGGAGGCCTGCTGAGGTTCGTCTCTCTTCTCCTGGTCACCTTTCTCTCCTCGTCGAGCCCGATGTGGCCGCGGAGCGCTAACGGAGTCCAGACCGTAGCGGTGCACAGCTTGGTGTATCCCGTCTACGTCACGCTGCGGTGGGTGTGCGGCTGGTCGACGCTGGAACTCACCTGGGGCTGGCACACCTGGCAAGGAGTGAGTGTTTAGATAAATAATCCAGGACAAAGTGGTCGGATGTAGCAAAGTCACAGTTCCCACCTGGTTTTTACTGATTAATAGTCAGAAAAACATTGTTTAATCATAACTTTTGTCCTAAATGATTTCCTGTCAACAGTTACAGCGAAACTTTTCACTGTTTAAAGCTATTTCGTCAATGCTAATAATGCTAAACATCTGCTCACAAACAGCTAGGTCCCCAAACTTCTTTTCCTTTTTTTAATAGGGGGCGGGGCTATAATTTGGGGGACCCCCCCGGTGTAGATTGTCTTTAGTTCCATTCAGTTAAAATTTCTGTACCGAGGAATGGATACGCTAAGTGCAAAAAACGTTTCTATTTTCTCTCCAGCTTCTTCAAAGCTACGCGGTTTCTGCTCTGTCGCTCCTGCTGTGGGAACGTTACGTGTCCTCCGTCCTCACAAAGAAGAAGGTTGAACCTGAGGAAAAAAGCCAGGCCACTCTGCAGAGGCTGCTGGGATACATGAAGCCGTACTGGGGTCGGTTCACGGTGGTGTTCCTGCTGGTGGTCCTGTCCTCTGTCGGTAATAAACGGCGACGTTGTGTGTTATCTTCAGCGTGTGTTATAGAGCCCTGATGTGTCGGCTGATGGTTTCGGTTTCGGTTGTTCAGCGTGGCGGTGCTGAATAAACGCTGGAAATCCCCCTGAGATGATTCAAGCTGTTTGTGTTGGTTTTAATCTTTCACTTTTTGTTACTAAAACAAGATTTCTAACACCTCAAACCTCTCTTTCTTTCTCTCTCTCTCTCTCTCTCTCTCTCTCTCTCTGTCTCTCTCTCTCTCTCTCTCTGTCTGTCTCTCTCTCGCTGTCTGTCTGTCTCTCTCTCTCGCAGTCTGTCTGTCTCGCACTTTCTCTCTCTGTCTGTCTGTCTGTCTCTCTTGCGCACTCCTTCCATCTCTGCCTGTCTGTCTGTCTCTCTGTCTCTCCGTCTTTCTCTCTTACTTTCTGTCTGTCTCGCTCGCTCTCTGTTTATCTCTGCCTGTCTGTCTGTAGTCTGTATGTCTCTCTCTCTCTCTCTCTCTCTCTCTCTCTCACACACACATTCACATTTTTTTAATTATTTTAGTATCCATGATCCTTTATCAAGTGCACAAAACTTTTTTATTGGTCATTTTTATTTTATTTTATTTTTAAAATTTTATCATCATTTTTTTATGCCCCTTTTCTAATGCTGTCCGCGGTCACGTTCATTATTTTAACCCAGAGAAACAGATACAAGTTAAATCTTAAAAAATAAATCCAGCGATTATTGAGCAGAAAAATATGTTCATTATTTCTGTGTTTAATTAAAGAGGAAAGTAAGAATAAATGAATCACTGCTAATAATAATTAATATTCTGTAATGTGATACTAACGATATCTGATTGGTGTGATTCTCAGGTGAGATGGCTATTCCGCATTACACAGGTAAAATCACAGACTGGATCCTGAAAGAGGACGAACCTGACGCTTTTGCTAACGCTATTAAAATTATGTCGATCCTGACCGTCATGAGGTAAAGCTAGCCGTTTTTTTAGCATGCAAGCTAGCTATCTTTTTACTCTTTTTACGTGTTTGTTTCTTTCGTTAACGACTCGTAACTGGTTGTTTTTTTGTTTTTTTTTGCCCTCACAGCGCCGTGTTTGAGTTTGTGTGTGATCTCATCTACAACACCACCATGAGCCTCATACACACCGCTATCCAGAGTCAGGTGTTCGAGTCGGTACTGAAACAGGAAATCGCCTTCTTCGATGAAAGGACCTCAGGTAACAAACACACACCTGTGTTAAAGCTGGAAAGGATATATCATTTGTTTAATGGCATAAGACAAATATTTCTATTTTATATAAGTATATTGTAATAAAGAAAAAAGTAATAAATTAAAATCAATTTTATTAATAACAAAAAAAAAATTATTATTATTATATATATAATATTATATATATATATATATTATTATATTATTATTATTTTTTAAATATTTCTTCTTTTTATTGTTTTGTAAATTAGTTTTATTGTCTGCTGTTCCTGTTAAATTTATTTAAAAAAAACAGAAAACACTTTTAAAATGACTTAATATTATTATTTTTTTATTATTATCATTTTTATTTTAAATTTTTATTTCTTTACAATTTTAAAATATTATTTTACAGATTTTTAATTATCATTAGTTGTAATTGAATCCCTTTTTGTTAAACAACAACACACAAAAAAATTTAATTATAAAGTAAAAAAAAATCACATAGCAACAAATATCCAGATTTGCATTTTATGACATCATTGATTATATGATTTTATTGTTTTATCACATAAGTCCAGATTCCAGATGTGTTTGGTCGTGCAGCTGTTTTCTGTTGCTCCTCAGGTGAACTCGTTTCCCGAATCACCAAAGACACCAATGACATGAGCGAGTCTCTAAATGGAGACCTCAGCCTGCTCATGTGGTACACCATGCGATTAGTCTTCCTCTACGGCTCCATGATGCTCCTCTCCTGCCGCCTCTCCTTCCTAACTCTCCTCGGCCTTCCCGTCATTTGGATCGTCCCTGAGTTCTCAGGGAAGTTCTATCAGGTTGGTCAGGACTGACTGAAGCGATCCTTTTGGATTAGTTAACAAAAATGGTGCATTGAAAAATGAAGCTAATTTAATGCTTTTACAAATTCCTTTAGCGTTTAAAGTGTTTTAGTGATTAGCACTGTTGCCTCACAGTAAGAAGGTCCTGGGTTCGATTCCCCTGCAGGGGTCTTTCTGTGTGAAGTTTGCACGTTCTCCCTGTGTTTGCGTGGGTTTACTCCGGGTGTTCTCCGGTTTCCTCCCACAGTCCAAACACATGTATGTTAGATTGATTAATGATCGAATACTGGTAAACTTGTACTCACTTAAAGTTTGGTAGGTTCGTACTTACTAACTTAAAAAATTAGTACCTACTTATTTAGTATGCAATTTCGGGTCTCGACTGGGTTTCCAAAGTATTTCTGGTACCCCCGATGACTTATCCATTTTTTCCCTTCGCAGAACCCTTTTCAAACTTGATTCTTATTACTTTTCTGGACACAGCCAGTATACGGTATTAGCTGACATATCAGCAATTCGGTCCGCATTGACTTCCTTTCCTAATGATCGATGGGTTTTCTCTCAGAAACATGCAGTGAAAGTGCAGAAGTCTCTGGCCAACTCGAACAGCGTTGCTACCGAGACTTTTTCCTCCATCAAGACGGTAAAAAGCTTCGCCAACGAGTTGGGAGAGTCCGAGAGATACAGAAAGTGCTTGGAGCACACCTACTCGCTTAACAAAGTGGAAGCGGCCGCTTACGCCGCATCAACCTGGACCAACAGCGTAAGACAAACCTTAAAGACAAACCTACACATCTGTACACATCGAACATTAGTATCGCTAATAAAGATGATATGAATAAAAGTTTCCTTTCAATCTCTTAGATGTCCAGTCTGGCTTTAAAAGTGAGCATCTTGTACTACGGAGGTCAGCTGGTGGCAGGAGACATCGTCAGCAGTGGTGATCTGGTGTCTTTCGTGCTGTTCGAGCTTCAGTTCAGTGACGCGGTTCAGGTAAAATTAGCGTCCAGTTACACTTCACGTCAGTTTCCTGGTTTTTAGCTCATTTGGTTCTCTAACGGTTTTTTACAGTCTGTAATGTCCTGTTACCCTCGAGTAAAAACAGCCGTCGGCAAGTCGGAGAAGATCTTCGAGTACGTTGACCGGAAGCCTGATGTTCTCCCTGAAGGTTCTTTAGCTCCCGAGACGTTTAGGGGTCACGTGCTCTTCAACAACATCACTTTTGCGTATCCGACGAGGCCAGACGAGAATGTTCTGAAAGTGAGTCCCCGGTTATCTGTTAACCCTGCTATACATTTAAATGTCTCTCTGTATGGATCACATGACAGTGTGGGGGTGAAAGGGTGTGAAACAGGGGCTAAAAGTGGGAAGGAGGTGTGATTTTATTCGCTCATCTCCTTTCACTCTCAGTGTCTCTTGCTTCACCTATCACCTCCTTTTCATAGATCTTGAGTCTGATTGGTAAGTTTTGTCTTGCAGCTGGAACTACTTTTAGAGATTTAATGACCGATCAGAATTAAGAATCTGCATCTGATTAATTTTTTCCAGGGCGTCTCTCTGGAGCTAAAGCCGGGTGAGGTTACCGCTCTGGTAGGACCAGCAGATTCCGGAAAAAGCACCGTAGTCAGGCTGCTTGAGAGGTTTTATCGACCCAAGGAAGGAGAGATCTTACTGGATGGGTATCCGCTGAAGGACTACAAGGATCAGTATCTGCATGAGAAGGTAGTAGCAAAGTAGTAACGTTCGGCTAAGTGAAGGTCTTTACACACTGAAGACCAAAACTCTTGTATTTGCCATCCTAAATATTTGATTCTTTGCTAGTGAAATTGGAGCCACATGTTAAAAGAGACGACCACCAATTTCTATTACACCAAATGATTCTGGACAGAGACTGGCAGTATGTCTAAAGTATGGACAAGTTTGACAATTTAGAGCCACCATACAAGCCTGTCAATAATGGGTTTAAATGCGCTGGGTGGTGTGTGCGTGTCCATACCTTAGAACTACCGCCAGTCTCTGTTCAGGATCATTTGGTTTATGGAAATTGGTGGGCTTCTGTCTTAATATGTGGCTCCAGTATCGAATTCGAACGCTTTGGACTTTTGCGTCTAACTAGTCTAAAAAGTAAATAACTCTATAACTTTTTAACTCCAGTTGTTTTGTCTCCTCCTCAGATCAGCGTGGTTGCCCAGGAGCCCATACTGTTCGCCCGCTCCATCAGAGAGAACATCAAATACGGGAAAGCGGACGCCAGCGATGAAGAGATGACCGATGCTGCGAAACAGGCCAACGCTCATAAATTCATCAGTGACTTTCCAAAAGGCTATGACACCAGTGAGTGGAGGAGAAATGAGATGTTTATCTTCAGATTTTCTTCAACGGCTACATTCATAAAAATTATGCAAAATAATAAAAAAAAAATGTAATTTGCATTTTAGAGGCTCAGTATTTGCATGTTTTATATATCATTTATTTTTTATATTGTAACCGGGACTCTGTATTTTTTAGATGCTGGAGAAAAGGGAGATGGTGTGTCTGGGGGTCAGAAGCAGCGGATAGCCATAGCGAGAGCTCTGATCCGAAAGCCGAAGATCCTCATTCTAGATGATTCCACGAGTGACCTGGATGCCGAAAGCGAGCATATGGTAAAATACTGTGATGCGGGAAGTGTGAAGTGGTTGTGAAAAATAATGAATTGAACCCAGATCCTCCAATTAGCAGTCCAACACCTTAACCACTGTGCTACCACTTCCTGTAATAAATTTTAAGTCTTTATTAATAATAAAGCTGCTGCTAGATTTTAGTCTGGAAACGAATAACTCAGACTACAAGCATCTTCTTTCATTGCTGACATCACAACAATTCCAAAATCTTCTATCTCATATCCATTTGACCCTTAAGGTGCACCAGGCCCTGCTGAAGAAGTCGAACGGTCGCTCCGTGCTGCTCATTACCAACAAACTGAGCGGTGTGATGATGGCCAACCACGTGGTGTTCCTGCATAAAGGAGAGGTGCTGGAGCAGGGCAGCCACGAGAGTCTGCAGGAGAGAGACGGACCGTACGCTAAGTTCGTCCGGCTTCAGAACACCAGCTTCAGTCGCAACCCTCAGAAAAACAGCTGAATCTCTAAATGGATGAAGTAAAACTGTGTTTATCACACTGTACAATCCAGATACACCGCAAAACACACTATTTATCAGCAGTTAATTAAATGCCAGTATTCACAAGATGAATGAACGAAATATAGGCCTACGTAGCGCCTTTATAACATCATGCATAAACTCTTATATTGTTCAGGATAATAAATGGATGCTTTTTTTAGAATAAAATAAAATGATGATGTTAATCCAGAGAATAATATAGTATATAATATAGTATACCTTATAAAGTGTAATAAATAGCTTTATATTCAGGATTATTTTAAGTTATAATAGAAATGAGGCTTTATAACAGTGCTTTAAATGCCTATTAATAATGCTAGTATAGTAAAGCAGATAAACATGTAGGCAAAAACATATAAAACCGCCGAGTGTAATAGAGTGTAATAAAGTGTAATAGAGTGTGCTGTTATAGGAAAATAATCAACAGCCCTGTGATGGGACGGTGCATCAAAAGATGTTTTTATTTTTCTATAACACCACATTCTAAAGTGTTTTATTACGTCTATACTTTATCCTTTTCTAGTTAGATTTAGTGTTGATAAAATATAAACTCATTAAAATATAAAATAATTTCTTTAGCTTTATATTGACATTATTAATAAAGTCATGTTCAGTAAACGTCTGCTGATGAAACGCAGGCTGACGATTTAAAACCGCCGGTGACCGCGGTACTGGGATCGTCTGGAAATTATTAATAAAATGCTTCGTAGGCAACGTTACGACACTTATCACTCACCTCAAGACAGACCGCGTGTTATTTTAGCTATTTATGAAATGTAAATACAATGAAACAACGTCAGGAATACAATCATTTTCCTCTGACTTAGAGAAAGTCTTTTACTGTGTAATCATGAGGATAAGATGCTTATGAATATAATAATAATAATAAATACATAAATGATAACTAGCGCATGGAATATGTTGTTTATAAGCATAATATAATGTCTTTAGCCGCTTCAATAACAGTATATATAAGTTATGGGTTTTCTTAATCGTATCTCTACCACTGATTTGTTTGTACAGAGAAAATGAATGCTTCTATTTGTTAAATTAGGTGTAAATACCCCCCCCCCAGTTTTTTTTTTTTCAATTTTACGTCTCTGAGATTTCACTGTAAATTGTGATTTTTGTTGGGACTTTTTAACTTTTTGCTTATGTTATGTTAATGTTAGTAAAAATATGAAGATCGATGCTGACTGTAGTATGTGCTGTTTATCTCTGTAGGTACAAATGCTTTGGCATGTGACTTTCAGTACTTTTAAGTAGAAAGATTTTTATTTATTTGGTAAAATATATTGATTTTTGACCGCTTTCGATGATTAAAATATAGGAACTATACTATAAACCCGCGATTAATAACCTGCTCCTAAAACAAGCAGATGCTGTTTTTAGTTCCTTATAAAATCTGAAAACAGACCTTCAACTTCCTGTTTGGATTTTTTTTCATGACAGATTTTATATTATGGTTTAAAAAAACGTTTCCCGAACATTCATTCATTCATTCATCTTCTAAACCTGCTTATTCCCTAATTTGGGATCATGGGGATCTGCTGGAGTCCCAGCCATGTCTGAAAGGGTGAAAGACAGGAGGGGGACACCCTGGACAGGTCACCAGTCCATTACAGGGCCACACACACACTCACTCCTATGGGCAATTTAGAATCACCAATCAATCTAACATACATGTTTTTGGACTGTTGGAGGAAACCGGAGAACCCGGAGTAAACCTACGCAAGCACGGAGAGAACATGCAAACTCCACACAGAAAGACCCCTGCAGGGGAATCGAACCCGGGACCTTTTTTTTTAGATAAAATTATAATTGAAAATGGGAACCTTGGTTTAACAGATTGTTTCAGGAACGTTTTAATAAACGTAACAATCTATGCAGATCTCCTAATATACTGACTGTACATTTATAAACGGCAAAAATCTTATGTAAAGTCAGGGTTTGTAATTTCTTTGTAATTCTTAGTACATTTCTAGAAGGTTCTGTCATGGGATTGTAAAAGAAACGTGTCAGAATGTTAGCATGTAGCTGCAGAAACAAACTTCCTGTTATGCGAACACAAAGGAATGTTACGTGAACGTTAGTTTGGAGTTACATAAAAAACAAACAGTGAGCAATCTTCATATGGACATGTTGTTTTAAAGTTCCTACAAAAAATATGTTTCCTGAACGTTAAAAACTATTTTAAACGAAAATTTAGCAAACAGCGTCGGAGTGCTAATGTTAGCAGAGCGTTTCTGTGCAGACGGCAACCCTCCGTGAGTAATGACTGCTGACGAACTTCCGCCATTGTGTAAGTAGGCGTGATCATTGGTTGACTGGCACATTGGCCAGCCAATAGAATATTAACGGGGTGGGCGGAACTGTGATGTGATAGGCCCTGAACGAGGCTGCTATTTAAAACCTCCGAGGGCGGAAACCGAAAGGCGCCATTTGCTTCTTGGACTCTATCGGTGAATGACAATAAAACTGAGCTCCCGCACAAAAAAAACGAAACAGCTCAAATAAAAAAATAAACCAAACCCGGTTCATCCTCATGGAGGCGGCGGTCAACCCGTCAATTGACAGGTAAATATTTCTACTTCAGATAATAGTAAGTTAAAGTATTTTATTGCTAAGCACAAAAGGACGATGCGGCTCGGGGTTGTTTAGAGGCTGAGTCCCAAATGGCTCCATGTGATCGTAGTGCACTAGAAAGGGCTGTTAAATAACGGCTTATAACACATTATAAACTCTGTATAAACAGTACATGGGGTAATTTACAGTCGTGGCAGATGGTTTTTTTTTCGACGTAACGGACGTAACGTTAATTATATCCGTTTAATACAGTCGTGTGTAAGAATTATTATTATTTTTATTTTGTTATAAAACTTTACAGATCGTAACGTTGTTGATTTATTAAAGAATTTAGCTTTTAATCGCGTACATTTTACGTCGTCTTTAATCCGTTTTCGGCATGTTTGCTTTTAGCCGCGTTATTGGCCTGGTCTCTAAAGCATGCACGCTCCCTTGTTATGTGCCCTAGTCAGGGTTGCAAAATGGTCGAATTTGCATTTCACCTAGTGCACTTCACAAAGGGGTGGATCCGTTTGGGTCGCGTCCGCTGTCTGAACATGCAGCACTGACACAGCTGTTATGACCAAGTTAGCGAGTTACACCAATAATCGTGGTTAAGATGTTAATTTGTAACTCGGTTAGCGTGCAAACGAGCTAGTCAGTCTTCTCTTATTTATATTAAGTAAACGCAAACCACGTTATTCTGTCATTGGAATGGTTATATATTAAAAGGGTGCTCACCTTTTTTTATAAGAATGTCACGTGATCTGCTGAGTCGATTTGTTGACTAACATGTTTACAATCAGGTGATGGGCGTGGCCACCGGAGAGGTCATGGATTTGCTTTTTTATTTTATATTTACACTTGTTTTAGCAGAAAAACTTACTTTTGTTTAATTTTTAAGTCCAACTAAACAGATAAGGGTTAAGGGCCATACTCAGGGGCCTGGCATTGGCAGCCTGGTGGTGCTGGGACTTGAACCCATGATCTTTTAATTTGCAGGTTAACATCATAAACACCTGATAGGATAAAACAAACATCACTTTTTTTTAAATAAATCTAAAAAATATATAGGTGATTTTTAGGATTAAAGGAAAAAGACAGACAATAAGACGCAGATTTTATGGGGGGAGGAACACATAACGGAGGATATTTACGCGTAAATTCACCATTTAGGTTAATCCTGCAATTAAATTGTACTCAATATAATCAACCAAATGAACCGAGACTTTCCACCTCCTCGAATCAAAGGTGGCAAAACTTTTGCTTCAGCCACGGCGGGGTCTGATATTCTTCTTGCCAATTTAGATCTTCAGTCTGACCAAAAGTACAAAAAATTTATTCTATTTACAGAATTTAAAAGAACGCAAGATGTAAACGGTCGTGGGCCAATAGAAAACGAGTGGGCGGGGCTTAAATCTGTTTGGTTAGTTCAGCTGCTAGTTAACTAGATATTAATTAGCATTCGTAATGATTTTTTTTGGTCTTATTGTTGAACGTGTAGGAAAATAGCTCGGCGGTTAAGGTGTTAGCCTGCTAACTGGAGGATCTGGGTTAGATTTCCAGCACCACCGAGCTACCACTGCTCTGGATAAGGGCGTCTGCCAAATGCTGTAAATGTAAAAATGCTCCTACGTTTGTTTACCAGGGATGCAAATCCTCGGTGTCCCGTAGAGCCGCGGTTACGATTCGTTAGTTCTTCTATTTCTTTATTTTTGTTCAATGCAAAATCGGTGTTGGTCAATGCACCTTCAGGCCGTTGAAGCTTCATCGTCGGTGTGTGGAGAAAAACAAGTTTTTAATGCACAAGATTGGAGAAATAAAAAAAAAATGGTGTTTCCATTCGTACCATAAATGAGGGGGAAAAAAGGAAGAAATCCAGATGTTTGCGTTGTGTAGATTTCAATCGTTCAACAGACCACGGCTCATTTTGTCGTTTTCTATTTGTTTATTAATTTAATAGATATTTTTAAGCATTTTGGCTTTATTTATAGGACAGACAGAGGTTTTTTTTGGGGGGGGTGTCTGAGACGGAATTGAACCCAGGTCGCTCATGCGCATGTGGGTGCCAGCGCATTAACCCACTACGCCGCGGCGCAGCCCGTTTTCGGTTGATTTGAACGATTTAAATGCTCCATGCGGTTATGAGAGTCGAGCACGAACTTAATTTGGACCAAAAGTTTTGGGTTCTAAGCCACATTTTCGATTTGTTTATTGAAAGAGAGACAGAGCTGTGTGTTTTATTTATTTATTAATTTATTTATTTATTTTCCCCATTCGTGAGAAAGGGAACCGAATCAAACACGAACCCCAGATATCCGATTCCTCAACACGCACTAATACGTGTGAACGGGCTTTAGAGATAAGAGAACAGACGCGCGTCATATCTCAAATTGCACATCTTACACACACACTCGCACACACACACTCGCACTAGTTTAGGTTTTAACACTGATGTTGCTTTTATTTTTTTTTATAGAAACTCATTTTTAGTCTACTGCAAAATCACAATCTTTAATTTATTTCTGATTTACTGGATCATCACAGATCATCACAGACGCTGCAGATTTCTGACCCTGAAACTGTGTGTGTGTGTGTGTGTGGTTTCTATTCAGTGAAGAAATTCAGTCTTTTTTATGTTATATGCAGTATGAAAGACTTCAGACCCAAACTGCTAATTTTTATATTTTAGAACTCAAGCCATCCTGTATGTCTTACTGTCTCTCTCTCGCTCTGTTTCTGTCTCTCTCTCGCTCTGTTTCTGTCTCTCTCTCGCTCTCTGTTTCTGTCTCTCTCTCTCGCTCTCTGTTTCTGTCTCTCTCTCTCGCTCTCTGTTTCTGTCTCTCTCTCTCTCTCTCTCTCTCTGTCTCTCTCTCTCTGTCTGTGTCTCTCACCCTCTCTCTCTGTCTCTCTCTCTCTGCAGCAGGTCTGTCATGACGGGCGCCATGGAGTCGAGTGCATCCAATCCGGGTAAACGCATTCGTAAACCCTCTCTCCTCTACGAGGGCTTTGAGGGCCCAGGTTTGCCTCTGGCTCCCATTCCTGTCGCAGGGCCGCCACCCACGCAGCACCTCCCGGTGAAGGACCCGAGTCGTCAGGGCCGCATCACCAACCAGCTGCAGTACCTCCAGAAGGTGGTGTCGAAGGCGCTGTGGCGTCACCACTTCGCCTGGCCTTTTCACGAGCCCGTGGACGCCGTCCGTCTCAACCTGCCCGTGAGTGTCAATCGGACAAAATTATCCTAACCTCACCGGCAATTTTTGGATTTAGGGGGTAACATTTAAGAGTCGTTTTTTGGGGTTGGGGGCAAAATGAACTGATTCAACAGATGAAGTCAGGATAAAGCTTAAGATGGAAGATTCCTGCTTTAAAGGGTGGAACAGGACCAAAATAATAAATAAATAAATAAATAAATACCTATAAATCCTGGGAGAAAGCTGTTGGTGGAAAAAGGCTAAAGGGCGAAAATATAATCGTTAATGTTGGAACTGGGGGGCAAATATTCTCGCTGGACTATTGATCTAAAGTCAATGAAATAAGAGGGTGAGGGATGGTGAGGGTGAGTCACTTTGAGCTTAAGCTCTGTTTGGTCCTTAGTGTATAAAGAGCGACATAAATATTAAAGTGTGTGTGTGTATTTTCCCTCCCAGGACTACCACAAAATCATCAAACAGCCCATGGACATGGGAACCATCAAGAAACGGTTGGAGAACAACTACTACCGCAGCGCCAGCGAGTGCATCCAGGACTTCAACACCATGTTCACTAACTGCTACATCTATAACAAGGTGAGAGCTCTCTCACTCTCACATAGACACACACACGAACAATCAACAATCCTCCCGGGGTTTACCCCAGAGCCGGTTTCCACTGGTTACTCATTGTTTGGTTTCCCAGTGCTGTACGGGGTTAATTATTGACTCTGGCTCTGTTTTTGTGGCGCTTCCAGCTCTCGGTGTAAAATCCGAGCAGAATGAAATAATAGTAAAAGTGTAAAAGGAAGTAACACGGTGTGATTTGTGATGTAGCCCACCGATGACATCGTGCTGATGGCCCAGTCTCTGGAGAAGGTCTTTCTGCAGAAGGTGGCTCAGATGCCCCAGGATGAGATCGAGTTGCCCCCTCCTGCACCCAGGGGCCGAGCAATCAAAACTGCCAAGTCCCGTCGGGGAAGAGGTGAGGGCACGGGTGTTTGTTTACCACTTGTGTTTACACTGCTGGAAAAAAACCCCTTCGCTCTAAAGGTTTATTCTGAGGTGAATGCAGATATTTTGTAAAACTAGACTAGAGACGGCAGCGGGACTTACGAGAGTGTCCCAACTAACGAGTTTTTCAAGATACAAGTGGTCCTTCTGAGATTTTTTGCTTTGAGTTGTGAGCTAAAATTTGAGTTACGAGGCAGCTCTAGACACCCAACCGCTAGTTAGCGTAGCGAACGCCACAGTAAAAGCTGTAACATCCGGCCAGCATCCCGCGTCTCACTCGGTAGCTAGTCAGACATGCGCGTTAGCAAGTGGAGTCGTCTGATCTCCAAGGTAAATGCTGTACATTATACTTAATAAAACCAGTTTATACCAGTACATCCTATTGTATTGTTTTTTTTTATACAATATTCGTTATTTATACGTTTATTTTTCTTATTAAAAAACATCTAACAAAAACAATTGCGGTGTTTTTTTGGGGACCCCGAAACAAATTGACATTTCAGTTCATTTTAATGGGAAAAATAGATTTGACATACGAGTCCTTTGAGTTACGAGCCTCCGTCACAGAACGAAAATAAACCCGTAACTCAAGGCGCCCCTGCATTTATTATTTTTTAAAGTATGCAAAGGTCAATAGTTACGTCATTCCAGGCTTCGACTTCCTGTTTCAAAAAATGTCAAAGCATCAACCTCTGCGGCATGTGGGCGTGGCCCGTGCACAAACATTCATAATACTTTGGCCGTAGCTGAATTTGATGCATGACATTATTTCTAGCTACACGTGACGGGAAATACCATTCGATTGCGAAATCCGCAACCGGAATTTCAGCGAATAATCTAATCTCCATTTATCACCTTTTGATCAACAGATTTTAACTTTATTTTTCTTTAAATCCTTTGTTACAATTCTGTCCAACTCGCATTTGTGTTTTTTGTTTTTTTTGTCTCGTTACGTCTCCCCTGTGGCAGCTCGTCCCGTCTCCTTGGCACTAAATAATACACTGTCTATGTACTGTGACTTTAAAGGTGATGTCACTCCTGTTACAGTGTTTATAGTGTGTTATTACAGTGTTATTATCATGGATTTGTGTCCTGTTTGTGTCTTTTTACACTTTTTTTGTGGTTGGAAAAACACATTTATGCCACAAGAAAGTTTTACATGTCTTACACCTGTAATTACTGTTTGTCTTTACTAATACTGAGCATCTTTCTCTCTTTTTTTCTCTCTCTCTCTCTCTCTTTTTTTTTTATTTTTTTTGGCTGCCACTTGTCTTACCCCAACTCAACCTGTTTCTTTATTTGGTGTCCTTCTGTCTTTCTGCATGTCTTTTAATTATTTTCTCTCTATTTGTCTATGTCTCTTGCATCTCAATCTTTTACCTTCGTTCCCTGCTCATTTTTTTTTTTTTATTATTTTCTCTCTCTCTCTCTGTATTTCTTCATCTTCGCACTCCCTCATTTTTTTCCTTTGTCTCTGTCTGTGTCTCTCTCTGTCTCTCTATTTGTCTCTTTGTGTCTTCCTTTTTGCACCTCTCCTTCTCTCTCAGGAGGCGGTCTGAGTGTAGCTCAGCAGGTTCCGGCCGTGTCCCAGTCCGCTTACTCGCCGTCTTCTCCCGACACGCCAGACTCCATGTTTTCTGGCTCTCCTCACATGATGCTCAGTAAACCCGGACCTCCTGCTCCTCCTCTACCTCCTCCACCTCCCCCCTCCCTCATGACTCTTCTGCCCCCACACAGCCCACCGCCAAGGTACCAACTTAGTGAAAGTGCCCTAATGTGAAATTAGATTTATTTAAATAAAATAAATAGATAAATAATATAAAAAAATATAATTGATTCTTTTTTTTTGTAATTTCTTCATTCACAGAAGAAAGGTGTGAAACGTAAAGCAGACACCACCACCCCTAGTACCACCGGTTTTCCTGTCCCCCCTGTAGGCCGTGCTATAGGCATGGGTAAGGGTCGTGGTGCTCTCTCCCTCTCTCCCGTACCCAGCCTGGCGTGTGGTATGGGATTGAGCGAGCCCGTGCATCTGCAGCCCGTCATGGGTCGATCCGTACCTCGACGCCCCATCAAACCCCCTCGCAAAGACCTGCCCGAGCTGGCGAGGCCCAAGAGTGCCCCCCGGCACCGCACCAAGCTGAACGGCCAACTGCGCTACTGCAACTCCATCCTGAAAGAGCTGCTGAGTAAGAAGCACGCGGCCTACGCCTGGCCCTTCTACAAACCCGTCGACGCGTCGCTGCTCGGCCTGCACGACTACCACCTCATCATCAAACACCCCATGGACCTCAGCACCATCAAGGTTGGTTCGAAAAGATCGATTTAAGTTTAAACTATGCTTAGGTTGTGGTTTCTAATCTGTCTCTAACTCCAGAGGAAAATGGACGAGCGGGAGTACAGGGACGCCCAGGAGTTTAGTGGTGATGTCAGGCTCATGTTCTCCAACTGCTATAAGTACAACCCACCTGAGCATGACGTGGTGTCCATGGCACGTAGACTGCAGGTACGTTATTGCAAATCTTTATTTTTAATTCATAAAATTGTTATAACACTGTTAT
This sequence comes from Bagarius yarrelli, assembly GCA_005784505.1. Classification (NCBI taxonomy): domain Eukaryota; kingdom Metazoa; phylum Chordata; class Actinopteri; order Siluriformes; family Sisoridae; genus Bagarius; species Bagarius yarrelli. The sequence continues at coordinate 7,036,274 of VCAZ01000005.1, forward strand.
TAAACCTCTCCGATTGGTCAATTTGTAATATCACATTTTCCCTCAGGACGTTTTCGAGTTCCGCTTTGCAAAGATGCCCGATGAGGTCCTGGAAGAAGAGGAGGAGGAAGAAGGCTTGGCACCGACCTCTATGGGACGTAACGTAGGCATTATGGGGTTGCAGCACTCCTCGTCCTCTTCGTCGTCTTCTTCGTCGTCATCGTCCTCGTCGTCCCCTTCCTCTTCGTCGGAAAGCGAGCCGAGCAGCGACAGTGAGCCGAGCAGTGAAAGCAGCCCAAGTTCGGACAGCGAAGAAGAGAGAGCGCAACGTCTGGCCCAGCTACAGGACCAAGTGTGCACTCAGGTACAAACTATATATCACACACACACACACACACACACACTTATGTCTACCTAATTATCCGTGACTTACAAATCCATGCCTTGTGTCCCTTGACAGCTGCGCGCTGTGCATGAGCAGTTAGCCGCGCTATCGTCTGGCCCGATCATCAAACCCAAAAAGAAGCGAGAGAAGAAGAAGGACAAGAAGAAGAAGAAGAAGCCGGAGAAACGCAAAGGCAGCCGGAGCAACGAGAGGGAGAAGGAGAAAGTAACCAAAGTAACCAAGAGCAAATCCAACAAGATGCCAACCATGTCCACTCAGAGCAAGAAAGCTCCTGCGAAGAAGAACAGCAAGAGCAACAAGTAAGACCACATGTCCTGAGTTACATCATCAGGATGTCCCAGACTGTCGTTTCAGTCTTTAATCACTGAAGCAGTCGGAATCGGTCATCCTGTCAATTAAATTCTTTTTTTTTTTTTTTTTTTTTTAAGTATAAGTTTTTATATTATTTTAGTTTTATTTATGGTTAATATTTTCTTTTCCCCCAGGACGACGAAGAAGTCTTTGGGCTCGGCGTCTCGATTCTCAGCTCCTCCCCCGCCAATCCCTCAGTATGACTCTGAGGAGGAAGAGGACGGTCTGCCTATGAGCTATGACGCCAAGCGCCAGCTCAGCCTGGACATCAACAAGCTCCCGGGGGACAAGCTGGGCCGCGTCGTGCACATAATCCAATCCCGCGAGCCCTCGCTGCGGGACACGAACCCCGAGGAGATCGAGATCGACTTTGAGACGCTCAAACCGTCGACGTTGCGTGAACTGGAGAGCTACGTCACCAGCTGCCTGCGCAAAAAGCCACGGAAACCTTACGGTGAGATGCCCCGTGTCATCAAAGTGTGGTAGAAGCTTTGGATGGTTGGCATTGACTCCGCCTCCAGGAGTACGAAGCTCAGATGAGTTCGTGGCTATTTAAGAGTTTGTGTGACTGTTATGATTTGTGTGTGTGTGTAGTGATGAAGCCGGCTAGCGGGAAGTCTCGTGAAGAGCTGGCTTTGGAGAAGAGAAGGGAGCTGGAGAGAAGGCTTCAGGATGTTAGTGGCCAACTCAACTCTGTCAAAAAGCCCCAAAAACCCAAAGGTAAAAAAAAAAAATCCTTCCATCTTTAGGATTGAAAGGCGTGTCCCTTTTACAATGTCTGACTAGCTATCGGGTGAGACACGGGATACCGGGCGGATGTTATGCCGACGTGTAACCCTCTCTAGAAGGTTGGGGGGGCAAAAAGTGGTAGCATTAGCACAGTGGTTAAGGTGGTTAGACTGCTAATTGGAAGGGTGTAGGTTTGATTCCCAGCACCACCAAGTTGCCACTCTTGTGCACCTGAGCCAACCCCTACTTGCTCAGGTGTATGAAAGATGAATGTAAGTCGCTCTGGATAAAGATGTCTGCCAAATGCTGTAAATGTGAAATTGTCTGTTTTGGGATGTGATTGGACAACGTAAAGTATTTAATTTAATCTGATTAATCTTAAAAATATTAAAGTAGCTGTGATGGAGTGATTGTTATGGTAACTACCGTGTTGTATTTTATTTTTTTCTTCCCCAGTGGAGAAAGCCAGCGTGAGCACCGAGCCGCACTCCATGCCCGCTCGCCTCAGCGCCAGCAGCTCGTCCTCCGACTCCTCTTCCTCCTCCTCCGACTCCTCTTCCTCAGACACCAGTGACTCTGACTCCAGGTGATCACGCAGGGTTCGAGAGCACCACGACATGACGACGACGGCACCACCCGGAAAGCACGGCGAGACGAATCCTGGGAGGAACCCGGAGCTGTGCATGGGGGCAATCCAGAAAGACGGAGAGGGAGAAAGAAAGAAAAGAAAAGAAAATTAAGAAAAAAAAAAAAAAAAAAGGACTCCATCATCCCTCGGACACTTTGATGTGCAACGACAGATTCCCAAAAAAAGAAAAGAAAAAAAAAGCGTGTTTTCTGAGACGTGTTTGTTAACGATGTACAGACTGTGTTGGATTAATTTTTCTTTCATAAAGAAGACTTTTATAAACGTGCCCATAGTGGGAGGTCATGTGGACATAAAAACCGAGCTGGAGTCTAGTCACACTCACACACACACACACACACACACACACACATTCATTCGCAGTGGATTTAGAGCCCACGTTGAAAACCTGTGTGCTCCAAATCACAACATTTAACACCCGATTTGTAATAATTTTACATCCGCCTTAAAGGGCAACCTGATCGAACGCCACATTTTTTCATATTAAAATATCCGAGAGGACGTATCGCCGTGCTTTAAAATTCAACCAGGAAGCAAAAAATGACGGCGAAATGTCCTACGTGCTTCTCCAGGTCTGTTTTTTTTTTCCCCGCCTGACGATTAGCCAAAGGAAGGAATGTAAAATCTGTTGTAAAACTCGTGTAACTAGTACTCAAAGTTCCATTGTTTCCAGTGACCAGTAAGAAAAACTAGTAGTTAAAGGTACCGTCAGTGATTTTTAAGGTCCAATTATGGGACTCGTCTAATCAAGGCTTTAAACGAAACGGAAAAAATTATTTTAGTTTCCGTAAAAAAAACAAAAACTCACGACTTCATCGTGTCGCGCTTTCATACATGACGCGAGAGTGTTTTTGGTCATAAATCGCTGATCGTACCTTTAATTTTCACATTTTTTGGTTCATTTTAATGTTTTATCATAAAACGCAGCGTCTGAACATCTCAAAGCTGGAGATGATTATTATTTGCAGCGTTATCCGACGCGCGCTAACAGTAACCCGACGTTAGCCTGCGACGTCGCAGTTCTGCAATGCTAATCCGCTTCTCTGTTAGCGTTCGGACGTCGCCGCCGTTCATTGTGCTGCTTTAAGTCACAGGTTCAGAATCGGAATCCGCTTCTCGAAAACGGGATCCTGGTCGTTTGAGCGGTTCTTTCGTTCGAGATGGTGATTTTGAAGGGGGGACGTTAAATAAAAAAACATTAGTGCATGAAAACAGCAGCATTTCTTGTATATAACCTCCCGGAATCATTATTCGTCTTTTCTTTTCTTCTTTCTTTTCTATCAGTTTATCGTTTTTAACCTGGTTTTTGTTGTTTTTTTTTTGAATGTAAGGAAAAGGAAATCAGCCGGTTGTTGTGAAACTTGTAGCTGCACAGACACAACATTCCGTTCCTGCGATATTTATATTTAACAGATGGACTTTGAATTGTATATTTAGTTAAGTAGGTTTTATTTGGGTGTGAATACATGTTATGCCAACTAAATTCTGAAATCTTGTGTCTCTTTTTTTTAATTTATTTTATTTTTTTGTCCAAAAATATCATCTGGGGGGGGAAAATGGTTATGATTTTCTTAGTTTTTTTGTTGTTTTTTTTTAACTAGAACTATTCCAATATTCGTATTATAACATTGGATCAAATAGGATAAGGGGGTGTGGCCTAAGTCTGTGGAATCTCTGTAAAAAAATTTTATTCATTCATAAACCAGAAATTTATCAAAAAAAACCCAAACAAAATATAGAAATGGTAGCATTTTTAATACTCTGTGTGTGTGGACGGGTTTATGCATCCTGGTGGGGACCTAAACATGAATACACACAGGCTTATGGGGACTCGTTTCAAAATTGAGGTCTCTCATGGGTACAAAAGCTTCTAAATCACACAGGATGGAATTTTTTAAGTAAGTAAAAATGCAGAAAGTTTTTTAGGGGTTAGAAAAGTTTCTACAGTATAAAAAAACCATTACACCTATAGAGAGTCCCCACAAAGATAGATAAACAGGCGTGTGTGTGAATGTTGGTTTGGATGACGGATATCAACACGAGTCATGAAGCTCATCAACGATACATTTCTTTCGATCCATCTTTTTTTTGGAAACTAGTGTCTGTAAGTTTTGGACTCTCGGTCACCAGCTCTGTTTGAAACCCTGAAAAAATTAGTCTTGAAAGTATGACCCAAATACAGATTTCCACCAGAGACTCTCATCTGAACATCCAAGTAACGTCTGCCATCTTTTCTTCTGATCAACCGAGGAAAAAAACACATTCTGATCCATCAGTCATGCCGCGAACGACGATTAAATCGACTGATGACCGTTAGATTTTTCCGAAATCACATCAAACTAATTATTATTGTGAACCTTTGCGCGACTGCATGTATTAGCGTTAGCATCGCTGCATGCGATAACAGCAGGCACTCCTTCATATTTAAGTGTGCGAAATAATAATGCAAAGACTAAAATAAGGAGATTTATTTGCTTTCGCATTTATTTTCAATCAAATCACTTTCACAGGCTGCAGCTTTGGATTTACCCGTACGAATTTTCTGTAATAAATTTAGATGGTTTCTATTTTTTTTCCTCAACATTTTTTATTTACATTTCTGGCAGACACCCCTATCCAGAGTGACTTACACTATTAGGGGTTAAGGGCAGTTGAGGGTTAAGGTTCTTGCACAGGGGGCCTGACAGTGCACAGCTTGAAACTGAACCTGTGACCTTCTGATATTGGTGGTCCAATACCTTAACCACTGACCGATTAGTTCTCAGTGCCTGCTGTGACCCTGAGCAGCCGGTTAATAAGGATGAATAAGTGAATTATATAAAACATATAAAACTTATTTCCTCATTCTGAACCTATGGATTTGTTAACAATGGCCTTCCACAGCAAAACTACTGAGGTTTGGATTTTATTGCTCTGACTGCAATGTGCTTATGAGGACACCAGGTGGTGCAATTTCACCAGAGATAGACGGGTAAGATGCACTTATTGAGCTGTAAATTCATTCATTCATCTTCTATACCTGCTTATTCCCTAATTCGGGGTCACAGGGATCCGCTGGAGTTTATCCCAGCCGTCTCTGAAAGGGCTAAAGGCAGGAGGGGGACACCCTGGACAGGTCGCCAGTCCATCACAGGGCCACACTCACACGCACTCACTTCTATGAGCAATTTATAATCACCCATCAATCTAACATACATGTTTTTTGACTGTGGGAGGAAACCGGAGAACCCGGAGTAAACACACACAAGAACCCACAGGCAGAACATCCACACAGAAAGACCCCTGCTGGGGAATTGAACCTGGGACCTTCTTGCTGTGAGGCAACAGTGCTAACCATTAATCCACTGTGCTGCCCCTGGACTGTATATTGCTACGTCGAATAGACTGAGGCTTAAACACATGAAATGCAAACACACAATGATGTGCAAGACAATAAACGAGATGAAATTTTCAGAAAACCGGTTAGTTTCTTGTCCTCAACCCTTCTGGTTAAAATAATCAGTTAATCAAACCGTCAACATCTCCGCATATCAGCAATTCCACCAGAACCTGTCCACTATATAACACCCTGTCTATTCTGTAACTATAGAAACACATCCTGTTATTATAACGTCTGAGATGCTGTTGTATTATTCAGAAGTGACCCAAATTCATAGTTCAGCAGTTCATCAGTATCCGTCATCACCATGGCAGCGGATCGAAACAGCCATGATTAAGAAGAGCTGAGTTAAAGCATGACCAGGTTCTGAACAAAACATCCCGCTTCAAAGATATTTGCCGTCGCGGCGACGTAGAAAAAAACCCTCATCTTGCTTCCTTTTGGTTTTTTTTTAGAACATGTCTGGCGGCAGAATATTAAACAGAATAATTCTTTCAGAAGATACGCATTTCAGCTCGAGTTCGGTACATCATGCTGGCGTAAACTGAGGGTGTGAATCTTTACGATCCGATTCTGATTCCGATTCTGAGTCACGATCCGATTCCAAAATCGATTCTTAATCTACACCGTTTTTCAAATTCATCTTCACATTTTAACCAGAACGATAGTTTCTATGCTTTTTCTTGTTTATAGTTGGAATTTCTGTATGACTTCATCATCCATCTTAAAAAAAAAAAGATGATTTGGTTTTTATAAATGTCCTTTCATTAATAAAGTTTAGTGTTCAGGATGAACTGGAGCTCGTTGGAAATGTCCGATTATTTTAACGATTATGAAGAACACTTAAATAACGGCGTATAAGGACACACTGTACCTCCACTCGAGTACCTGTAACGGTGTGTGAAACCCTGTGTTATCCACCACGGAGATCCGTCAAAAATCTTCAACAATAAAACCGCCACTTTTGTCCAATTAAGTAAATTCTCCAGCATCCGTACCTGCGTCAGTCAGTGCTTATGTAGCAGACTAAAAAATATGACGTTTGGCGATGCTGACGTGACCCCGACAATGTCCTCCATCCCAATTTTAATTCCAACACTTCGACATTTACATTATTCCAAACCTTGATAAGACACGAAGCTAACGCATCATTTGTCCTTTAACAAAAGTATTGGTAACACTTTAATAGTCAAGGTGTGATCAATTCGATAATTATAATAATAATGATATTAATAATAATAATAATAATAATAATAGCAGAGAAAAACTTTGCTCACTTTTGATTTACTTTAGATTCACCTAGTTTACGGTCGAGGTCATAAAAACCCCACTAAACTGCACACTGCTTTAAATCCTTACTATCAGTTTGCCTACTTTTCCCACCAAGATAATAAGAATAGAGATAATAACGCTTAACACTCGCTGCCTTGGGAAGGAAAAAGTGTTTAAACACCTGCTGTTTTCTACAGTTTGGTCTAATAATTATTAATCTAGCAGAAAAAAACGGCGCAAAATAGTCAAACGAACATTAAAGAGTCTTATAAAAATGCTAAATGCTAATTATACTTATCTGTTTTAACAGATAAACGACTTTATTTTATGTCCAAAAAAGGAAGAAAGTTAGAAATTTTATACGAAAAAACATGTAACTTTATTCACTGTAGCCGAAAAAGTGTCAAATTGAAATACTGTCCTGTAGCAGCTGTGTCTTCCCAGAGATGTGTAAAAGGAATGATTAACCTGTGATAAGACTGGCATGAAGATCGCTAATAAAACCCTGCCTGGTCCTGTAGAGGGACGTGTGCTTAAAACCATGGCTCTTATTTACGTTTTATTAATTTGCTTGGTGACACTGGTGTCAGCCGGCAAGTTAGATGTTAATCAGCCTCACGTCATCCCAGCCGGGGCGACTTTCGCCTTACGAAATTACACCTCAATCCTTTCTGTGACTAATGGAGAGAAGTTTGGGATCTGGATGTGGTCGGAGATGTGTCCTGAGAACTTCTACGCCATAGGATTCAGCCTGAGGGTAACAATTCCATCGCAAAACTTCCAGCCAGCTATATTTTTGTAGCGCATACAGTATCTGCAAATGCTAACGTGATCCTTTCGACAGGTTGAACCCAACCAGTACGCAGACGATGACACGGCTCTGAACGGAATCCGTCTCTACTGCGCCCAAAATGACGACAGGCGCTTCCTCTACAGTGTGGAGTCTCATACTGGACAGTGAGTTCCTAACTCGAATCAGAAACTCAAATCACAATCATAAACTATGTTTAAAAGTTATTATTACATTATAACATGTTATAAATGTGTTATAAACACAGAGCTCGTATATTGCCATACAAAAATATCACAAATTTGTGTGTAATTTTTTCTTTGTTGTTGTCTAATGACATTTTTATGGAACCGGACCAACACGCTATTTATTATTTAACCCATTAAAGTCCCAGGAGCCAAACCCCAAGTCCAGCCTTCCATTTCTCACTCTCGTAACTGTGCACTTTTCCCATTACTTCTTCTGCCGTTACGGAATAATTGGCTCTAAGATTAATAACCGAATTATAACCTGAGATTTTATAGGGTTATTATTTACTACAGGAAGGAAAAAAAAATAATGTTGGTCTTCGAGGGAAGTTCCAGGTGATTTTAGGCGCCAAGCTAATGATACCACGGCGCGCCACATATCTGGGAATGCTGTCATATTCCTGGCTCTTTTATGATAAAGTGACTTTTCCTATAAATTATTGATCCCTCAGAATCCCTGTCCTACTTCTGTTGCTACTGTCTCACTTCTTTTTATTATTCAACGTCTCACATTATAATGATGAATATATTATTTATGGGATTTATATGGCCGATTCTGACTATTTGAATGCTACAGTACCGAGAACTTATAAACAACCAACATACATAAACATAAGTACAATTTTTGATCATATATTGTGTTGATTTGGAATCAAATAAAGCCGAATAGAGCGTTTCAGACGAAAGCTCTCTCAGTTCTCTGGTGTCTAGATGATAGGCTGTTTTTCACGAGTGGCAGGTTTCAGAACTTCCAATTATTGGTGTGATACCACACGGTAACAAGAAAGCCTCCTGGTACTTGAAGTAAAAAAAAAAAAAAAACGTACAGAGGAACCTGAAATTCGTAATGTGTCGTATTTCCTGTTATTATTTGACCAATCAGAACAAATAATTTATCAGATCTTTAGTGCGTTATAATGGGTTTAGATGTGGGTTTAGCGTTACACCATCTAAGATTATGATTGCTGATATAGATTAATATATAACTCTTCTCATAAAGCTAGATATGGCAGCAGACCTGGTTCTGCATCAGAGTTCCTTCTCAGGTTTTGGTTTACTGTCATAGTGACTGAAAGTGGTAGCGCAGTGGTGCTACCAGGTGTTGGTCTGCTAATTGGAGATCAGGATTCGATTCTCAGCAACACCAAGCTGCCACTGCAGGCTCCCCGAGCAAGGCCCTTAACCCCCAATTGCTCAGAATTGCTATGGATAAGGACGTCTGTCAAAAGCTTCTAAAAATTCCGTCAGATTTTGTGTTTATTTGTCACACATATACTCTACAGCGCAGTAAAATTACTTTCTTCACATATCTTATCTTAGAAAGTTGGGGGTCGGAGCACAGGGTCAGCTACGATACAGCGCTCCTGGAGCATGAAAGGTTAAGGGTCTTTCTTAAGGAGCCCACAGTGGCTGACTGGTGGTGTTGGGACTTAAACCCTGGCCTTCCTGGGTCTTCAGATCAATAACTCAGTGCTTTAACCATTTGAGCCACCACTGCCTATTTTCTATATCTTTATACCGTAAAAAAGTATTTTTTTACGGTATGAAGTGGAAATCTCATTTGGAGTGGAAATCATTAACATCCACCTTCAAGCACATCCAGTTCTTCAGCCAGTTCTCCAGACTCACTAATGCGGTTCAGGACTCAGTGTGACTCGCCGTCATCTATAAAACTTAAGTCATTTACATTTTTTTGGCATTTGACAGACACTCTTATTCAGAGCCACTTACATTTTTCCTATTTTATACAACTGAGCACTAACGGCCTTGCTAAGGGGCCCAGCTGTGGTTTCTTGGTGGTGCTGGGAATCAAACCCACAACCTTCCAGTCACCAGTCTAACACCTTAGCAGGCTTCACTGTATGGCTTGGTAAGACGTATAGAATAATTCTGACTCATTTGGCTTTCCAACAACCCTTTTACGTTTTTATATATATATTTTTTCCAATTTGAAAAATACAGCAAACGTCCCAGAATTAATGTCATCGACTCGTGTCTGTCAGTGATCTATTAAGAAGATTTATTTGAACGTATGTTGATCGTTTATCACCTTTAATGCGTTTTGTGACACTTAATTCAGCACATCCGCATCAAGCAGCAGTCAAAAAGAAGCATTGTGATGATTTCACACTACCATAATTACCTTTTACGTAAAATTAAATTGGTGTTGAAGTTATAACTCTTAAGCTAACTAAGAGTCGAGTTGTTTCCCAATAACACGTATCACATCTGTAATAATTCACTAGAATTTTAATTAAAGGGTGATGCTACAAAAAAAATAAAAAAGATTTGAAAGATTATATAGTGCACTAGTCCTCGCTAGTCATGTTCGACTCCCGGAGAATCATTCGTCTTAATCATTATTCTCTGTAATCGAAGCAAATATCTAACATCAAATTCAATCATATGTCAATTCTTCACCTCTTCGTCCTCTTCAGCTTCGGTGAGTGGACAGAGCCTCAGTGGTGTCCTTCCGGTTTACTGAGCTCATTCCAGCTGCGTGTGGAGCCTCACCAGGGCTTCTTCGGGGATGACACGGCCGCCAACAACATCCGTTTTCGCTGCAGCAGCAACCCGATGCTGGAGGGACGCGGTATGAGCTGGGGGCAGTACGGAGAATGGAGTAAAAACTGTCCAAACGGGGGCATCTGTGGCATCCAGACCAAGATGGAGCTGTACCAGAGCATACTGGACGACACGTCACTCAACGACGTGCGCTTTTACTGCTGCACCCAAAAGCAGAACCCTAACCCTAACCTCAACCCTAACCCCTAACCCTAACCCCCTAACCCTAACCCTAACCCTAACCCTAACCCCTAACCCTAACCCTAACCCTAACCCTAACCCTAACCCTAACCCTAACCCCTAACCCCTAACCCTAACCCTAACCCCTAACCCCTAATCCTAACCCCTAACCCTAACCCTAACCCCTAACCCCCCTAACCCCTAACCCCTAACCCTAACCCTAACCCCCTAATCCTAACCCTAACCCAAGTTCTTCTAAGAAAATATCTACTTCAAGTTGAACAGAGATAATGATTTTATTGTTCTAATAAATATCATAACAAACATTTTTGGAGAATTGCATTGGAAACGTCTTGGACAATTCTACATTCTCCGATACCCGGTTAGCTGCCTGGATGCGAAAATAAACATTAAAGTCATTCATATAGAAATGCTGTTGTATTATGTTGTAAAAAATATAGACAGGATTTAATACTGTTTTTTTTTCTTTATTTCTCTTTATTAATTACGTTTAAAATAGTTTTTACTTTAACGTTCTGTCCCCTTAAGGTGTTAACACACACAGATCAGGTTGAGATAAAAGCCGTCTTTTATTACTGCAAACACACAATATTTCGGTTCTTATCTCACACACCGTTTCTGTTCATTTAGGATTAGGACGTCAATCTCACACAGACCCGCTGAGGTTTTTCCTTATTATATTACATTTACGGCATTCTGCAGACGCCTCTCATCCACAGCGACTTGCATTCATTTAATTCATACAACTGAGCAATTGAGGATTGGGACCTTGCTCAGGGGCCCAACAGTGGTAAATTGCGGCAAATCTTCCAGTTGGCAGACCACCACCTTATCCACTGAATGAAGGAACCATCCAATGACAGGAGTAAAGCACATGACAAGACCAACACAATCACATGACACAGAATCGGCTTAACAACCAAACTTACAGTCTCATCGTTGGCCTCTGGTGGCTTGGTGGGGAACTGTTTAATGTAGGGGAAGTGGTGGCTCATGATTACTACCAACCCAAAGATTGTGGGTTAGAATCCCAGCTCCACCAAGCTACCACTATTAGGCTCCTGAGCAAAGTCCTTAACCGCTATATAACCCCTGTATAAACTGAGATAAATGTAAATCGCTCTTGATAAGGGCGTGTGTTGACTTTGCTAGTACTAAGGTAGTTAGCTAACTAGCTAGTGGCCTAGTTAGTTACCCTGGTATAGACTAAGCTATAGGCAAAAAATAAGTAAAACTCCAAGCAACTTGGAAAAACTTGGTAGTCGGAAAAAAGGCCAAACTTATTTGCTAGATACGTTGCTAAGATATTCCCACATACCAAAAGTTTTAACTCACAATAAAATATTTAATACTGTTTTTTTGAAAAGTTTTGTGTTTTTTTTTTTTTAAATCTAGTCGAATCCTTTGTGTAATTCACACCCTGGACACGTTTCCCTGCATCTTGTTAGTGGTGACTGTTTTTCGATCAGCTCTAAAAGACTGACACTAATTTACATTAAACCTGACTCGGGAGAAATGTCGAATCTCCTCTATTAAGAGCTGTTTATAAACACAGCACAGTTTCATAACAAGTAGAAAACTGCATTTGAAAATACTTAAGGCGCTCAAGTACAAGGTAATAAAATTATGTAACACACCCGCCTGAAGGGTGTCCAAAAATAACCCAGCGTTCATCTTCGAAATGGATTTAGATAATACAATTATGTCGAAAATGCAGTAGAGAACAGATTTCTAAACCGGACCGGTTCCTGTAAGCGTCGAAAAAAATAACTATTAAAAAAATAATGATAAAACAAACACACGAAAAGCATTGTGCACTGAACAAAACCGACCACTAGAGGGCACTGTGTCCTTGTACAGATTAAAACCCAGACTTTACACACGCTTTCGATTAATATCTAATCTGAATAATTTGCATTATACAAAAAATACTAAGATAAATAAAAAGACAATTTTAATATGAGCTAAATCAAATGTCTGCTACATAGAACTTCCTATCCCAAGTTTCAGCAAATCCAGGATGTTGCTTATGTTCCTCAGGAGGTTCCTGACAGACTCGTATCCATTATTTAGAGACCCTGGGTTACCGAGCATCATTAAAGTCGTCTGGTAATGGATGCGGCATTGATTGGATTGTTGTTAGTGCCGCTGGCATTGAGGTTATAGACTTGTGTCCCTCCGAGATTCCCAACAACGTCTTCACTCGGCCGTGGAGTCTTTACAAAATGCTTGTGGTTAAAACTCACTGAGCGCTGAAGAACACTTAGAGGATTAAATAACCATCGATGGCCGTGATGTTTGCAGGTGAAAAGTGCTACTTGAGGAGATTAGGACACAATCTAGCATTAAAAAAATCTTTAAGACATGTCCTCTGAGACAGCTATTAACAGTTGACATCTGTGTTGATTTTTTGACCACACCTCTACTGACGTCCTGTTTATAGCTTCCTTTGTTTTTTGCTTATTTTTATTACTAATTAGCTTAAAAGAGTGAAACGATTCTTAGTTAAGATTAAAACGATTCACGTAGGAAGAGTCAATAACTCAAACAATGATTCTGTGAATGAATCATATGCAAATTTAAGTGACATGAAAAATGATTTAGTGTTTCAAACAGTAATTAAAATGCTAAATTAGAAAGAATCAAATATTTTGAAGATTCATTGACACTGATTTGTTTGTAATTATAGAATCAAATCTTGATGGGTAACAAAGAAATTTAGTGACTAAAATCCAGATATTTTGAATAACAAAAGCGAATCTTGGTCATGGTGAAATGATTCATTTACTCGAACACTGAATGAGAAAAAACCTGAACCTTGTTCCTGACTCACACACCGATTTGCTAAATAACGTAAAGATGAATCAGTTGATTAAACTAAAAGAATTACCGACTGAACGCTGATTTGCTAATTGATAAGGAAGTGAATCTTGGTCATGAGTTCAACAGTGATTCATTAAATGCAATATAAGTGTGAGAGAATCTTAGTAATGACTTTACTAATGAACCGAACGTGACAGGACGTGAATCATTTGAATCACTGACTCATTTCGCATTACAGTAAGCAATTTTGGTAGAGACTAAAAAACTGATTCACTAAATGAAAAAAGAATCAGAGAAGAATCACTGAATTAAACTTTGTTTAAACGATAACATTATTTAAACAATTCATTGATTCAAATGACACGAATCAGATTCAGGACACATGAGGACACTAATAACACACATACAGATAAAGATAGAACCAAATTACATTCTTTAAAGCTTTGTTTAATAGTTTACACAATTCAGAAGCAGCTGAAGGAAAGAAACGATTCAGTGACTGAAACCGATTCATTCACCTGAATTATCGTCTCCTAAATTAAATTGAGTTATTAAATGAGACACAATAAATGAAGACACAACAACATAGTACATTTAGCATATTCAGAATATTTATGTCAGAATTACTCGAACAGAAAGCAAAATAAATCATATTTATAATATACAAATTGTACAGGGGACATAAACATACAGCGCAGAACTGTAAATACTCGGATGCTGATGCTGTTCGTGTGGCGACATTGGCCATAAAAAAGCTGACTGAATATAAATAATCTTTAATTAAAGCCGGCCGTCCGCTTTTATTATTTTATAGTTCATTATTATTTTACAAATCCAGTGTGTCAGAAAGAAAAAAAAATATATATAATGAAGATATCATGTTTAATTAGATACAGACTGCACTCATGGTGGTTATGCTATACAAACGGGTGCGATGGACGACGATAACTTTCATCACATTTTTTTAAAAAGACTAATGACTTCCAAAACGCATTTGTTTTTGATGATATAAATCTTTTTCTTTTTGATAAAGAAGCCAAAAGCAGACAAAAAAACCCCCTCCTACAGCCTGTCATCCTCTGTCCCCTTTCAGCTTCCCGGGAAAACAAAGCAAACAGGAAATGGATTGAAGGAACGTTGGGTTATTATGCGTAACGACCTCTTTCTCTTTCTCCACCGCTGCAGTTTTTGACTTATGAAAAGGTTGCGCGAAAAACGAGCAAAGTGCATATTAGCTGTGTCTACGAGGGGCAAGAACATTCCAGACAGGGGTCGAGTAGTCCATTAGCCACAGCGGGGGTAAATGTCACTGGGCTCCTTCTCCTATGCTTTTTTTTTCTTCTTTCGACTTTTTTTTGCAGGAGACAAATCGACCCCGGATGGAAATGTGTCTTTACGAAAAAAAGCCGACGGGAGTCACGACTGTATTTATGTACGCATAACAAATGACAAAAGCCTGAAGGCAGTATGCATGTTTTACACCAAGCAGGCAAAAAAAACTATTTCACCGTCCGTCCCGTGGCGTTTTGACGTCCAGCATCTACAAAACACTGTGGTATTTTAGTTAAGGCCTTTTCGGGTAGTCACGAATCACAGCGCGCTGGAAAACCTGACTCCTCGTTGACAATAACGAATCTTATCTTAGCACTACAGAAAAAGTGTGTGACAGACAAGCTGAATTACACACACGGCGAACAAGACAGCAGCGGAACACTAAGTACACCAAACCACCTGTCAGAAGAACATAACAATTATCGAGTATTAAAAAGAGCTGAGGATGGGCAGATTAAACGGTTAAGACAAGTACGGAACGTGGATTTTTTTATCAGTAATTATAAACAGAGAAAGAAAGAGAGAGAGAGAGAGAGAGAGAGAGAGAGAGAGAGAGAAAGAAAGAGAGAGAGAGAGAGAGAGAGAGAGAGAGAGAGAGACAACGACAGCATCACGTGATGATGAACCCTAAAAAAAAAAAACCACACCCTGCTCCATCACAAGACAGGAGAAAAGGTCACTTACACAAGGAACTGATAACTTTATGTTCATTTATGGGTCAAAAAAAAAGAATGTTAGTTGTAATGTTTTTGGTAGAAATTCAGAATTTGGTCAAAAATAATTTATCAGCTTGAATCCAGAACCTGAATGTTTTTTTTCTTGCCTGGAAATCAAATTATTTGAATAAATCATCATAGATAAGATCCGTATCAGTCCCTTTAGGTCTTCGCTACATTTTTTCACAAGATAGTTATTTAACTAATTAACTAATTAAACCACAATTTATCCAACCGGATCGTCCTACGGCTGATACTGAGAACTAAAACAGCGGTTATAACCTAAACCTAAAAATTTTTACTTGTCCACTGTAAATAAAAAAAGACACCACAACCTCTGGGCTTGTCTCTGTATAAGGCACATTTAACTGTGTTTAAAAATATAGATGATTTAATGTAACTACTGTGAGAATTATTCATTGTCCAATAGGACATGAAGGACATCAGTTATAATGTCTTACTGTGTTTTTTATTTTATTAAAAAAGAACATTTTCTTATGATGTTTTTGAGTTGATTGAATTGTTCAGTAATGTATTGTTTAACACTGCTTTGAGACTTTATAACAGCGCAATTCCTTTTCGTCTTTTGTCCTTTCGTCTTTAACATAAAATCCTCGAAGTGCGAAACTAAGAAAAAACTGAAATGCGTCATATCCCCATAGAAACCAATTACATGTGAAACAAATTGCTAAATCGCGAGAATGCAAGTCATCAGGATAAATGACCGCAGGTAAACAATGTCAGCTCACAATCCACCCAAATGATCTGCAATTTTGCATCCCTAACCAAACCACCAGAAATACCTGGCTTTCAAAACACCAGCTTGGCCGGTTTCCCAAGCACAGATTAAGTCTTATGCTAATCGGTGGCGTCACTGGTGATCCTCCGTTGAAAATCGTTTCGACTTCCGAGCCTAATCTTTGTCCATGATTTTACAGTCAACCCCATGTGATCGCTAGAATTCTTCTACCTGACGCTTTTCATCATAATCCCTTCAGCCACCATTGGAGAGGCTTCAAACGCTCTTCAAACAAGGACAAAATTTCACGTTTCCAGTCTTATGGTGATGTACGTCTGCTGTCAAAAGTGTAACATGAATTATGGATCGGGAGTCGACTGAAAACTCCCGGTGTTCGTTATGAATAAATGAGCGGTCATGACATTCAGCTAATCGGTGTGTCTTTATCCTGTGATGGTCCGAAGGTCACTGGCGGTTTAGGATGTTTCACTGTTCGTATGATGGTAAAGAGGATTAGGACCTCGTTTGACTGTAAAGCTCTTGAGAGCTGTTTATTTTAGCTTCTGAAGATTTTGCAGACATCAGGGGAATTTTTGACATTCATTACCTCGGTGAGTCAGAAATACATCAGACGAAAAAAACAAAGAGAGACAAAAAATGTCTCTGTTGCAGAGTCAGCGTAGATTGTCTCTAAATATGGAACACTTCTTTCGGCTGGCATCAAAAAACGTTCCTCTAACGCTGACGGCTCAGAAGGTTGCTCTGCTCAGCGTGCATTGTAGAAGTAGAAGCGTATACACTGACTTGCCAGTTGATCAGGTGCATTTTGTCATGTTATCAGTTACAGCTAGCATAGACATGCCTCATACCATCCTAGCAGCTCATTTACATATTTACTCATATCTACCCCTGGACTCATTATAGGTGATCCTGTTGTGATCTCTGCGGTGTTGAGAAAAATAAGGTTGACTGATCAAATATGGATGAGAAGAGCAGGTCAAATAGGGTAAAGGGAGGCTGGGGAAATGGGGTAGAGCAGGGCAGGGAAAATAAGAAAGATAAGGGTAAGTAAAATGGTGTAGAGTAGGGCAGGAGAATTAGGAAGATTATGGCATGTAAAATGGGGTAAGGCTGGTGGAATGGGGTAGAGTAGGGCAGGGGAATGAGCAAGATTAGGGCAGGTAAAATGGGGTAAATTAAAGCTGGTGGAATAGGGTAGAGTGGGGCAGTGGAAATGAGCAAGATTAGGGCAGGTAAAATGGGGTAGGGCTGGTGGAATAGGGTAAAGTAGGGCAGGGGTAATGAGGAATATTAGGGCAGGTAAATGGGGTAGAGTAAGGCTGGTGTAATGGGATACAGTATGGCAAGTCAAAAAGGTAAGTACAGGGCAGGTCAAATTGGGTCAAAGAGGGCAAGTCAAATGGTTGACAAGGGCTGATAGAATAGCGTAGAGTAGAGCAGGTCGAATGCAGAAGAATATGGCAGGTCAAATGGTGTGACGTAGGACTGTCCTTGGTGGTTTGTAATGGTTTATAATACAATAAAATAGTCCTAGTGGGGCACTGAGTGGTAAATTGGGTATAGTTTGGTTGGTCAAGACTTTGTAATGAGTTCCAATGGTTCAGAATGTTTTTAATGGTTTGTCAGATCAATGATCCTAGTAGGAAATCTTGAGTCCAGTGACCTGTTCTAGGTGTATCCAACCTTCAAATTGTTTCTATCCCGACTCTTTTTCTGTGCACTGTGCAGCCAAAGTGGCCTACAAGGTTATGAGTTAAAGACCTGATCAACTGGCAACTGATTGCAGGCTATAAATTTGCAGCTTTCATATTCAGACATGTAAACAAAAACAGTTGCCGATATCTTCTCCAGAACAGATTGCCTTTCGCAAAACTACCTCCGCCATGTCTTCACCGTTCCTTATTTAAGTCAACTGGATGCATCTGTTGCCAGCAAGCAAGTTGAGAGCAGGGCAAGACAAAAGCGGTGTCAATCTTGAGCTCGTTTATATACTTCATACACATCTTTATGTGGTTTGAAAATCCAGTGCTTATAACTGATATGAATTTTGACGCAGTAAGTAAGCGTTCGTTTTTCACCCTGGTTTAAAACTATTTACAGATTTCTTACTCCTGCTTGGACGAATCGATGTTCTCCTCATCAATGTCATTTTCATCTTGTGCTTCATCAGTGGATGTTTCTTGTTCGTCTAAACCGTTATGCAGATGGTAGGTTTTCTTTTTATTATCCTCCTCCTCTTTACCTTCCCCATCTCCATTTTTCACATCAGAAAATGTCTTCATTTCAAACTCCTGCTCGTGTTGCTTCTTGCCTTTACTCGATTTTTTCCCATCCATATCTCTTTTCACCTCCGCCTCCACCTCCTCCACTATCTCATCCCTTTCATCCTGATCCTCTCCCTCTTTCAGCATCACCTTTCTCTCGGTTTCCTCATTGTCTTCTCCGCCGCTTTCCCTGTTGTACTCGTTTGCCAGCTCTGTGTTCTCTTTGCCTTCCTTCTCCAGTCCGTCCTGGTTCCTCTGATCTTCCGTGTCCTTCTCGGTTGTGTTTTTCTTCTTTTTGTTTTTCAGTGCATCTTTGACCGAGTTCTTGCTCGAGTTTTTGCGAGATCTGAAGATGATTTTCTGGAAAACAATACAGAGTAGTTTTTTTTTTGTTTTTTTTTATCCCAGAGAGAAGCCTTGGCAGTACAACTGCCAAAAAAATCATTTCTGTACAAATAAATAAATAAACTAATGCAACTTAAAAATGTGCTTTAGTTTCCCTGAAGAGTTTTACCTGTACAACAGGTCTTCACTTGTACTTTATGGTTTGTTCTATACGACATCTTTTTTAGGCATATAAAAGAAAGACAAAGCGCTGGTCAGGGGGCAACTGTTTCTCGCAGATTTTTCTAATGCCAGAAGCTAGGTGTTTAATAGATGTTAACAGCCAACATTTAAAAACATGACAATCTTTTATAAGCAAGCAGTAATTATCTTAAGCTAATCATGGAATAATAATATAGTATATAGACTAATAATAATTTATTTTTTTGGGGCATTTTGGCTTTATTGATAGAACAGAGAGATGAGGTGGGGGAGGAAAAGAGGGGTGGAACCCTAGCCGGAATCGAAACCCGAGTCACTGGAACGCAATTGTGTGCCGGTACCTCAACCCACTACACTACGGCGCCTGGCCAAACTAATAACAATTCCAAAGGAATATACTTAAAAATATATAATAATAATAAAAATATAGACATAAATAAACTATAACAATACTGCTAGCAACACGTACTTTCATATCTGTTTACACCCTCTGAGACCAAACTATAACAGAATTATGTGCTTTTTTGTCGATTGCACTTGCATATTTTTATCCTCAAAGTGTAGTTACATTTTTAGCTACTTACCAAACTATCAAAAAGTTCTGGGACAAACCAACAGATGGCAGCACTCTGTCTGACTGACATACGTACATAGGACAGATAAACTTAAAGCGAATATTTTAGGCCGTTATGGTAACTTTTTTATATTTATTAATATTTATAATAAACTAAAGTAATAATTACACAGCCTAAAGTTTTTAATTTCCTACTGAGCATGGACAATCCTAGGGCTATAGCCAATAGTGTTATAATATTATGTATGCATGTACTCAAGTGAAACTAATGAACACTAAAACAAATGTTGTTAATTAATTACTATTGGCTAGCATTGTAGATATTCATCTGAGAAAAGATTTTGGAGTCTAGGAAAAACTGTCTGTGTGTGTGTGTGTGTGTGTGTGTGTATGCAAAATAACGTTATATAACAAGTTTGGCACCTTGGAGTGTCTCCTCTTGAGAGGCAGCATTGGTCTCTGGAAAAACACGATCTGCTTGGTGGACACGCTTCCGTCACTTGAGAGAAAAAAAAACAACAACAAAAAAAATTACAACAGACCGAAGGAGACAAATGAGCGAAGAAGAAAAAGACATTAGACGAGGTTCAGCGATTTACACACTTCTAAGCTCCCTGGGAGTATTTCTGACGGGTTCTCTGGCGGCAGTCTCTGCAACACTTTGATTACTTTCAGCCTGGTAGACTTCCAGTAAGCCAAAACTTTTAAAGCTTTAATATCACGAATAAAGCGTTAGAACATAAGAATAATCTTTTTTTTTTTAAGGGAAATACAAACCTGGAAAACAGCAGTGTTAAAAAAAAGCTTATTTACAGGACTGACCTAATAAATACCTTCGTTTTGTGAGTAAAATGATACACAATGCAACTCAATAATTAGTGTGATTGCTGTGATGGACTGGCGACCTGTCCAGGTGTCCCCCTCCTGCCTTTTGCCCTTTTAGAGACGGCCGGGATAGACTCCAGCTGATCCCTGTGACCCCGAATTAGGGAACAAGCGGGTATAGAAGGTGAATGAATAAATGAATGAATGAATAAATGATAGTTAGTGTGATTAATTGGTTAATGGCTAGTGACTGGTTATATGGTAGTGACTGGTTATATGGTATATCTTGTGTATATGGTGCACCTGTATATATACATGGTTCCATAGTTTTACACTATATTTACATTTGCTATTATAGAAAAAAGTCTAAAATTTTAATGAAAATTATTGATTTACTGGCTAGTAAGAAGGTCCATTCTGAAGAATGTGTTGGACTGATGATCAGAAGATGGTGTGTTCAATTCTCAGCACCTTTAAGCTGGAAGGTTTATCAGATGTCTCACTGAGTGTTTAAAGCTTTTTTTTATAACTCAAATCATGAAAACGTCGAATATCTCGGTCTAAGTTCCTGTTTACAGATTTTTAAGGCTGCTTGAAGGGAACGTGATAGCTGAGTGGGGGGGCAGGGTGTTGGACTGCTGATCGGATGATTTGCAAGTTTATTTCCCAGGACCTTCCAGCCGCCTCTGCTGGGCTTCTGAGCAAGGTCATTAATCCTCAACTGCTCAGTTGGATAAAAATAAGATAAATGTAAGTCGCTCTGGATGTGGACGTCTGCCAATGAAAATGTCCTGATGTTGGAGACTCCTTCCAAAATTAAATTAAACTGTCTAAGTAGCTATAGACATGATACTGGACTAAAATAATCCTGTGAGCTAAGTTACATCTTAACTTTAATCTTGAACCTGCTGGCCAATCAGATTCAAGAAATTATTAGCGGTTATTATTAATTATTATTATTATTATTATTAATTATGTGGTTTTTCTTTGAAGATCTTTGACGTTCGCAATAACGAACACGCTCTCTCCCCTTGAGCGGAATTCTCTTTTCTCTTTTTTTCTCATTATAAGATATTTATTGAGAAAAAAAAGGGGTAAAGATGAGCTGAGTTTGAACCCTGAGCAGTGGAGTTCCAAACTGAAATAAACGTTATATAAACTCATATAAAACCTCCAGAGCAGTGCGGTCTGCGATCCACACACACACACACACACACACTTCAAATAAGGTTTGGAATCCTCAGAGGAGGCCGACTAGTTTTTCGAAACATTCTTTATCTTCCCCACTCTCTTTCTCATTTTAACCCCCTCTCGCTCACCCGCTGCTTCCTTGTTCTAACCTGAAGCAGTAAAGCACTTAGAGGCTCCCTAATGTGGTCAAGCCGCAAAAAAACGCTCACCTTGGCGCAGCGTTATGCACACCCGCCGTGCGACTCTGTGCCTTCGAGCCTATGAGATTTCTCTCGGATCTTTGACTCGAGCTGGCAATCAACGCCGAATGCTTCCTTTACCCCTATTTTCCCCCCTTTTTGTCTGATGTTTAATCTTCTTGCTTTAGAATCAAGAAGGAAAAATAGGAATCTGGGAAAGAACGATCTCATGCTATTAAAATGTAAACGAGCGGACCAGGAGAACAAAGTATGGCTGACATCCACATAGGCTACCCTTCTTTTAAATGCGAACGACTGACAGACCCAGAAGATGACTGGGTTTTATAAAGAGACAGAGAGAGAGACGGCAAGAGAAAGACAGATAGATAGATAGATAAATAGATAGATAGATAGATAGATAGATAGATAGATAGATAGATAGGTAGGCAGAGAGACAGACAGGCAGAAAGAGAGACAGATTAAAACATGGAGAGAGAGAGGAAAGAGAGAGGTATAGAAAGAGAAATGGAAGGAGACAGAGAGAGAGCTACTGACAGAGAGAGAGAGAGAGAGAGAAAGAAAGAGACAAAGAGACAGCGAGAGACAGAGAGAGAGAGAGAGAATGAAATGATATTTTGTTGGATAAACTGGCCACACGTTCTCCATACTGCGGCCATGCACACAGGCCACACCCCCCTTTCACACACCTCATTGTTAATCAAGCACCTAACGAAAGGTTTCTAGAGCAGATGAACCAATGTGTAAAATCTTTGACACAATGCATAACAATGAGGTCTTTATTATTTCGGAACCTTGATGGACAAACGAACAACGTGAAGGCATTAAAATCTAACGACGAATCAAAGCAGACAATTAAACTTTCCTAATTACTAAACGAGCACTACGGAGTAGACAACTACAAAGCATGAGACGTCTCCTGAATCTAGGACAGCTTTGATTAATTGGGCATATTGGCCGTTGTTTCGTAGTGTCGTTTGGTAAGTTTAAAATAGGCTCGTAATTAATCAGATGCGACAGCGGAATAGTGGGGACGCTTGACGGAATTCAGATGACGAGGGGGGAAGTGCTCAGAGATCAGCCGGACACATATGGCTTTATGACAGATGGAGGATGTTGCAGTGCACATATAGATACAGAAACTACTAGAAATGGTTATCATCAATTTGCTGGGCTGACAATCGTTGAACACATACTGAAAGAATTGCTATGTGTCAGGCTGGGATGCTAACGTTTCAATTTAAGGTTGACTTTAACTTCCAGGATATCTTCACATGATATATTTACATTTATGGGATTTGGCAGACAAATTTATCTTTTATACAACTGAGCAATTGAAGGTGGGAAGTGGCGGCTTAGTGGTTAAGGTGTTGGACTGATACCAGAAAGACCAGGGTTCATTTTCCAGGCACCATCAAGCAACCACTGTGGGCCCCTGAGCAAGGCCCTTAACCCTTAATTGCTCAGTTGGTGTTAAATGTAAGTCGCTCTGAATAAGAGCGTCTGCCAAATGCTGTAAATGTAAGGTGAAGAGCCTTGCTCAGGGGTAGCTTGGTGGTAACCTAGCAGTGGTAACTTGGTGGTGCTGGGAATCGAACCCTGATCTTTTGTTTAACAGTCCAAAGCCTTAAACACTGTGGATGATGTTTTGACTTTAGCAGTGGCGGCTCAAATGGTTAGGACACTAAGTTGTTGATTGGAAGACCTGGTTGCCAGTCGAGCCCCACCATAGCCAGTCTACCACTTTTGGGTCCTTAAGCAAGACCAAGTACCTTTTCTGCTTCAGGGGCGCTGTATCATAGCTGACCCTGCGCTCTGACCCCAACTTTCTAAAATAGGATATGCAAAGAAACACATTTCAATGT
This sequence comes from Bagarius yarrelli, assembly GCA_005784505.1. Classification (NCBI taxonomy): domain Eukaryota; kingdom Metazoa; phylum Chordata; class Actinopteri; order Siluriformes; family Sisoridae; genus Bagarius; species Bagarius yarrelli. Next base: position 7,059,933 of record VCAZ01000005.1, read on the forward strand.
GCTGTAAAGTCTAAGAGACAAATAAGGACATTTACATCTTTAGAATACAAATAAGAAAATCGGAAGCCTCATCAATCAGAACCTCAAAGTATGGATGGAGTTTTGGAGGTTATGTCATAAATATAACTTTAAATATATACAGTCGAGACTCTATTATGCAGAATAAATAAAGAAGGAAGTACAGATGTGAATTGGGGGTGCATGTATTTTTAGAAAGCTTGTCTCTGTTTGAGACTCGAAGGTGAGCTGGGATTCCACCTTCTGCAACAAAACGTGATTAACAACATAAAGCTGAGACACTCTCTGAGGTCCATGGGTTCCTGTGTGGTTGACGGTATAGTGCTTTACATGAGGCCACGTTTGTTGATGTTTTAAATGAAAAATGAATCCACTTCACAGCTTGCTTTTTTCCCCATGTAGTCATCGATCGACTGAAACTGATGTAATGTAGATGCGGTTGGATTCACACCTCCACACTAACTGTTTTCTGAACTTTCATGTCTCCACCACTATGTGGTGATGGTGGTGGCATTATATTATGAGGTTGCCTGTATATCTACACTTTGCCCACTGAAGCTTGCTTTCAGCGAAATGTCTTCAGTATAAACACACATGTGGTTGATATATTATGGTAGCAAGGTTTTGCTGTATTTCGTGTTACCCTACTTAGACCATCAAAAATGTTTTCAAGAGATGAAATAACCCAGCGCATATCTAGAAAATTCCAGGGCCCCAAAATAACCCCTCAGACTCCAGAAGGTAGGATCGAGCCAATCCATCCCGGGTTACATAGGAAAGTGATAGCGCAGTGGTTAAGGTGTTGGCTTGCTAATTGGAGGATTGGGGTTTGATTTCTAGCACCACCAACCTGCTACTGTTGGGCTTCTGAGCAAGGCCCTTTACCCCTAATTGCTTAGGTGTATAAAAGAGAAAAATATAAGTCACTTTGAATAAGGGGGTCGGACTAATAATCAAAATAATGTTAATCAATGGCAGCTTGAAAGTGCTGGGGTTCGAACCCACAATCTTCTGATTAGCAGTCTAACATCTAAACCACTAAGCTACCCATTTTAAGACCCCACCAATGAGCACAACCACCTGCTGAAAAATACCGGTGTTCATTAAAATTTGATTAGCAATTGTTACTTGACACATTTTGTGGGAAAACCCACGATCAGTATCAGTGATTCTAACACGCTAGTTCTTAGCGCGACCATGTCAATTTCCCTCTTTGCTTTGTAGTGCCGTCACCTACATCCCTTCCTGTCTGAAGTACACTTTAACTCGCTAGCACACACAATGCTGCCGAAGCTCTTTTTGGTGTGATTTGTGCAGTTTTTTTGTATGGTGTACAGCACATTGCAATGCTAAGCAGACCGCATGGTAATTAGCTTGCGAGCTACGCTTGTTTTTTTTTTTTGTTTTTTTTTCTGCTTTAACAAGGACATTTTTCTGAAATAACAGGTCCTTCCAGGCAGGATTCCACTCAGGTCATTTCTAAGGTTGAGTTGATTTTTCCTCTCTCCAAGGACTCAAGTCATAAACTTGTCTTGGAAGTGATAAACTATCAGACGAGCTCATGGGGAGACAGGGGGAATTCTCCCAACAGGAAATGAGAAAACATTTACAACTTTGTGTTCTTCTGGTTCTCACGCTGTCATGTGAGAAAGTAAAAATTGTAACTTGTTTGTAATAAATAATAAAAATTTGACTTTTTATATTAAGTAATTAAGTCTAGACTTTAAAAATTTATCGAGCTGTTTCCCGTTCAGAGGTTCAGGGTTTCAGAAGTGCCACAGCAGCAAATCGTCCATCACCCTGCAGCTCCAGAGCTGTCCACATGCCAGAACAACTAGACTTATGGGTTTGTCTTGAACTTCATCTGAAGGGTTTCGGCAGTTTGACTTGTAGAATATATGACTAGGGCACTACAGTACTCAAATATATCATGAAATTAGAGAAAATGCTACTTCTGCTCAAATCCGCAGTTACATGTAGACGTGACATATAAACATATATTGAGGTTTTATTGCCTTCAAAGGTGTAGTATCTTTTTAGAACATTTATGGACACCCACAGGAATGTATTTAAAGCTCAGAGATCGTTTTGGATGTCCTGCTGAAGACTTGTGCAGAATTAATACAGTGTTTGAAACGATCGTTTACTTTGGAAAGTTATCTATTCAATAAAATTCAGTTTAGGGAACTATTTGCTTATTAGCATTTATTTTACTAGCATATAAGCTGTTTAATACTATTTATCTTCTTCTCTTTTCCGCTGTTCTCTTTGGGTCATCTGTCTTCATCTAACCCTATTCTCTACATCCTCTTCACCCACTGACTCAATGTCCTCGTTTATCGCATCCATATACCCCCTCTTTGGTCTTCCTCTTTGCCTTCTGCCTGGTAACTTTATTTCTAACATCCTCCTACCAATATATTCACTGTCCCTCCTCTGTACATGTCCAAACCACCTCAATCTGGCTTCCCTGACTTTCTCCCCAAATCATCCAACATGATCCATCCACCTGATGAACTCGTTCCTTATCTTGTCCAACATCTCAACATCTTTAGCTCTGCTACTTCCAGCTCTGCCACCTGTTTCTTCCTCAGCGCCACTGTCTCTAAATCATACATTCATAGAAGTTAATTAATACTTTTTATTAATTTATATTTTAAAGTAGTGTTTTATACTCATAACTATATTTCAGATCTCTTAATCCTTATCTTAACCCACTGCCTTAAGAAATATTCATAAAACAAGAAAAATTAGGAGTTTTATTGAAGCGGAGACTTCAGTTAATAGCTAGTTCATAGTGAGTAGCGATCCCATAACTAAAGTCTGTCCCTTTATTCTGATTGGTGGGCCCTGAAATAGTAAAAAAAAAAACCTCTACACCGCTCATCTCCTTGAGAACATTTACATTTACATTTGCATGATTATATTATCATATTGTGGCAGACGCCCTTATAAGGAGGATGTACATTTATCTCTTTTCTACAACTGAGCAATTACATTTACATTTACAGCATTTAGAGCCAGAGCGACGTACAAGAGTCACGTCATTAAACAGCTCAATACTGATACAATAATTCCCAAATTGGTGTAACAACAACAAAAAACGGTTGAAAGTTTTTTTTTTTTTTTTTTTTTAATTGTCAAGAGCCAGGGTATTTAAGAACGAGATGAGTTTTCAAACGCCTCTTGAAGACAGACAGTGACTCTACTGTTCAGACATTGATGGGAAGTTTGTTTCACCATCTTGGTGCCAGAACAGAGAAAAGTCTTGAGGCAGACCTACCTAGTGTCCTAGGGGATGGTGGAACAAGCCGAGCAGTACTTGTGGATCTGAGAGAGCGTGGTGCTATGCGAGGAGTGATTAGTAGGGTGGAGGGTGCAGCTCCATTTCTGGCTTTGTAGGCAAGCATCAGTGTTTTGAATGCATGCAGCTACTGGGAGCCAAGCAATTAAGGTTTAAGGGTCTTGTTGGGGGCCCAGCAGTGGTAACCTGGTTGTGCTGGAAATCGAACCCCCGATCTTCCAATTAGCAGTCTATTTGCACTACCATTTTCACAGAACATCATCTCTAGATTGAAGCATGGTGGTGATAGCATCTTGTTTAACCTGTAACTCTGGGTATTCCAGAAACTTATGTATTGAAGTCACACGACACTTTAATTAATTATCTAACAAATTCAATCAGTTAATTACTGAAAGTGACTTCTAATATAGGAGTTCACAGAAAATGAGTGTAAACAGAAACGAGAGGTTAAATGTTCTCGATCCTGATGTACCATCCACATCCGAAGTCAATGATCTTTGTGAGGCGGATGAGTTACTAACTGATCCGAACCGCAATAAGCTCCTTCACTTATTTTACCCTGAAAGATTTTTTGAAAAAATTGTTTCGGAATTTGATGCTAAAAAAAAAAAAATTCTGCGAGGTGAAACGAAGAATGCGGGAAAAAGATCACACTGTTCCCACCTCACTGCTTAAAATAAAACTGACTCTGTTTTCTGCAACGGGCGGATTTTTAAATTTTTTTTTTTTTTTGGAGCAATGGAATTTGAACTTTTGCTTTTTAAACTCCCACACAGGACACATATGAGAGAGAGAGAGCTGAGAGAGAGAGGGGAGAGAGAGGAGAGAGAAGAAGATTTGGAGAGATAAGAGAAAGACATAGAGATATATATAGAGAGGAGAGAGGAACGAAAATAAAGAGGAGAGAGAGAGAGAGAAGACGAGAGAGAAAGAAAAGAAAGATAGAGATAGAGAGAGAGAGGAGTAGAGAGAAAGAGAACTAAAAGAGAGATAGACAGAGAGAGAGAGAGAGAGAGAGAGAGAGAGAGAGAAAAAGAGAGAGAGAGAGAGAAATAGAGAGAGAGAGAGAAAGAAATAGAGAGAGAGAGAGAGAGAGAGAGAAAGAGAGAGAGAAGAGGGAAAGAGAGAGAAATAAGAGAGGAGGAAGAGTGAGAGAGAGAGAAAAAGAGGAAGGAAGAACGGGTGAAAAGAAGAGAGAGAGGAGAGGGAGGAAAGAAGAGAAAGGAGAGAGAGGGAAAAAGGGGAGAGATGAAAAGGAGAAGAGAGGAGTAGAGGAGGAAAAAAAGGGAAACGAGAAAGAAAAGAAAAGAAAGAAAAAAAAAAAGAAGTTGAAGTGATTGAAAAGATGAAAAAGATCAAGAGGAAAAGAGTGAAATGAAAGTGAAAGACATGAATGTGAATGGAAAGTGTTCGATGTGGGGAAATGGGAGAGAGAAAAAGAGTGGTTGTTTGAAATAAAGTGGAATTGGTGAAGAGCTGAGAAGAAGAGTTGAGGTGAATTGAAAATGAAGGGAGGGAAAACGGAGGGAGAGGAAAATGAGAGAAGGGGGAAAAGAGAGAGGGAACGAAAGAGGAAAAGGAGAAGAAAAGGGAAAAGAAAGAACAAGAGGGCAGAGACAAGAGGGGAAAGAAGTTGAGTGTGTGAAAAGAGAAAGAGTGAAAAAATAAGGAAAGAGAAGGAAAAGAGAGAAAAGAAAGAAGAAAGGAGAGAGAGAGAAGGACAAAAGAGGTGAACATGAAATGTGAAGAGAAAGGAGGAACAAGGATGTGGAGTAAGAGTGAAATGAATGAAAGAAGAACGGAAAGGAGAAGAAAGAGTGACATTGGAAAAGGGGAAATGAAAGAAAGAATGAGTGAAATGAAAGAGAGAAAGAAAAAGGTGAATAAGTGATGGAAGTTTGGGCGTGTGGGGCGACGAGGAAAGAAAAAGAAAGAAGAAAGGAAGAAAAGGAGAGAGAAAGAGTGAGTGAATGTGAATGAAGAATTGAATGAATGAAGAGAGAGAAATAGAGAGGAGAGCGGAGAGAGGAGAGAGGATGAGAAAGGAGGAGAAATAGAGATAGAGGAGAGAGAGAGCTGAGAGAGAGAGACCCAGAGATGAGCGAGGACCAGATAGAGAGACGAGGAGAGGAGAAAAGGGACTAGAGAGCGAGAGAGAGGATGAGAGCGAAAGAGGAGGGAGAGAGAAGATGGAAGAGAGAGCTGCGAGCAAGAGTGAAGAGAGCGAATAGAGAGAGAGGAGAGTGAGAGAGAGAAATAAAGAGAGAGAGCAAGAGTGAAAGAGAGAGAAATAGAGAGAGAGAGAGTGAGAGAGAGAGAGAGAGAAATAAAGAGAGAGAGAGAGAGAGAGGCAGAAAAAGTGAAAAAGGGAGTGCATATTATAATACACAATGGAATATCATTTGTTGTGCTACAAAGAAGACATACACACACATACACACACACACACACACACACACCCACCACACACACACACACACACTGGCAGAATGTGTTTTTTTTTAAATTATAGCTCCCTTTTCACACAGTGCCTCATTTTAACTCGACTATTTTTTTCACACCTCCGGATACAGGAATTCATTTCCAGTGTAATTGGTACGGATTGCAGAAGATGCATATATTTTTTCTGAGATTAACCGAAAGAAAGTTTAGAAGAAAAGACTAAAACAAAGTGTTTAAAAAAGCAAACCCGAGAGGCACCTGTTGGTCTTTACGATGGGCGTGGGCAGCACACAGGTGAGTCTCCACCCGAACGAAGCCAGAGACTGCAGCAGAGGGATGTAGTCCGTCTTCACCTGAACCCCCTGAACAAAACACAGACAGTCGAATTCAGAAACACAACTACAGCAGATACAGTCGGAGATAAATCAATCAGTCGGACACATCAGACACATCAGATACAGTCGGAATCAGACACATCAGACACAGACGGAATCAAATCAGACACATCAGATACAGTCGGAATCAGACACATCAGATACAGTCGGAATCAAACACATCAGATAGAGTCAGAATCAGACACATCAGATACAGTCGGAATGTTAGAAACAGACCGAGGTTTACAAAATCAGAGTCAGAATCAGTTTAGAGTCAGACTGGGAGTTCAGACTCGAGTCAGATTTAGAGTCAGAGTCTAATTCAGAAAGAGTCGTACATTCTGAATCGAAATCAAGGCTGGAGTCAGGATCAGAGAGTAAAATACAGAATCAGACGCAGAATCAAAGCAACAGAATCAAAGCAACAGAATCAAAGCAACAGAATCAAAGCAATGAAATAAGAGCAAAAGAATCTGAGTCAGAATTTAAATAATAATTAATGAATCAGAATAAATGAGATCAGACTCAGTGGTCATAATAAGATTATTAATCAGAATAAGAATAGTCGGGGCAAGTGGTAGCTCGGTAGTTAAGGTGTTGGTCTGGTGACTGAAGGATCATGGGTTCAGTTCCCACTACCATCATGATGCTACTTTTGAGTCCTACAAATATGGTGATTATAATTCACTATGGATAAGGGCAGAAAACTTACTTCCTGTACACAATTTATTAATTAAGTAGTAATTAAGTAAACAACATCGATGATTAAAAACAAACCGCCACGAGACAATCTGTTTCGTTTCTTTTCTCAGTTTGTTAGCCAGCAAGAACCTCCTGCTGTGAATTTATTCATCATTTAGCTTGCTGAGTTGTGGCATGTCTTCAGACCACTCTTACACAAGTCTCTCATCATCTTCTGTCTTTGCAAGTTTGCTCTAATAAGGAAACACTTTGGCTGAAACATTGTTTTGTCCAAAAAGCAGCCCGGCATTCTTGGAATCAGGAAACGGACGAATTTTGAATCACTGGCGTCCAAAAAAAAGACATCACATACTAAGAATTTGACGTTCTCTGTTCTCAGAAGAGGAACAACCAGAAAGTAAGAACCTAAGAAGAAGTTACGGCTATGGGCTTTATCAGGGTTTAAAGCCCCACTACTGCCAATCTGCCACTGTTGGGCCCTTAGGTGAGGCTCTCAACACTCTCTGCTCAGGGGGGCACCGTATCATGGCTGACTCTGCACTTTGACCCCAATTTTCTAAGCTTGAATATCCAAAAAAAAGACTTTAAATGTCAAATAAAATCTGATTTATCTAAGAAAAGTGATAAAACTAAACTGTAATAATAGTGGCTCAAAAGGTGAAGAATATCTTTACATTTACAGCAGACGTCCTTATCCGGAGCGACTTACATTTTATCTCTTTATACAACTGAGCAATTGCAGAGCTGGGAATCGAACCAACAATCTTCAGGTTGGTAGTTCAACACCTTGACCATGAGCCACCACTTCCCTGTATGTTAATTACTTTATCACCCTCTAAACAGTGCATGGATGACATAATTTTGTTAAAAAAAATACGAAAATGTTTCACAAATAAACTGTCAATCGAAAATCTGCCCATCTTTACTCTTTAGAGACTCTGTCTCTCTAAGACGTCTCTTTTGTAGCTAATCATGTTAAAGATCTGATGTCAATCTGATGTCTAAATGTTCTCCCAGTTGAATCTTTTCGGAATGTATTGCTTTTTCTATTGTAAATAAAATATTGTCTCATGTGTGTCTATCTATCTATCTATCTATCTATCTATCTATCTATCTATATCTATCCTCTATCTATCTATCTATCTATCTATCTATCTATCTATCTATCTATCTATCTATCTATCTATCTATCCTATCTATCTATGTTTACAGCATTCTTATCCAGAGCGACTTACATGCATCTCTTTTATAAAACTGAGCAATAGGGGGTTTTTTAAGTGCCTTGCTTAGGGGCCCAACAGTGGCAACTTGGTGGTGCTGAGAACAGTAATATATATATATATATATCTATATATATTATATATATATATATATATATATATATATATATATATATATATATATATATATATATATATAGATTCTTCTGGTCACAAACACACACACACACAAACACACACCAGAACACACCAGCACAACCCCACTTTATATTTCACTGTAGTCACTTTATTTACTGGTCACTTTGTTACCACATTTTTTTATATATACAAAACACACAGTATATTTTTATTTTATTTGTATTCTTTTTTTTTTTCTGTATATTTTGATTTTAATTTAATCTTTAAAGTGAAACTATATGTTGCACTGTGTATAATCATGTATGTGACGAATAAAATTTGAATTATATAATTATTATTAGTAATAACATATTAATAATATATGAATAAATGTGTAATTTATGAGTATTATGTAATTCATATATATATTATATATTAATTTCTTAATTAAAAAATATAATGTTATTTGTGCTGTGGATTGAACAGCAGCATTGTAAGCGCACACACACACACACACACACACACACACACACACACGCACGATGAATAAACCTATCTATTTCTGTCATAGTTAGAATAAATATATTTTACAATCTACATAATTGAAAACATTTTGTGTTGGTAATGAAATTTACCTCCATCCTGATTTGTAATTGAATAATTTTTTTTATTTTTTAAATAAATTCATTAATTTTTTTTTTTAAGCTCCTCTGAAGTATATTATAAAAAAGGCTCTAAATTCCAAACGAAAGAATCGTTAATCCTCTGGGATCGAATTTAATCTTAATGTTAATTAGAGAAAATGTGTAGAACCGTTTGTAGGTTTCTAATGAATTCAGTGCAGGGTTTTTGTGAAAGTGTGCGGTTTCACTCAGCTCGCTGTTGATAACAGTCGCGACAACACGACACTGTGGTTTAACTGCAGCTTTTCCCCTAAAAGAAACCGCGTCGCGTGTCAATTCGCCATTTGTTTGCACGCAGATGTACATTCAGACCTGACGCCAAGACCTGAAGCTATAAGCGCAAATAAACATACACACACACATGGACACATCGATATACATACACACACGCGGACTATTAAACACAATTAATCTAATTAACATAAAAAACATGTATGCTACTATTTTGTTGCCTTAAAATACACAAGAATTTAAAATAATCTTATAAAAGTTTAGACGTACTTTTAAATAAATAACACAAAAAAACCCTTTCAGTATTTTCATTAATTGGTAAACCACTTAATGATCCTATGGACCAGTACCGGTCCACAGTATGAAGGTTGGGGACCCCAAGATTGGCATAAATCTTGAATAAAGTTACCAAAAGTTAAGGGAACCTTTTTTATTGGCTGGTTGCCTTTCAAACTGCATCCAAAATGACATACATCCCTACTATATAGTGTGCCATTCTTAGTATTCGAAGTTTCCAGATGATCGGCTCGGATTCCGAAAGCGAGCATACAATGGACAGTTTATTATCTCATCAGCCTACGTAGGACATTATTCCAAAATGGCGACAATTCAGGTTTAGGTTTATTTCTTTAGCACTTTTAACAATGGATAATGTCTCGAAGCAGCTTTACAGAACATAAGTAAGAATATAAAAGAACCTGGGGTAACTGTGGCAAGGAAAAACCCCCTTACAAGGAAGAAACCTTGAGAGGAACCAGACTCAAAAGGGAACCCATCGTCATCTGGCGGACTTTGTACCGGAGAGTGTGTTTCATAAATTATTTTATTTTTAACACTGGGTGGTGTGATTATGACCAGTGTCTTTTCTATAATCATATACAGGCAGAAATCTTTGAAAGGCATTATCCAACCGGAGCCTGCAATCTGTGGACGCCTCAGGATCCTTGCAGGGTTGGCCTCTCCTCACTGGAGGTCTACCAGTGCTGGCGAAATCTCTGAATGCCTCAGGATGGGTTTAAAAAAAGGGAAACAGGTGAAGAGAAAGCAGTGATGCGGCACTTTTCAAAGTTTTAAAGTACTTCAGGAAAAAAATGTGGTCCATCATCCATATTACACGTTATCCGAATGTCATAAGCTACGTAACAATATCAACATGGTGGCTGCAGTACGTCCAAATTTTTTATTCCTATTACCCGTAATCGTATTATATACATTGAAACAGCCAGGAAGGACGTACTAACTCGAATGTAGTACCTATTTAAGTAATTCAGATGCAGTCATAACCTTCACTGTATTAACAATCACCTGCTAGTAACATATCCTGCATATCAGCCCTGTTATATTAGTGTGTTTGTTTTTCCTAAGCTTCTTTACACAGCCCTCTGAACCACGGTTCCATCAGTAGATTTGCCTCTTTGAGGAAGTTGCTGGATTAGAGTGTGTGTGTATGTATGTGTGTGTGTGTGTGTGTGTGTTAAAATGCTGAGATGTAATGCTTTGACTGAGCTCTGCTTATTTTCATTGGCCCGGGCGACAGCGGCGGCTCCTGGCAGGACTGGAGATAAGGCGAGGAAGGGTTTGTGTTGGATTCAGGGTTGGTGGTGCGCTTTGGGTTACACATCGACACGTAGGCAAAAGCTTTTTTTAATAAAGAAATAAAAGTAATATTTCTGTCGCGTCAGCAGTCAGCAGTCAGCGCCGCAGACTAAAGCCAAACCCAAATAAATTTCAATATTTATATTTATTCTGTGTAAATAGAGAGATATTTCATTTTAACTTAGACCCCAACATTTAATATACTTTCTCATTAGGCATACAGAGCATGTAAGCTTTTTTTTTTTTGGATTTGTCCTGCCTGAGAAAACATCATTGGTTTGATTCTTATTACACCAACATCAGGAATTCACACATCAGCTAGCTGCCACTGTTGGGCCCTTAGGCAAGGCCCCTACTCTGTTTGCTCTGTTCAATGATCTCATACCTCTTATTCCAAATTACAGATGTTTAGTTTAAAGTCGATTTAACTTTAGTTACATTTGTTAGTTGGGCTTCCATCTTACGCTCCGTGTCCAGCTGTGTCCATATGGATTCGCACATCGCAAGTGAAAATTGTCCCTTTGAAAACAAGGCTGCATGTTTTTCTCACCTCCGCAGGAATCGGACAGGACAAGTACCGCCAAAGGACACGTTTTAATGATCTTTCTGCTTTCCTGATATCACACTGCTGCAATGCCCACGACGACCTTCAGACTTTCCTGCTTTTGCTATAGGAACTGGTGCAAATTACGCACTTCACACTGGAACGTGTTTATGATCTGGCTGCCTGTGGAGATTTATTAGCAACCTGAAATCACGGAATTATTTGCAGTCTAATCTTATGTTTAATCTGGTATCTGGTGACTAATTTCACATTAGCCAAAAACATTTACAGCTGAGGAAAACATCTGGAAAACACCAACTAAGCAGCTGAGGGTTAAAGGCTTTGCTTAGGGGCGCAGGTTGGTTCTGCTGGGAATTTAAGGGAATTTACCCTCAACCACTGAGCTACCACTTTGCCAAAAAAAACAAAAAACACACTGGTCAAGATTTATCATGGTGGATAAGTGCTAACTTTTATTTACATCTCTGGCATTCGGCAGATGCGTCTTTATTCAGAGAAACTTTTAATTTATCTTATTTTTATCCAACTGACTAGTTTAGGATTAAGAGCCTTGCTCAGGGGCCCAGTATTGGCAGCTTGGTGCTTCTGGGAATTAAACCCATGATCTTTTGAGAATCAGTGCAACATCTCAACCGCTAAACTACCACTTAGCCAAAAAGAAACACCGCCTTCGCAAACAATTGGCAGATGCGTTCTTATTTAGAGCAACTTAGATTCATCTCATTTTTATCCAACTGACCAGTCCCTTGTTCTGGGTCCCAACAGTGGCAGCTTGATGTTTTCTGAGAATTGAGCCCACAATCCTTCAATCAGCATTCCAACACCATACCAACAGAATTGTAAGTCGAGTACAAGATCCACAGGAAAACATTACCCAGGTATACGATCTCTTCATAAATGTGCAAGTCATTTGAAAAGATATGAATTCAGCCAGTTTTTTGTTGAGATTGGATTTTTTTTTAACAACGTTGCCTTCGGGGCGGACGCATCATTTCGAATCGTCGTCACATTTCATCTCAACATAACTCCGGGCACTGTTCCTTGCTGTGTTTATTAGCAGAACGTTCTGGAAAGCAAGTACATGCATATTGTCACTTTGTGTGATAAATGCTGCAATATCTGCAAAAAAAAAAAAAAAAAAAAAAAAAAAAAGATTGGAGCTATAAGTGGTAATTACACTCTAAAAACAGTAGCATCCTTTCAACACCTCTTCAAGTTCGCTAGCTGCAAAATGTCAGGCTGACACATGCAAAAAAATTCCCATCACACTTTCAGCACAGAGCTCTACCGCCGAGACCATTACTGCTTTCAGGCGACTACTTTTTTTTTTTTTCTTTAAGGAAAGCAGTTTGGTCTTCAGACAGATTTTGCAAAGTAGAAATTGCATTTCCAAAAAAACGCTGCTTCCGAGACAGCGGACATCATGGGTCTAATAAAATGCCATTAGGATGGTTCCCTTTTTAAAGTTTTAAAAACCAATAACGACGCTGGCGAGAAGTAAATCTTCAAGGATTAATCCTTGCGGGAATTGTAAATGGGAAAGCACCAGCCGTACGCTGATAGGACTGGGTCTTCATTGCATTATACGTCCAAGGTTGCCTTGTCTATTGATTTTCCCTCAAAGGAACAAGAATAGCATGTGCGATCAATTCCGAATGGTGTCGTACATGGTACGACTTGCTTATTTGCTTCATCAACCAGCACGGGGTGACATTCGAACTAGAAAAACACATCAAAAAACAGGAAATGTACGTATTAAAAAATTTGTCAGTGTGTTTCCAGTGTGTCGACTGATCCAAAACAATCTGTGTTTTTATCTATGTTGGAATAATTCATCATGCTGCTAATCTGTGAGCAATCAACGTCAGCATTCTGGCATCCTGCAAAGGTCTTGGTCGGCAAATCGTATCCTGAAAAATTGAAATGTCAGCCTAATGTCAGTTGTGTTGTTATTTTGTCGTTAGCAAGCCAGCAGCACAGGTCACGGTGCAATGCATCCAGCGAGACAAGGGGTACAGGAAACGTGTGCGAAAGCTAGAAAATGGCAGGCAGAGCCACAGGCTGATAAAGCTCAAAACTCGATTACAGTGATAACATCAGAATACACAACGATCCTGACAACACTCCCACACACACACACACACACACGCGCACACATATTAGCGCAATCGGAGCGTGACCGCTTTGGAATGAGTCGACAGAGCCCCGGCTCGCGTGAACACAACATGTCTCGGGTTCAAATCCTAGCAACGAGCCGACCTGAAATCTTATTTTCCTTCACCCGACTGTTTATCCTTCTTTTCATTTCACTGGGGGAAAAGATCAGGCTCTCAATTACATTCGAGAAAAAACATCATATTTCTGAATAAGCGATCAGTGCTTAAAGAGAAGGCACTGCAAGGCACAGGTAGTCACGGTTCGCATAACCATCCAAGAATCCGAAAACAGTCTGGCATAGACAAACTCCATGCTTTGTACTACATTCACATTCAAGCTTCCAGCACCATCAATCAAGATATAAAGAAGACATACATCCGGGATTTTTCTCTGTTCTCGACCCAGGTGGTGGAAAAAAGTTATTCAGGCTGTCTTTAATGAAATATAGCTATTTAAAATTACACTAAAAATAACCCCAACACATAAAAGCTTTCGTTGCTCCACAGAATCGATTACATTCGAATGCTGCCTTAGACTCTGACCTACTTCTTCTACCGTGAGGTTCTTACTTTAACTACAAAGATGTAGACAAAGACCAAGAAGTACAAACATCCAAAAAAAAACAACCAACCAAACAAACAAACACATATTTATACAGGGACAGACACAGGTGTTATAAACCAGACACAACATTCTAACTCATGAGGGAATGCAGGTGCTAATTACAGTCAGGATTTGAAGTCTGCTTTTTCCTCCAGGACACCATGTTGGTGTGTTCAGATAAGAATTTATCGCTGAACGTCCACAGAAAATCCTGAACATTGGAAGTTAGGTACACCTAATGTTTTTGAGATCTGAACACACAACGTCCTGATTAGTTTTGAACATCTCTAGCATTGGGATTTACACAATTATTATGCATACTTCCTAAATTTCTAGTTTTATTTTCTTATTTTTTTTCTTGCATTACATACAAACAACCCACAACACCTTCCTGGTCTACCTCCAAACTGGCAGCATGGGAGTGGATTCAACCCTGCAGTAGAAGCAAATCTAAAGTCACCTCTTTGATGAATAGGTGCCATAGAAAAGCATCTGGCTTTTCTCGATACGTCCAACTTTACATATCTGGCAATATGGAGGCAGTTTGTAAGAATGTGAGCACTCACATTAATGATGGTCCACTGTTCGACTACGATGGCGTCGTAGGTGGTACTTGTGCTGGAGTCTCCTTCTTGGAAAATAAACACGCTGTCGATGACTTTCGGAAGTTGATCTGCAGAGAGAAGAATAGAAAGTTTAAGACAAGAGTGTAACAGCGTGGGTCAAAGCCGAAGTGTTTACCTTCAAGAGTAGACGGTAATGATGTTCTGGACAGATAAAGAGAAATAAAAAGAAGGCTAGAGGTAATAAAGATCTGAGTCAAGAAGAAAGGCACCTCAGGGTAAAATTTCAACTGTTGGTTCAAAGTGAAAACAGCTTTTGACTAATGAAAGACATCTCTAATTAATAGCTCGCCCTTCTGATATGAACCATAAACCGCTGGAACACGATCGGTGTTAAATGAAGAAGCCACACGAGGCTGGTTTTTGAATTTAAGCCTGGCGTCTGCGTTGGCCCCCGCTGTCCCTGTGCTTGGCCCTGATTGAGATACATTACTATGAGCGTACTGTTAATAAGCTCGGCAGGAGGCGATATACATGCGCCAGAGAGTCTGGTGTTATTTTTGGGTCGAGTGTTGTCTTCTTGCTTTCTCATCTCAGTTTCTCCATCTTTGCTCTAATACCGTTTGTATCTGCTTGCCAAGCCACTTCAGATTTCATTAGTGAAGCTCAGGAAGGCGGGGTAGAGAGTGGAAAAATGGCTAGACTCGGGAGAGATAAAGGGAGAGAGATATGGGGGGGGCGACAATAGGAGGAAAAACCTATTTAAAGCTTGACTCACTCAATTGAAGTCATCTCAGTGCCCTTTTCAAACAGTGGCTATTGTTCCCACCTACGTATGTCAGTGGTAATTGGAACAGACCACTTGTGAGACCATTTGGATGCCCCCTAGACCATCTGTTTAATTAGCGTTTGACCAGTCATGAGAGATCTGCAAAGAAAGTGTAGTTCAGTGCTATACCCATTGTCATTATTTTGTAATCAAGTTCTCCAGTTCCCCTTACACCTCCCAAAAAGCATTCCAGGCTTGGCTGTAGTAAACACCTATTGGTGTTAATTGTATGTGCATCATACCCTTTAGTGCACCGGGGTCCCGTTTGGACTGTATTACCACCCCATGTCTGGCTTCCCAGAATAGGATCCACCTCTTATTAGGATAAGGCCTTTGCATCTCTATTATTTGGTAGATGTCCTTTTCTGGAGTGACACTCTATCTCATTTATCTAAATGATTATTATTCCTTAATTAAAGGAATAAGTCCTTGCTCAGGAGCCCAAAACCTTAACCAACACCTTAACCAATGAGCTACAACTTAGCTTTCAGTTCACAAAGTACATCACATTTACGGTCTAACATTACTGCCCAAAATAGGCTGCACTTTTTAGTCCATCAATCTCTAGGGTACAGAGAATCGGCTAGTTTTATTTATGCCGTAATGTGAACAAAAAAACAGGCTAGTTGGGGATAATTCAGGCTTTGTAGCAGTCTTTGTACCTGGTTCCATTACACTACTTTCTTGTATCTGTTATTCATGGTTCTGGAATTTAATTAAGTATAATGTCCTCTTTATAGCTTCATTTCTAAGGCTTTAATGAACCTAAGCATTCATTAAGGTCTAGGTTAATTATATACACTCATTAAAGTATTTTTTGCATGCTTGCAAATATGTGCTGGCCTGGATTTGTTATGGACTCAGAATGACGCACAAAACAGCTCCAAAGACATCTCTGACTCATGTGTAGTTTCAAAAGCTCTGGTTTTAGCAATGCCTCAAGGATAAACATGACACATTCATCCAGAAAGCTTGGGTTGCCGGGCAGATTTTTAAGAAGGTCAGCATTCACATGTTTTTTTGCAGGTTTAACATCCGGTACGAACGTACACCACTATTGCGCTTGAAGGTGAATACCAGCTGCTGTGGTAAGAAAAGGTGTGCATGTGTTTTTTTTGCATCTGCCAGTCATCTCTCAGAAAATTTAGCTTCATTCAAACAGCTTCCTTTGTGACCACCCCCCTCCCACCACCACCACCACCACCAACACCATCACAGAGAAAAGAAAGTCAGCCAAGGTATCTTGAAAATTCCTTTCAGAACGCTATAATACCTTATTGGAAATTCATACACAAAATACCCGTGCCTTGCTCGGCGTCTGAATATAGAAAGTGCGACACGAATGGTTCTGCATATGAATGTGTCACAGCTGCGGATACTAATCCGTTGCTGACGAGGATGAGGAGGGGAGGTGAGAAGAAACAGATGAAAATGAGGAACCTTTTAGCCCAGATTGTCCTTGTCTTTTTGAGCCACGGTGAAGCAGAAGTTGTTACAAAATAGTTTGACAAAATATGAATCTTTCATCTGGTACTGAATTTACAAATTTAAAAAATGTCTAAAATCCGACCCTCACCATGGTCTCCGGTCGAGTCCCTGTGCACTGTTGAATCTAGGTGCTATTTAATAAAGTGGTGTTTAATAAAAATGGAAGTCTTACAGTATTTACTGTGGTTAGAAAAACTTACATGCTTAATTACCGGCAAGGATTTTGAACAAATCTTACTTTGTTTTGAGTTTATCTTCCACATCTATTAGTCTCGAGGTCTCAAAAGAAAAGGTGCCGTAACCAAATGTTAAATTATGTGAACGAAAACGAAATGCAGAGCTTGCTAATTCGATGTGCCTAATTGTGAGGCTCGAAAACTATTGATCCGTTCATGTGGAGATGAATTACAAAAACAGTATACAATTAATCACCTGAAAAGAGGACATATTTAATATAAAAAAGATTTAAGGCTTAATTTTTAAAAGTTTAAAAAGTTTTTTCCTTGTAACCTTTTATCTCTTTCCTTTTCCACCATATTTCCGCTGTAGTTTCACACCTCCGATTACTACTCGCCTGCTTTTATTTTATCCATTTTCCATTAAGAGATCGATGAGCATGTGTCTGTGTGTGTACGTGTCTCCCTATGATGCACTTATGGACAAGCCTTCTTACCGTCACTCTCTTTGCTCAGACTGAAGTAGCCGTCGACCAGCGAGGCTCCGTTGTTAAAGTGCTGCGTCATGTGATCCAGCCATTGGGCCTCGATGGAATGACTGCCCTCGTCTCCAGGCTGCACTCGCAGGGGCACCTTTACCGTGTAGTACTTAAGCGGCCGCTGGCGCCCTCCAGGGTAGTTAAACAAGCCAAAGAGTTCAGCACCTGACGATATAAAAAAAAAGTAAATAATCTGATATTTAAAAGACACCCTGATCCAGATTGACTTATATTTACATTCTTATTTTTTATCTATCTGAGCAATTGAGGGTTAAGAACCCTTGCTTAAGGGACCCAGTGATAGCAGCTTGGTGGTCCTAGAAATTGAACCCACAATCTTCCAATCAACAGCGCAACACCTTATTCACTTCTCATTTTTTTATTTCCGGCATATTGGAAGATCAGTGTTTGATTTCCAGCAGTGCCACTGCTGGGCCCCTGGGCAAGGCCCTTAACACCCAATTGCTCAGTTGTATAAAAGAGATAAATATAAGTTTCTCTGCCGTCTGCCAAATGCCGTAATTGTAAATTTAGGAAGGTGGAAGTTGGGGCCGTGCTCAGGGACCCAACAGTGTCAGCACTTAAACCCATGATATGTTATATATTTTAGGTGAATATGGTCAACAGATGCTAGCTTTTAGCTACATGTTGTGCTCCAGGCAACCCAGGTTTAATTCTGGCTTGGGGCATTTCTGGTTCCATTCTCGCTCTCTTCCCTGTTTTACCTTAGACCTATCCCTTAAATAAAGGCAAATGCCCCAAAAAAGTAAAAAAAAAAAAAATAGTGGCTAGGTTTTAGCATAAAAATAAATAATTATCTGCCTAGTAACCAGATCTACCGGAGTTCAAGGCTCATCAGTTATCTGCTAAGCATGTTTGCTCTTGAGATGCAGTTCGGCAGTTAATTTATCTGATTATAAAGAAAGTAAGGGGAAGCGCAGTAACTAATTAGCCAAATCAGATAACCCGGTGCACGGCTCCAATAAGGACACAGAGTCCCCAGCTGACTGTCTGCTTTTGCTCAATATGATTCCGCTTTTCTCTGGATTCTGATTTAGCTTTTACATCTGAAATATAGAAGCAGAAAGTGCATCTAATGGATTAAAATAGAGTATGATGAATTTGTTTGTGCGCTTCGATCCAACCGTGCTCGACCTCTTCCCCGCACATTTTTTCAGATCTATATTAGAACTAATGGATATTTGACCAAATGGATAAACAGAGATGCACTTTTGCTCCGGCGGCCATCGCTCAGAGACCCGGCGACCGCGTCCGAGCCATTTAGCGTCTCTTTGAGGATTTTGCAAAGCGAATCTGAGCACAGGATGTTTCCCACCCACGCACACGCACACACACAAATGCTCGGATATCGTCAGGTCTTGTTCGCTGTGGTTCTCTGTCAAACTGAGTTTTAAAGGATGAATCATCTCTTCAGCACTGGATGAGCGTTATGACAGGCAGTCAGAGAATTCACAGCTCGGTCACAGCCCTCATCCCACGACCAGCTGTGCATAAATCACAACTCGGAACGTGACGACGCTTATAAAAAAAAACGGTTCTATGACTTTCTGAGTAACTTTTGACATCAGTCAGATTTCCTGTCGTGGCATGATGAGCTTGGCTACGTGAGCTGCCTTGCTAATAATGCTGCTTTTATGTATCACCTTGTACACATTAAACCTCAGACACACTGTGGTAATTAAGTCACTCTCAGTCATTTGTCCAGACACTTACTAACATCATACCTAATTAGCAGCATTTTGTATTGTTAGTTTCCCTAGGATTTGACAGACCCTTAGACTAAGAGGACCTTCGGTGGCCTTTTTAAATGATAAAGAGGTCCTTAGCCTCGTTAAATAGTGAACTAGCAATTAATTTATTATGCCACATATGCATTACTGAACAGTAAAATTCTTTTCACATTACTGCAGCACAGAAGGTTGGGGTCGGAGCAGGATCAGCCATGATGCGGAAGAAATGGGTTTAAGGGACATGCTCAAGGGCCAAACAGTGGCAAACCCAGATCCCCTGATTAACAACCCAGAGCTTTTACTATCTGAGCTACCACTGCCCCTTAAGTGAAGTAAATGAAACCAAAATGCTCTTCTAAAAATGCTGAAGTGTGGAGTTCTTGAGGGAAATCTACAATTATTTTACTTACCTTGCTCAGTAGCTAGCATTCAATTTATAGTAATTTGCTTCTTTTATTAACAGTATGAAATTAATATCTATCTTGGAAGTACTGGGTTCAAGATTATCAGGAGCACCATACACTCATTTACATCTTATGGTGATGTAACGTATCCAATCTATTTATTAGCACTCATTAGTTGAGAGGAGTCCATAGAAACCCAGAGGAATTCCTCCTGGACATTAAACATCAACGTCCTGAAAGTCAGTAACCTGGGAACAGGATTGAACTATTGAGCTTGTTTTATTTCCAAATAAAAAGCCTACAGTCATGTTGACAACGACACTGAAGTGTAAGAGCTCCTTCAACAAGTGGCACTCGAGTTGATAAAATGTCGGAACTGACATACAAACAGAGAATCCTGAGGGACGCAGCAAAGGGAAATCAGAGTGGAACAGTTTAAGACCACAGTGCCAGACAAGTGCAAAGGTCTCGCTGTAAACAAGAAAACAAGCACATGAACATAAAAGTCCATCAGGATGTTGCCTGGCCACTGCTCGGTTTGACGTTTCAACCTCTTTCCTAAACGGAACTATTTCAGTTCACATGAACAGATTTTCACACACATTTCTAAAATCCCTGAAGCCTTGAACTCTGTCCTCTCAAAGCCTCAGAACCTTGAACATGTTTCGATATGCATTTTTTTTACACCTTATGCAAAATATTAGAATGCCAGGCAACCTTCCAGACTTGTTTGTTATTTCTCTTGCGGAAGAAACCGTGACTTCACCTTCTCGTTTCACATTAGCGACCTCATGAGCAAACATATGACTGAATACCAAACACGCACACCATCATATTTTCTCTAGGCTCTGCATCAGGGGATTTGGAAGCCGGGGTCTGATGGCAGCCCTGGAAATTTTTTCTCCTCCTCCTTCCCTTTCTCCACCTCCTCTTTCAACTCAATCGCTTCCTGGTTCCAGATGGAGAGAAAGCTCTGATCACCAGGCATCCCAGCATGTCTCGTTTCACACTAGATGGCATACGGCATGAACAACGCCACGTTTTCTGATTCTCGCACAAACAGCAAGAGCGAGAGCCACCATCTGGTTTTTCAGGAAAACAGCTCAAACGAGTCTTGCTCTAAAACTAAAGCAAAGCTCTGCAAAGCTGTTGCACGTACACTTGCAATGAATCAGAAGGAAGGAACAAAGATCTAAATATTCAATGTTAAAAACTTTTACACACAAAATAGTCCTATGCTTCCTAGAAGGTCCCAGAAGTACACTTGCAATTCTTTATCATGAGGTCCAGAAACAACCAAAGATGGTGCCAGGGTAACGCTGAACATGATGCTGCCACCACCATGCTTCACCATGACAAACACTAAAATTTATGCTAAAAACAGCACCAACATATCAGTAAGTATGTCCTTACCACATTTTCCTAAAGAGGGTTTGCTTGGTTTCTCCTGCCCCTCTCTGTCTTTGGCCTTGTTGGCAGGTAAAGGTACGTCTTCCTGCTTTTCATCACAACACTCGGACTTGGAGACAGTAGACATCACGTCTGAGAGAGCGTCTTCGCCTACACGAATAATCGCTGATGATCGATTTATTCCTTTAACACTACTGAAACATCTCAAAACATTTAAAACAAGATTTTAAAAACCTGGATCTTGGGATGTTCTCGGTTCCTCCGTCTCGCCGTCTGCAGCCCAGTCCTCGGCGCCGCTCTCACCCTGATGACTCGGGCTCGCCGTGAATTCCGAGCAGCGCAGAGAACTCGGGCTAGAGTGCAAAGACAGGGATGGTCTCTGACGCCGCCCCGAGACGTGACGCGTGGGTGGAGGCCGGCCGGTTCCTGGATGAAGCCGGAAAACACGATGCCCTGGTCGGCTGCATCTTGAATCTGCTGGAGATCATGGGGTCACCGATAAAAATAAGCATGAAGAGACAGGCAATGATGCAAGCACAGTTCCAGAAAAATAGATCGAGTCCTTCTATAAGAAAGGGCGTGTCGTGAGGATGATTTACAAATTAGATTTCGGCTAAATGACATGATGAATCTGGCCTTCGTTACAATTCAGTTAAATAAAAAAAAATGAATTAAAATTGACTAACAGCAGTAGAGACGATTTTTATATAATGCAGGGAAAACTCCAGTGATTGAGTCAGTGCCAGGTCAATACTAATATCAATGCTATCATTCATCATAAAAACAAAGAAACAGGCGTTTCACATTGATTTCACTTTTATACAAGCATGTATTGAAAGTCTAAAGAAATTATTTGTCGCCTACTCATTAGATGATCACCTACTCGTTATTAATGTATTACTAACTATCGACTCATAACGTCTTCTAAGATAGAAGCTTAAATTAACATTGACATACATTTAGAAGTAACATAAATAATAAAAATAGGTTTTTTTAATCAGATATCATTTAATCATATTTACTTTACATTCATTTGGATATGAATTAAAGTAAGGTTGTGTTCACACTTGTAGTTCAGTTCGTTTGGTTTATTTAGTCTGGACAAAAAAAAAAAAAGGTTCTGGTCCGGCTAATGTTCATACTCGCATTTTTGCGAACCAATTGCCTTCACCATTAGAGCGTTTGGACGGAGATTTAAACGGTTTATATTGAGAATTATACATCAGTGTCAAGGCGTTGGACTACTATTTGGAAGATTGGTGGTTCAATTCCAAGCACCACCAAGCTGCCACTTCTGGGCCCTTTAGCGAGGCCCTTAATCCTTAACTGTTCAGTTGTACTGGATGAAAGAGAGAAATATAAGTCACTCTAAATAAATGTAAAACAGAACTAACATAAGAGTAACTGCATATGGTGGCTTATAAACACTTCACACGCTCCACAGTAGATTAATGACTCAATCATGTGTAATAAACCAGTGTTAAACGATACATTAGACTGATCCCCTAACAAAAGAGCCGTGTGCTGCGGGTGACGGGCGCTCCTTTATTCACCGCCATGTTCACAGCGGGAAGTTTTCAAACCAGTAACAAAGAGCAAATTTTGTGCTAATTTTATTTATTTTTTTTCTTGGACTCGACCTTGACTTTTTGCGAAGATGCTCACGGAATAAAACAGCGGGACAGGATCAAACACACACACACACACACACACACACACACACACTCTGGATACAGATTAACACATTACAAACATTATATTAACAGAATTATTCATTATTATTATTCAACCCTTAGAAGGTCGAAGATTTCAAGTTATTCTTATTTTTTAGTACTTATTTTTTGACTGATAAGTATTAAATGTGTAATACTGTTATTATATTTCGTTTAAGTGAAAGTTTGTACACCCCAGGTCATAACTTTAAAGAATCGCGGACCCCATGAGTTCTTTTTTATTGTTAGTAACAGTACTAGCAGTAATGTAATAGTATGTTTTTAAAATGATGTAGGAGTTAAAAGTACTTTTAAGGTACTTCGCTGAAAAGACAATAATGTTGAAGACATGTTTAAAATATTAATCACGAGATGTTAATTGATTTTATTGTTTATTTAATTGGCTCGTTTTACATTTAGATCGGTCAATACCTTTAAAACAGAACAACAAAATATTTCATTTATTTTTCCACTTATTATTTTATTATATTATTGACTGAATGAAACACCCAAGAAATGAATGTTTTTTAACAGTTTTAGGTGACCCAAAGTCCCAGAATGCAATGCAGACATATAAAGTTCTAACAGAAACCTAACTCGGCTAGTAACGATCTACACATTTGATGTTGGTGAACACGGTGTTAGCATAAAAAAGCTAACTAAGGTTCTAAACAGAGTTTTATATAGAGAATTAAAGCTCCGTTGCATCTTTTTCAGCCAGAGATGAAAGAAAGGCCACGCTAACACCATTTGCAGGAAATCTGATTTAGTTCTCCGTATTGTTAAAGTGTCCATCTTGAATAATAATCCACTTTATTCACATTGTATCTAAGGCTGTTATTTACCAACTGGGCCACCCTCTCAGGCTGGGAATGGCTTATTAAGTATTAGCTAGCCTGATTAGCATGGCTTAATTCCAAAACACTCGCTGTGCTGAAATCGCTCGTGCCCCTGCCCCTCCTTCGCCTTTGTCAGTTTGCATTTGTGAGCCAATATGCAAATTCTCATCAAATGAAATTGAATTGTTAGCTGTCAAAAAATGCTAATGACGCCATTCTCCATTCTGCTGCTTTAATAAAACCCAGCCCGAGGTCTCAGTATGCGGCTGGCGACGCAGTCACTCCAACGACACGCACCAGTTTATTTTGCCTAACATTGAAACCCACGGAACCGTCCCGTCTTTTCCGAGGACGTTGTTTAATGCATTAGTGCACGTTTGTGCCCGGGGTCCGTCATTATATTTCCAACAATACGGCAAATGAAATTGCACAGATAAGAAGCCGTCGCTCTGTCGCTCGTCAGCTCTGATAGTAATTCATTTGTCGGCGGAGAAAGGCCAGCCAAATCATTTCCTTTTCTTTCTCTGTGAAAGATTGATGTCGTGATGGTTCTTTGAGGAGTAATAACTTTCACAGATATGCATATCACAGCAGCAGGTTTTTCTGAGACGCTGAAACGCGTCGGGCCCCTGTTTCGCTTTTTAATATCATTCCAATCACGGGATGAGTGACGCCTGTGTGGAGTCAGATTTCTATCCTACCTTCTTTCACATGAAGAGCTCATGTTTCTGCTCATTACGAAATCTGAAGCAACGGGGTGTGTGTGAACAAACAAATATGAACCAAAAATAACCATGAGAACTTACTTTTTTCACGTAACCTTGGATGTGCTCCGGGGTGGGGATGTGATCAGCGGACAAACACTCCTCCAGCTTCAGATGGTACGGCTCAAACTCAGACGGTGTTTTCTCCAAACTATAAAGAAAAAAAGACAGTAAAAGGAAGGAAAGAAAAAAGAAAGAAAGAAAGAAAGAATAAACAAAGGATAAAAAAAGACAGATACACAGACAGATAAACAGTATAAAAAGAAAGAAAGAAAGAAAGAAAGAAAGGAAGAAAAAGACAAGCAAATAAATAAAAGAACAGAACAAAAATAGAAAGAAGGATAGAAAAAAGAAAAACATAACCATTACAATCACAAAGATCAAAATTCTGGCTTTTGATTGGCCAGGATGTGTTGATTTGGCAGTAAATCACAAAAAATGTAATGACTTTAATAATTTATGATGAACAGACTCCACATCCACGTTCTCAGCTTTCTGGTGTCCTTAGGACAGAAGACTTTCACACACAATCCAGTATAAAGTGTTTTTGCTACAAAGCTTCATCCTTCAGCGATTCCCCAGAAGAAAAAACCCGCAGAAATCTCACCGTTACCTTTTTCCTCTGTTTCTCCCTTCACTAAGAAAGCCATTATCCAACTAATGAATATTAATGAAATTAGTAGTCTGATTTATGAATATTAATGAGCAGTGGGCGGTGTCTGTGAAAACAGACTGTGAGGCTATCGAGCAGAAATAAAGCACTATGTTACAATTTGCTTCATACATTAAATTATCGGAATACAAAAAGAACAAGGAAAAAATTGCAAAAAAAATCTATTTCCATCCATCCATCCATTTATCCATTTATCCATCTGTCCAGCCATACATTCATCCATCCATCCATCTGTCCAGCCATACATTTATCTGGTTTTTCAGTCATCTGTTTATCCATCCATACATCAACACATTACTACATACATACATTTAACTATACATAAATCTGTCCATCTGCCTATCCATCCATCCATTTACACATCTTACAATATATACATTTAACCATCCATCAGTCAGACAGTAATAAAATAATACATACATACATATAACAGTTTATTAATCTTTCCATCCATCCACCAATCCTTTTATCAGTCTGTCCTCATGTCCATCCATCCATCCATCCATCCATCCATCCATCCATCCATCCATCTATCCATCTTTCTATTTATCCATCCATCCATCCATCCATCCATCTATCCATCTTTCTATTTCCATCCATCCATCCATCCATCATCCATCCATCCATCCATCCATCCATCTTTCTATTTATCCATCCATCCATCCATCCATCTATCTATCCATCTTTATCTATCTATCTATCCATCCTATCCATCCATCCATCCATCTATCCATCTTTCTATCTCCATCCAATCCATCCATCCATCCATCCATCCATCCATCTCTATCCATCTTTCTATTTATCCATCCATCCATCCATCCATCCATCCATCCATCCATCCATCCATCTATCCATCTTTCTATTTATCCATCCATCCATCCATCCATCTATCTATTGTGGTTCCCTCTATGTCTCATGTTTTTATTTAAAAATTATTTGTGTTGGTTCCACACTGGAAATAAACCTGAGACAGTCTCTCCTCAGCACCGACTCCAAACAAGCCAACAAAATCCTTCACGCTCCCAAAGTAAACATACTGCAACCCTCGTGCAATAAAATCCATGCCGTGTTATTTATGAAGAAAATATGATTTTTTAAAAAGTTTATAAAGTCTGGAGATAACTTGAATTGAGGTGAGTTGTGCATAATTTATGGTGTATATTAACACACACACACACACACACACACACATACACAACTTCTATAAAAGTACACAGACTGTTAACTGAGATCTTCTTCCTTTTTTCTTCTGATTTTAATGTACGTTCATCATCGTATAGAGCTAACGCCCACCTTCCGTCCAATGACAGCTGTGTGTGTGTGTGTGTGTGTGTGTGTGAGGGAGAGATAGACGCCACAAAGAATCCAACCCACCAATATAGCTATTCCTGCAACATAATATAGCAGGATCCAGACTCACCTAGGGCTCTCTCTCTCGCTCTCTCTCACACACACACACAAACTTGCGCCTTCTGACAACACACAGCCATCTGCTGCCTACATACAGCTTCCCTCATGTCCCTATGTGAGTCTCTTGACACACGCTGAAACCTGCTCCTGCCTCCACACACACACTCACACACACACACTCTTTCAAACTTGAATATCTTGTCTCAGACTTAATTTCCTCTAATTATTAAACACGGCTAGTAATAAAATCTGGAGGTGGGTGATATTTGCACAGCGCTAAGCGGAAAACTAGCAATTTTACTTTATTAGCACTTTAGCTTTCACTTTAATAATCTTTGCATCGAATGGCAGCTTTTATTTCTGTCACTCATTCTGTTTAAAAAGGTTCTTTAGTTGTCGACTTTCCTTATGTGTGACTTTAGCTAATGATTCTGAGGTAAATGCTAAGCGGTTAGTACACAACAGTACATGGAGAACTGGACTGGAGCCACACACATGTTCTGAATGCTAAACACGCTACATGCAGCTAGTGGTGCTAACACACTAACTCCCAACTTCCATATTACTCTATTTCTTTATCTTTCATTTATTCATTTAAGAATTTTCTCTCAACCCTTCATCTCTACCCTTCATCCTTCTCTTCTCTTCTCTTCTCTTCTCTTCTCTTCTCTTCTCTATTTTTCTTTTTCCTTTTTTCTCTTTTCTATTCTCTTTTTTCTCTTTTCTTTTCTCTTTTGTCTCTTTTCTTTTCTCTTTTGTCTCTTCTCTTCTCTTTTTCTCTCTTCTTTTCTCTTTTGTCTCTTCTCTTCTCTTTTTCTCTCTTCTCTTCTCTTCTCTTCTCTTCTCTTCTCTTCTCTTCTCTTCTCTTCTCTCTATTTTTCTTTTTCCTTTTTTTCTCTTTTCTATTCTCTTTTTTCTCTTTTCTTTTCTCTTTTGTCTCTTTTCTTTTCTCTTTTCTCTTCTTCCTCTCTCTCGTTATTCTTCTCTTCTACTCCTTTCTTCTATTTTCTCTCTTCTCTTCTCTTCTCTTCTCTTCTCTTCTCTTCTCTTCTCTTCTCTCTTCCATTTTTCCTTTTCTGTCTTTTCTTCTTTTACATTTTTTTCTTTCTTGTCTTCTCTTTATAGCCGGAAGTACATGTCTTACATAATAACCTCAACTCATTTTGTCTCAGTGTTAAATAATTATATAATATAATTATGTTTTCGCCCAGCTACATGACCAAAGACAAAGATTTGCTATCATTCTCATAGCGTGCTAAGTAGCTAGGGTTAGGGTTAGGGTAGTAACTAGTAACTAGGGAAGTAACTAGTGACACAGTAATTAGCCAGTAACAGGACAGAGCGGCTAAAGACATTCCTTCAGCAAGTCACAAGCTAGAGTATTTGCACAAAGATTATATTTATTGTAAATGTAGCTTGTGCAGTGTTTGGTAACTTTTTGCTGTAGCTTGTAGCATAACAGCTAGCATTCAAGCTATCCAGTAAAGTGCGTGTCAGGAGGGGTAGTTTTGCGTAAAAGGGGCAGGGTTTGTTGTTGCACACTGCATCTTTAATCGGTGTGAGTTTATTACAAAGCACGATTTATTTCAGATGGAGGACGTCATCGAGGACTTTAGTGGATCGAGTCATTAGGCAGCGCAGATGCTGACAGCTGGGTCGTGCCGCCTGCAAAAGTCGGGCTGTGGATGATTCGAGTGTTGTGTGTGTGTGTGTGTGTGTGTGTGTTTTTCCCCACAGAACTCTTAGTGATAATATCAGATAGCCGTCAGAGGAGATGGTTCCGGGTCCTGCGGCAGCATCCTGGTGTATGTCTGGGTTCGTGTTTTTGTAAGTGTGTGTGTGTGTGTGTGTAGGCATATTGCCATGACAACACTGTCACTTTGAATCCACGGAATGTGTGTTTCCCAATCTTTCATCAGTGCATTAATTATGTAGCACTGCCTATTTGCCCAACCATGAATAATATTCTGTGAGCAGATCGCCCTTAATGGGCTCCCCTGTCGCACCTCTCCCAGAGCGCAGCGCACTACAATTTCCCAATGATCTTGAATAAATTACCCAGCATTCCTCACTGAAGTGGAACAGCGTCTGGAAAAAAGAGAGACCCCGAGACCTCGGATGGTTGACATTTGAAATTAGAAAAGGCACCAGCCACATTTCTTTCTTTCTTTCTCTCTCTCTCTCTCTCCTATCTCTCTTTCATTCTCTGATCTTCTTTCATTCTTTCCCTGTTGTAACCCCCATTTTTCCTTTCTTTTTTTCTTTCTTTCCTCCCTCATTCATTCCTTCCCTTCTTTCTTTTTCTTTCTTTCGTTGTTTTTCATTTTTTCTTCTATCTTTCTTTCTTTCTTCCTTCCATTTCTTTCTTTCTTTCTTTCTTTCTTTCTTTCTTCCTTCCATTTCTTTCTTTCTTTCTTTCTTTCTTCCTTCGTTCCCTTCCCTTGCCTTCCCTTCCCTTATGTCCAGACTGATGTCCAGCCTTTGACACCTGAAACCTCCCCACTGAGGCGGTCATATTGTTTACCTGTCTGTAGATTTTGAGACAGGTGGGCTGATGAACAGCGCTGTGGTGTTTAAGCAGAAGAGCTGTAGAACTGTAGCGCTGAGTGGTTTAGCGCTGAAGCTAATACACACATGAAGAACTGGACTGGAGCCACACACATGTTCTGAATGCTAAATGGGTCACATGCAGCTAGCGGCGCTAACACACTAACAGGTTGTCCAGTTGTTTCTTACTCCTGAAATAATAATAAGCAAACCTCACACCTTTTTCTGTTTTTACTTTCCCTCATTATCGTTACTTTTACTTCTTTAATGTTTTTAACAATTTACGTTTTTTTACACTTTATTCACTCCCACTTCCACGTTTCTTTACTGATCCCACACTTTTTCTTTTTAGTTTTTATTTATTTATTTATTTGTTTATGACTAATTTTCTTACTGAGTTTATGAGCATCATTTATTTCCTTTTCACCCATTATACTGAAATTAATTTTTTTCTATTTTATTTTTCTTCTCTTCTCTTCTCTTCTCTTCTCTTCTCTTCTCTTCTCTTCTCTTCTCTTCTCTTCTCTTCTCTTCTCTTCTCTGTCTATTCTCTGGCTATTCTTTTTTCCTTTCTGAATTTTTCCTCCCTAAATGCTGTTCAGAGGACATAACCAATGCCGTGCCGTGTTCTACGTCTCCTCTGCTCTTTTTCTTGCAGTTTTTTTCCCTGCGGCTGCTGCTGATGCGAGCGACTGTCTCCACGGTGACGGATGCTTGCGATAAACAGGACAGCTTGGCTACAAACAACTAAAGGATGACAAACTCTCACCCGCCCTGTCCTCGATTTCCCCCCCTACTCTCACTCAGGCATGCACATTTAAAATCTAGCATTTCTGAACCTTCCATCTCTCTCTCATTCTCTCTCTCTCTCTATTACACACACACACACACACTTCTGCTGTCTCTGAATGCATCTCTGCTGTCACCCACATCTACTGCACATATTTCATGCATGAACACACATGTGTTTTAGGTGTCATGGCCTGACAAGAGACGTGAACATGTGTGCACCTCTGCATAGAAGTTAAAAGTGATAGTCACCAGAATATCTATAAACAAAAGCGATCCATAAAGCACATCCGCCGCTCCTGTTAAAAGAAAAAACTTGCCCTCAGGGGGCAACAGAAGCATGAAGAGTATCGCACATATATTAAAGTATAAGAGGGACTCTTTCATGTACATAGTCAGATTCATTCCCGTCGTCTCAGGACTGTGTTACAGACTCTGAGCAGCTCGGGTCAAACAGATTATTGGGTTTTAGTGCCTCTGAGTTTTAGTGAAAAAAGCCACACCTCCTTCACTTTGACTGACAACCGTAAAGGTCATGCCTCTTCATCAGGTCACACTTTCTTTAATGTGACTGACAGTCATGTAGGCCACACCTCCTTCATGTGACTGATAACTACAAAGGCCACACCTCCTTAAGGGTGATTGACATCTACGAGAGCCCCACATCCTTCACTGTGATTGACAGTTGTAAAGGTCATGCCTCCTCATTATGTCTGAAAGCTGTATAGGCTACACCTCCGTTCATGTGACTGACAGCTATGTAAGCAACACCTGCCACATGTGACTGACAACTACACCATCAAGTTGTCACTACTGGGGCCCCTGAGCAAGGCCCTTAACCCCAAATGTTTAATTGTATAAATGAAATAACAACGTAAGTCCCTCTGGATAATGGTGTCTGCTAAATGCCACAAATGTAAATGTAAACTACAAAGACCACTGACTGCCATGTAGACCACAACGCTTTATGGTGATTGACAGCTACAAATGCCACACCTCCATCATGAGAACTGGTGGGCATATTGTAATGTCCCTTAATTCTGACTCACAGGCATAGGTGACACTTATATTAACCTAACAGTGAATAATTGCAAGTGACATTGTACAGTATATAAAGTCTAATAGTTGTAGCTGCCTCAGAATTGAGGTGAATAAGAGAGTGAGACAGAGACAGACAGAATGTAAAACATAAACTAAAGCTTAAGCAAAGGCGCCTCTCTACCTTTTCTCTGGGGAATCGCTGTCTGTACTTAGAGATCAAGACAAGCTCTTGAGGTCCTGAAACCTAAAGTGTTGTCCTCTCTCTATCTTTCCTGCCTGTCTCTCTACCTGTCTGTCTCTTAGACACACACACCAGTCTCAAGATTGATAGGAACAGTGTTAG
This sequence comes from Bagarius yarrelli, assembly GCA_005784505.1. NCBI lineage: Eukaryota > Metazoa > Chordata > Actinopteri > Siluriformes > Sisoridae > Bagarius > Bagarius yarrelli. The sequence goes on from VCAZ01000005.1 coordinate 7,091,223, forward strand.
AACATTAACCGCCTGACCTTTGAGCAGTTCAGTGAAGGTGTGTTTTGTGTAATTCTGTAAAGTCGCGAGATCTTTTCTGGTAGTTTTTACGATTGTGCCTGAACATGTTTATATGGAAATGGTCTGTTCAGCTACACCAAGCAGTGGAAAGGTGAACAGAGCCCATAAACGAATTGGAAAAACGCTTGTGATATTATTTGAAGGTGAAAAAATCTATTACTATTTGGCCATTATACTATTCCAGAATATTGGTCCTGCAGCTGCACATGCAATAATTCTCAAATACTGATTAAAAAAAAACCCCTGATACAAATAGAAAACTAATAATACGCTTGTGCGGAGCAACACACCCAAACTTCCATGCTAGCACAGTGAAAATGCTGGCTTTGCTTAGCTACTGACAGCTGTGTGGGAGTTTAAGCCAGTGGCTTGACTTTCAGTGTGCCTGTCAAGCTGGATATACTCCACTTCTGGACACACACATCACACAGGGACTCCAGGCTGTAGCCAGTAGGGCTGGGAGCAGGGGGTAGATGTGACTTTGACTGGTAACTGCTGCTTGCCAGAGGATTAGAGGTCTGCTGTCTCAATTTATCACAAATCATCACTGTTGCTTTCACGTACAAGAAACTGTTGTCAATAGAAAGTGCCTAACGTTGCCTACTGTGTGCCCAACGTTTGATTAGAAGTGCTCTCTAAAATTACTTTTTGATCAGGTAAAACGACAATTAGAAACTTTTACCATCCCATTTGCATACCTTTCGGGCACTTTGCTGAGCACCGCTCGATAAAGTTGTCGCTGGACACTGGCGAGCTCCGGGCCACAAGGGTGGACGAAGGGATGGACGGCTATGAGAAAAAATCCTTGCTGGTATAGATCCTGTAGCTGGGACGGCAGCTCCCGTACCGAGGACAGGCACAGGGTCGATGTCACATCTTCCAGAAGACAGAGAGAGAAATGCAAGGTGAAATAACTTAACTATAAAATACCAGAGTGCTAAAATTGCTAAGGGGAACCCACACAAGGATAAACACTGATTAAACGTTAAAGAACCTAGGTTACTTTAAAATGAGAAAATCACTGATCCTTGAACGAATCTACTGCAGTGATGAACACTTTTAGTAATTAACACTTATTAAAAACAATCAATTTAGTCTAATTAATATCTGTAAATGAAAAAGCTCCAACTAAGCAGACCAAAGCAAGGAATCAAAATTCCATTCTGGTAGAATGGAGAAAAAAACTTGGGAGAAACCAGGCTTAGTTGGGGGGACAGTTCTCCTCTCAACAGATAAACCAGCAAGTTGGTCCATGCTCCAGTAAAGTTTCCGTGGTCTTATCTGGATGGCCAACTAGAAGACAAGGTTATCACTGTGCAACTGCCACTGGGGCTTATTGCCTTTGTGCAGATCCACCAACTGGGCCGAATAGAGACTGGATCTTTTAGTCAACGAGACTGAAGTAATTAAGGTTGGTGACTAAATACATGCTTAATTTTTAATACTTGGAGGTCTGGCAATTTAATGATTTATGCATTATTAAAGAAATTTCAATGGTAAGAAGTGAATCGCTTCTCATTTATTTCTCTTAAATTGTAATGAAGAAGCTTAAGAGAGTGAAACTATTTTTATTCTTCTAGTAAAGCTTGCGATGCAACCGAAAAAAAAAAAATAGCAGTTGGTTTGGTTATTAAAGGCATGCTGGTGTCTTTCGAACCGTTCCTATGATTTAATGGGTCTGATTGAAAATCCAATTAAACATGATTGTTTAGCTCGACATGAGGTGGGAGCCTTTTAAACTAGGGCACTAAAAGCGTCTCGGCAGGGCAGACGAGGCCAATCACGCAATCGCTTCTGGCATTAATGAAGTAGGTTTGATAGACTGACCTGATATTGTGAAAGTACTGGTGGGGAGGTGAGAGACTATCTTTCTTGTGTGTGTGTGTTTATTCTTTTTATCACAGCCACCTTTGAGTCTAAAGCAGAAGAGACAAGGCATGAGAAAACAGCAAACAGAAAGTGTCAGAGCCACCCAGCTGTGTAACAACACGTACTCGAAGCCCGTCAAAGTGCATAATCAAAGACAGGCATATGCTAATGGGAATGACAAAGAGAGAGAGAGAGAAAGAATGAAAGATAGCGTGGGCCAAGTGCCTGGTAAGTTAACTGCTTTCAGGGCGCTGTTCCAAACATGGTGTCATTTTACAGTCTGAACAGCTGTCGAGGTGAGGTTCTTACCTGATATTAGATGGATGGCTAAATTCTACCATACCACATGACCAAATGTTTTGCGGACACCTGATCATTATACACATATGTGGTTCTTCCTGAACGTCGAAAGCAAACATTTGTCTAGATTTAGCATCACTGGAACTAAGAAACTTAAACACTGTTCCAGCAAAAGGCCTCTGAGCTCCATGAAGACATGATTTATCAAAGTTGGAGAGAAAAACCTCCAGCACAAAGCCCTGACTCGGATTGAACCCCACTGAACTGGAGCCTCTTCACAAACTTCAGTGTCTGTGCTCATTAATGCTCCTGTAGCTGAAAGAACAGAAATCCTAACAGCTACACTCCAAAGCTTTGTGGAAAGCTTTCTAGAAAGTAGAAATAGCGCTTATTATAGCAGCAAAGGGGGAGGGGGGTCTTAAATTGGATGTACTACAAGCACTCATTGGTGTCATGCTTTTCCATTCATGCCAGTTGGACAAACCTGCAAACTTGCATTATTTAAATGATTATGGAAAATCTTTACTATGGCTCCATTTAAGCTAAATTCTGTACCATGGGAAACCTTTAACCTTGTTAGCTTCTAAATCTGGTTAGCTGAGCCTCTCACAGACAACTTAACCTTTTTATAAAAGCTGATTAGTCCTAATTGCTTCGACTGCTGTTGTGAGTCTTCATGGCTAATGACCATTAACTTCAAACCGACTGGTCAAAAATGGAAAATCGAAAATTCTCTGGTTGTCCTTCTCTAAATGGAGGTCATAAGGTCAAGGGTAAAGCTTCCACCCTATTTTTAGCTTTCCTCTTTCGTGTGATGAGCGCAAGGAACTAAGATAACGTAATAATATCACAAAATTTCCTATTTTGCTTGGAACATCGATTTCAAATCCATTCTGTCCTCCAATGGTCTTTCATGCAATACAGGATGAAGCGAGGCGTGTAAAAGAGTATAATGATGGAAAGAGTGGAAATGGAGGAAAGAGGGGGGAAAAAAAGCTGAATCCAGCAGGATCTTAGTCCTCAGTCTCCATTTTCAGTTTCTATTGTGAAAGCAAATTGGAAGTGAAAGAGTTCCCTTCAGGCAAATTGCTGGCCATCTCAAAAATAACACAGGGTTTCTCAATCAACTCTCTTCTCCATTCTATGAAAAAATCACAATGTCCACCAGATAATATACAGTTTATTGGAACACAAACTGACAAATCTTTCTCACTTTAGTATAATTAATCCCAGTCTGTTTGATGTGATTCGATTTTTGGTTTGCCAACACTGATACTCCCCTAAGGGGGCGTACTATGTCTGCCCTTCCTTAAGTCGAAGGATATTAACTCACTTTGCAGTTACTGCTCTAGCACCCCCACCCTCCTTACCCACCGCCAACCCCCCACGTCGGGAGGAATAAATAAGGAATGGCTTTCATTACATGCCGCTGGGGAAACAGGCATGGGGTGCTTGCTTTAGTTGGCCTTAATCGCAGCAAGAACTCCTGCCGAAACTGTGAGGCTCATTCTCGTGATTCATGTTCGGTTTTGACGTGAGAACAGCTAGTCTGGTGTTTTCCTAAATGTATAATTTGAATCACCACTGGGAAGGGTAAATTGGGCCATTAGCAAATAGAATAAAGCAAGTCTACACCCTCTTCCGTGACATTTTAAATGAGTCAATAAATGCCAATAAGGTCAGGCCTGTTGTAATACTTGTTTAGGGGGGAAAAACATTTGGTTTGGATTTCATAATTAAAGCTGGGTTTTAGTAAAATTTTATAACCTTACAAATTGCCTGCGAAGGAATAATAATGCTGACCGGTGTAACCTTTGCCCAGACAGAGAAATCTAAAAAAAAAGGAAATTACAACAGCAGTTTCTAGCTATACCCTAGAGACTATTAATACGAAATGTAATTATTTCTTCATTTACTTTTACATGGTACGCATTGAAGTGGAGCAGGAAATTGCTTGAGGCAAAAGGGGCAAAACTAGTTCTGGTTGTGGGTGCTTTTCCCCTCGTTTCAAAATATTAGCTTTTTTCCCCTAAAAATCCCATAATCATTCTATGATTAACAGGATTTTAATTATAGTTTACTTTTACAAAAAAACAACATAATTAACTTTTTTCCAGTCCAACCGAAGGAAGTGGTCGCTTAGTTGTTTTGATTGATAATTGGAAGCCTATGGGTTAAATTTCCAACACCAACAATTGGCCACTGCTGGGCCCCAGATCAAGGCCCTTAACTACTCACTTAAATAAAAAAATAGATAACTGTCAATTAAAGTCGCTCTGTAAAAGGGATACCAGGAATGTAAATCTAGCCTCTAATCTTTGTGTGCACACTATTAACACTATTAACTATTAACCCTGATCCTTAACCAAACTCCCCAGGCCCATTATATTCATGGCTTAAATGAGCAATTATGATCTAACTAAAGCTGGGGTGAACAGAGGGGCATTTTGGAGTGAAAGAGTCAAGAAGGAAGATAAGACGCTTAACATGCCTAACCATCTTATTCTCAGCTACACCATTAACTCGTTTTTATAGCATAAAAAGATTTTATTACTAGCGAGTATCTGCCACCTGTGGAGGGGTAAAAGCTGCTAGTCGGTCTTTATGATTAATTTTATGGCCAGCAATAACAGCTTATGGCTGACAGTAACAGATTCAGCGCAGGCGAACCAATCACACAGGAATTATGTTACAAGGTGTAAAAAATACGATGAGACCAAATATCCAGTGGCACATCTGGTGTCCAATCAATCTAAACTAGTGTTTTCCAAATCAGTCCTAAGGGACAAACCAGATGGTCTATGTTTTTTGCTCTCTTTCAGAATCCAACACATTTGTCCCATGCCTTCTTTTTTACTGATTGCTTGGTTCAGGTGATGAGAGATGGAACTATTCCTTGGGAAGCATTGAACTAAAGGAACTCTGGTCTCTTGTAATAACTTCTTTAAGTTCAAATTCCTGGTGTGGGCACTCCGAGTTACCCTTTTTGCCTAGCTACAGAAAGTCTACTGGGGCCTGAAATCCCATCCTGATTGCTATAATCTGAAGCCACCGTCAGGTTAACTTCTGGATAACTGATTAAGAGCGTTGAACTAAATGAACACTGGTCTGCTGTAATAACTTTTCCAAGCTCAGATCCCTGGTGTGTGCTTTCCACGTTACCCCTTATTGTCTGGCTACACAATGTCATTAGGGCCTGAATTCCCATCATGATTACCATAATCTTTGAGCGCACAGAGCTTGTTCACACCACTGGCATGTTAGCATCGGGATACCAGATTTTTTCTTTGACTAAGTTATTTTAGGAGCATTAGATTGTTGATGCAGAAATCCCAAATCTTCAACAATACTGAATTTACTTTTTACCTCTGACCAATTCAGAAGGTCAGGAATCCAGTCAATTTGGAATTATTTGCTTAAGTCTCCTGGTAGTTTTGTTGGTCAGATGGCCAGATGTCTCTGGTTAGTTTTGCAGGTTGGTTGGCCAAGCTTTTTGGTCAGTCCAGCAGTCAGTTACTTTACATCTACATATATGTGATTTTAAAATATACCCTTTTTCAGAGTGACTCACAACTAAGAAGTTAAGGGTTTAGGTCCTTGCTAAGGTGCCTGACAGTAAAAGCTTGGTGGTCCAGGGATTTGAACCCAAAATTGTCCAACACCTTAACCAAAAAACTGCTGCCCATTGTTTTTGGCCAGTCTGACCAGTTGGCTTCCGTTTTTTTAAGCCCAAATATTGAAACTAGCAAAATACTACCTTGTACTATTTGTAAACTCCTTCCATAACGAGTAAATGTCTGGTTAAATGCTTCAACCATAGAATGCTCTGAAAATCTTAGATCTGTAAAACACATGAAAAGTATTTATTTGATTGGAGATATGGATGCTGGGTATGAAATAGGCTTTAGTGATAGAGGAATGGTGTTATCAGTACATCCGGACTCTGGTAATACTTTGAGTGTACAGCCAGAGTGTCGTAGTCATTGCTCATTCTGGGCATATGAGCCCGGGGGCACTGCGGCACATGTTAATTACCTCACTAATAACCCTCTGCCGGGGCCATGGTGCCTTGTGTTGGGTTTCTACTCTGTGTCTTCAGAGTTCACATCTCCTTTGTGTATAGATTTAAGTCCAAGAAAACTAATAGCAGTCCACCTAAGTGGCTGATTTTCAGAGCTATTTTCTGACCCTGGTCAGGGCTCCGAGGAGCTTTATTTTCTCCCAGGGTTCTAGCTACTCAGGGGTAATTCCCACTTTAATTCAGCCTGCACTACAGGGAGCATTGCTACAAGCACAATGACACTTATTGGCTCTTCCAGTGCTGAGTCTGAATGGAAAAATAAAGTAAAAGAAACTCTGGTTTTGATGTGGTGGCTAAGGGCTAAGCTTACAGAATATCCTAACCCAAGACCGAAAGAAAACCGCAACACCAGAAAATTTCTCACAGGAAATATGAAAAAAATGAAAGTTTTGACTTTTTTGACTTTCATTGATCTTATTTTGCATCTATGAGGTGTGGTTAAGTTTTTAATCCAAATTTCCCACATGAATAACAAAATGTGGCCAAGGACAGGTTCATATTCAACACCTACATCTAATGGACTAATAAGGATTGGGTTTTATTTACTTGTACCAGAAGCTATGGTTTAAGGTTTGGCAGACATCTGCATCCGGATTTCCCGTATTGGATTTTTTTAGACTCAATTAAGTAGTTGAGGGTTTAAGGGCCTTGCTCAGCGGCCCAGGAGTTTCAGCTCGGTGGTGCTGGAAATGTAACTTTTTCCATTCAGCAGTCCAACTCTTTAACTACTGAGCTACCACTTGGAAAATTACAATTACAAGGACAGTGCAATAAAATAAATCCGAATAAATCTTATTCATTTTTAAAGGTTTAAAATGGCTGCTCTTTCCAAAACGCAACCGGGCCACATGGTATTTTTGTACTCTTTAATGTTTAACACACTCAATGATATAATGTTCTTTATGAGTACAGCTTTGGGCCACGGATAAAGAAACATTTCCTCGTTCTAATGGAATGTCACTTCACTAAAATGCATTACGCTCATTAGGTTAGCCATTTCGGCCTCAACCCTTTTTCCTGATGTCGAAAAAGCACAGAGGAATGAGGAATAAAAATAACACTGAAATGTATTTAATCACGACCACTTATACAGCGGGAATTCCATTAAAATGCTTAATGGGAAAGAGAATGAAAACTCCTCTATCCTCCATCCTACCCAAAAGCCACTATGACTCAAACGCACAAATAAATTCCCTGACCAGGTTCTGCTGGAGTTTGACAGGTTTCTTTTGTGCCCATTTTCCACAGTCGAGTCTGTCCAATGTGTGAATGTAGTGCCTTTAATGGTACAATTCCTCCAACCTGCAGCGAAAGGGCGTGGCCGACAACGAAAGAGATTTGAGTTCTGATTAGGTGTATTCAAAGAAACGACAAGCTTCTTTATCGCCGCTCTTATGCAGACAGTGTTTACACCTGGTGATTGGAGGAAACAAGGCCTCTTTTGTCTCATCACCAGTTAACACACAAAAACACGACACTTTTCCGAGTAATTACACCATGTCAAGTGTTTATTCGCCGGGTATAGCGTGAACTATCAGCGCTATCAGACTCGTTCAAGTTCTGCAGCGAATTAGCGCTGGATCCAGATGTCATCGCAGAACTAATGGTGTAATCAGGACTGCAATCAGGCTGATACTGTTCAAGCTGGAAAAAAAGATGATTAATGCTGGACAGTCATGCACTGGACAGGGTGTTGGGGCTGTTTATTTGCATCACATCGCAGGATAGAAAGCTAGTTTGCATATATAATTTTGTAATATTGACAAAAATTTTTTTTTAGCTATTACATTAAATCTATATTTTATCTAGCTGTTACAGGAGAACGATCAACAACATGACGATGTAATAAAACCAGCAGCGACGGAAAATAATGGCTACATAAGCAGAGGTGCTTTATTTCTCCATTAAAACAGTAATTTCCGAATGATTTATATTTATTTATAGTAACATATTTTTGTCATGGGGGGGGGGCAGTGGTGGCTCAAATGCTTAAGGTGGTGAGTTGCTGATCTGGAGACCAGGAAGACCCTGATACCCTGATGCTAATGCTAATTTCTAATATTTCTTATTTGAAGCTTTTTCTCCTCCTTTTTCTTCAATAGGCTGAGTAGATTCTCTGGTAGATGTGGCTTGTAAGCATTCTTTAAACTCTTATTTTTTCCTTGATGCCTCCTCTCTCTATTCGACCCTCTGTCACTTCACTATCGTTTCGATTTTAGCGCTGAAAGCGACGTCAGGTTCGATATCGAACCAGACGAATCGTAGGAATAAATTTAGACAATTGAAATCAGTTTACACATATCATGGGGAAAATAAGATCCCTCTGTGGTTCAAAGGAGTGTCTACATTTGGAATCCAGTCTTTTTCTTTTCACATAGAACCTTTTATCGATCCATTAGAGAAAAGAAATGGGGTTAGATTTGATGGATATATCCATCAAAAGTAAGAAAGGTTCTTTGCTCCTGCTGTTTTGAACCCTCAACCCTCCATTTACTAGCATAGAACTTCAACTACACTTCTACACATTTCTTTCCATTTGCTAAGCGATACTGTCATTAAATCCAGGACCTCTATTTCTGCTATGTGCCTTTTGAAATGCGCTGTCAAATGAAGCGGCTAATGGGTGCTTATAAAAAACGCCTTTATTTTTCTTTTTATCAGAGCTTTCATTCTTGTGACCTTTTGATAAAATGGGATTGTTGGGGTTGCTAATGAAAAAAACGCATTTCATGCGATGTATTTTTGCTGCGAATGGCAAGAGTAAGGAAAGATGATGCTGACGGCTGATGAATAGTTCTAGAAAAGTAAAAAATCTTTGCGAAAATACGTGTATATTAAAGCATTTGGCGAAAGAACAGCTATCTTTGTTCTCATATCCGATTTAATAATATGTTCATTAAAAATATAGCTTTAATATATATATATATATAAATACAGCTTATATATAAAGTAAAATATATACACTGCTAAAAAATAATAATTGAATAGGTAACAGCGCTAAACTACTGAAGCCCGTTTTAACTTAGTGGAAAATAAAGCATTTTTAAGCTCAAGCCCCTCAGCTATAGCGCACCTCACTAACCTCCCCACAATCCTCCACTCCACTGCCTGTGTGCCACCTTCCGGCGATCCTTCACTTCCTCTTTCCTTTCGTTTCTGCTCTCTTTCTCTGGCATTCACAGCAATTTTCCCATGAAGATGGATAGAACAGGAAGTGGTTACTCTGCCCTGGAGCCCTCGTCGATATTATTGTTAGTGAAACATAAAGGCTTTACTTAATTCTTCTCGAATACGTTCACATGATGCCGTAGATCTTATTGGATACAGCAGCTTACATCTGCTTTCCGATTTCCTAACCATCTCACGAGACATAATTATCGCTAACTCTGTTTCGGTTGGTAACAAAAAAATATAAAAATGATGCTAGTTCAAACTTTAGCTTTACTAACTTTGAACTTTTTTGTCTTAAAAGTACGCAATTGTTCACGACGACCTGAGCTTTGAGTTTACTCGGAAAAATCTGATTTCAGGATGGAAGACCAGACTGGCTGTTATTGTGGTTAAGCTGTTACAGATGGGCCCCTGAGCATGGCCCTTTAGTTAGATAACGAAAAAAAATAAGTTGAATGTAAGTCAATCTAGATATAGGCAAAAAACCTAAAAAACCTAAATACTAAATTATTAGCACCACCAATCTGAAACTGCTGGGTCCCTGAGTAAGGACCTTCAGCCTTAACTGCTTAGTTGGATAAAAATTTGATTGATTTAATTCTAATTGAATAAGGGCACCTGCCAAATGACGTAAATGTAAACTGTGAAAGGTGATCAGGGTAAAAGGTTTTACCAATTTTTATTTGAAAAATTACTTTTAATGATTTTCTGTTTCTCTGATTTAAAAAAAAGGTCTTCGGGTCATCAGATATATCGTGTCTGATACAAATACATTCTCTGATTAAAGATGAAAACCCAAAGATATTGATTTGTCTACAGTGAGATGTGGCCACTATGTCAACCGCTTATCTAGAGAACAAAGTTTGTGGTTTGAACGTTGATTTTAAAGCAGCACACAGAGAGAGAGAGAGAGAGAGAGAGAGAGAGAGAGAGAGACTTAATCCTAAAAGTGGCAGTATTTCCCAGCACCAAAGTCTTGGGGCCTAATGGAGAGCAGCATGAGTGATTTGTTTTGCAGGTAAAAAAAAAAGTCTATTAATAGCCACTCTGTGGAATTCAACAGCGTATTTGCTCGACAGGATATGGCGGACGCCGGGTTTTTTGTCCTGTTGCTTGGAAACGCCTCCTGAAAGACAAGCTCGTTTAAATAGGCAGCCTTGTTCATCAGCATCGTTTCTTCCTCTGTAGATAAAAATGGCTGGCTGTCGCTGTGCTTTTGTCATGCAGCTTCTTTTATACCCCTGGAGTTTGCAGGCATCGTTTTGACGCGTCCTGATTACAGACTTTTTTGACATGCAGATTGTGCTCATGCTCATAACAGTGCACATTTGTTTCACACGAGCGTAAAACATGTGCTGTCACCGGTCATAATGGTTGCATCAGCGTAATAAAGAGTTATGGTGATGAAACAAGGGAAGTTCAGGACTAGTGAGCTGGAGCAGAGCGATGGATTCATTAAAAAGTTAGTGGATAAAGTGGTGGATTGCAGAATGGAGGGTTGTGAGTTCAATTCTCAGCACCACCAAGCAAGGCCCTCGACTGTCAACTGTAGAAGTCAGTCTGGATATGAATGGCAAATGACGTGGTGGCTAAAATTCGTGACGTAATAATGTGGGAAGTGGTAGTGCGTGGTTAAGGTGTTGGACTACTAATTAGAGGATCGGGGTTATCACTAAGCAAGGCCCTTAACCCCAACTGGTCAGCAGGTCAACATTTACGGCATTTGGCAGACACTCGTATCCAGAGTGATTTACATTTATCTCTTTATACAACTGAGAAATTGGAGGTTAAGGGCCTTGCTCAGGGGTCCACAGTGGTGTCTTAGTGGTTCTGTGAATTGAACACCGGTCTTTCTGGTAGCAGTCCAGGACCTTAACCACTAAGCCACCACTTCCCCAATGTTTCCTTTACAGTTGTCTATTTTGATAGACAAAGAAATTATAATAAAAATTGACTGATTGATTGGGTGGGACATGCCCACTTCTCCAGGGGTAGCGTAGGCGTTAGATGTTGAATTGCTTATTAAAAGGTTGTGGGTTCAATCCTCAACATACAACATCCGATTCTAGCTTTACTTTACAAAACTCTAAGAACATAAGAACCAAACCTTCGACACCATTGGGTTATTTTTTTTTTCCTCTTCCGACCCCATTATTCCTTTATAGTTTAAACATTTGGAGAAAGGTTCACACACTTGCTGTAATTACAACCAGGAAACATTCTCTGTTTATGCTAAGTTGCTTTTATCCAAAGTGGGCAATCCGCATCCAATCCAAAGCTTGATTAATAACATCAGCAACCAGCCAGCTGTGAGTCAATACCCTGGAAGTGGAGGTCAAACGCAACTTCTCTGCACGACTTCTCTGCACCTTTTATTTAAACACCAGTAAAAGCCAGTGCTGAATTCTTTACTAATTCGTCACTTTGTTATCCAGGTCTTGGTGCTATGGTCTGTTGTTAATTGTTGTTTGGTTTACTAGTTAGAAAGCTGTGCTGTTTCCTCAGCGATTTATGAGGCAAACAGTTGAGCAGTTGAAGGATCTCGCTCAGGGGTCCATTACGGGGTGTGCTGGCAGAGATTCAGACGTACAGGAAGAGTTTGTAAGCTTTTTTAATAACATCCCTCTGCTAATATAAATCAGTCATGGTTTAAGAATGCTATCAGGCTCAAGAGTTGAAGATGCCTGTACATTTACAGCATTCGAAAGACACTTGTTTCCAGAGTGACTCACATTTTATCTAATTTATTTTTCATTAAACTAAAGCAGTTATACCCCATGCCCAGGGGACCAGTAGTGGCAGCTTGGTGATGTTGGGAATTGAACTCATGATCTACTGATCTTCCCAGCCAGTGACAGAAAAAAATACATCTTTTAAGTCTCCCTTATAAAACGATGGCCACCAACTGGTGAAACCAACAGGAACATCTTTTCAAGCTGTTAGACTTAAAAAAAAAACATACTTAATTTCTCAGTCAATTCCTGGTTGGCGTCAAACCGACAGAAGTTTTTTATTAAAAAGCGACCTGTTTCAGACATACAAGGCACCACCTGTGTGCAGGACACATACGAGTCCAGAGCGATGAAAGCGAAAAACCAAACCAAACTAGAGGCTCGAAGGCAGCATAATGCAGAGCAACATCATTTCAGTCATCAGTCAAGAACGTGAGATCATGAGAAAATATCCAGATGGACAGCAGATGTGTTTCTGAAGGTACAAAATCAAGACCTTGTGTTATCTTGAAGGGTCCTTAACGTTCTAGAGATTATAAATATGACCAAAAAATGAAATGAATGAATAAATGCAATGGAAATGAAAAGCTATTACAGTTAATGCTTCCATGATAAATCGAGGTCTATAGGGGAGGGATGAGTCACTCAGAATCTCGTCTCATGAAGAGAAGGTCAAGTGGCACCATGGCATTTTACCACAATGATAGATTAGAAGTCTACATAAGGTAACATTTGGTCTGAAAAATGTCACATATTCTTTCTCTAATTACTGATTTACGGTTAAACTTTCCAACTTTTTCAACACAGGAATCAGATAAAGATTATAAGTCAGATAAGATTCTAAACCCAGAACACAGAAGAAAGTCTGAAACAAAGAAAAGACCTGATGAAACATGAGATTCCCGAACGTCGCTAGTCTCCTGACAGGCGTGTGAAAGCCCCAGAACAACAGGTGGCTGATTGTCATGGAAACAGCGCCGCGATCCCGGCGCGGAGACTGATTCCATGGAAACCCTCGCGAGTCCGAAAGTTAGCGGTGTGGAGACGTCGTGCATTTGTCTTAAAGCCGTGTGCCTGCTTTGCTTTTTATTCATAACAATACAAAAAAAAGTGCTTTAACCGCTTTTTAATGGATTTTTGCTTCCTCCTCAGATCGGCTTGCTCGTTTCAGGATCCCCGACCGAGCGAGTCAGCTTCGATCCGAGTGGGTAATTTGTCAGCATTTCATGTCTTAACATGAAAGCAGCGTCAAATTCACAATACGGATGGGTTCACAGCAAGCAGTCGGTCTTTTTTCACCGTTGCGCAGACTACGGAGACGGAAAACTGAGACGACGATTGGGAAGGAATCTGCGCCGAATCGGGGAGGTGTAAATGATATCTGTCATTAGATGCCCTACGTGTCCTGTTTTTAGACGATTTTCTAATAAAACATGTTTGGAAGTTGAAATGAACAGTGAAAGTGAGCCTCTAGGGTGCAGCGTATTAGAGCCTGAACTAGAGATTTTTAATGTGTGTGTGTGTGTGTGTGTGTGTGGGGACAGGCTTCCCAGCTGGAACCACACCAGGGCCTCTCATTTACATTTGCATTCGCATTTCATTCACTTGGCAGAGACTTTCATCTGAAATGATTTACAAGTGAGCAGAAGTGAGTGAGTCCGACTACAAAGCTGTTACAGGAGCTGACAACCCAGACTGCACAAACTGTCCAGAAACAAAAGAAGAACAGAAGTCACAGACGACAAACAGGCGATTTGTTCGCATCTCATGACTGTCTTTAAAAGTCTGTAAAATCTGATCTGATCAGAGGCGGTTTAGATTAGATCTTACAGATCTTACAGATAACAGATTTACAGATCATGTTTAATCCTCCCTCACTTGCTTCCCTATTTCTCTCTTTTTCTCATCTATTTCTATCACACTCTGTCTTTCACTCTACTCTCTACTATTCTGTTATCAAGGAAGGAAGGTGGGGAAGAACGCAGGATAAAGGGAGATTGTGAGTGAGTGAGAGTGTAAGTGAGTGAGTGAGTGAGAAAGAATGTAAGAGAGACAGAGAAATTGAGTGGGTGAGTCAGCAAAAGATTGAGTGAGAGAAAGAAAGAGAAATTGAGTGAGTGAGTGAGCAAGAGAAATTGAGTGAGAGAGAGAGAGAGAGAAAGAGAAATTAAGTGGGTGAGTGAGAGAGAGAGAGGGAGAAATAGACAGTAGGTAAATGAGAGAGAGAGTGAAAGAGAGAGAGAGGGTTAAATTCCCCCTTACAGATTTCGGGACTGTGTTTCCATCACATAGGATAAAGAAAAAAGAGACGAGAGACATCAGGAAGACCTCCGCGACCGCCGTTTTCCATCTCTTTCTCTTTTTCTCCAGCAGATGCTCAGATGTTAAACACAAGCCGGTAATGACAGCCAGAGCCGAAGGCAAACACCCCTGAGCAGCGACGTGAACAGAACCAGACTCGGCGAGCCGCTGGCAGGGAAAATCTTATCAGAGGGAGAACCATTCAAACTCACACAGGAAAAAACAGGGGGAGACGCTTAGCCGCGTTAGTGCGCCACGTTGGGCGCAGAGAGGGAGCTAGGGAGGAAATAAAGTGCCCCAGACACAGGAAGGAGGCAAAGAATTTCCTCCTGAGCTGAAGTGCAGTTGAGCAAGCTGAGCTTTGACACGGTGGGCGCGGAGAGGAAGGAACTGTGCACAGATCTGCGCTTCCTGTTGACAGGAGCTGTCACAAGAGTGCACGCTCAGCTCTTCTGACACGTCTAAGAGAAATCTGGGTCTGGTTTTATATCTCAGAGCCAAACGCTCAGGAAGCTGCCAGTTGTCTCCGCCGTGCCATCGCTCAGGCCGACCTGAACATTTAGTAAACAAATCTATTCACAAGACGCAGCTTGAAGACGGGGAACGTGACAGAATGTGGCGTGTGATTTACAGCTCTGTGGGTCTCCGTTAGCAAGATTGAATTTAACCCTCGCCACTGCCCTCTGGTTCAAATCCTAAAGCTAGGTTGTATCACATGTTGTATTAGACCTAAATCTAATCTGATCCGAGCATAATGGATAAGTGACTAACAACCTAACTAGCCTATCTTGTTAGTTAAGCTAGCTTAAGTCATGACTTGAAATTCTCTCAATGCATTGGCTGGTGCAAATTTCCATCAAGATGCTAGCGACTGCAGAGGTTTTTGGATACGCGATGTCATTAGCTAGCACGTTTACACGCCTGTCTTATAGCAAACTTTTTAATGATTTCGAAATGTCTTGGCATCAGTCACCCTCATATTAATAAGAAATCCAGCATTGTAATAGCTATATGCATAGCTGACCTGATTGAGTTAGCAATCTACAACATCCCAAACCTAATAGTGTACATGAGTTTATTAGCATTTTAGAATTAGCGCTAAAGTTTCGTATAAAAACTGGTATAAAAAAATTTGGCCAAAATGACTAAAGTACCGCTGCATTACTCTTTAGCCCTCTGGTGTTACAAAATTGTATTGCAGTATAGGTACTATACTAACTGGATAAATGGATTTAGGATGTTGGATTTTTTCCGCGTAAAAATAAAAAGCTAATTTTAAACTAAGCATCAGGGACTGTGAACAGTTACTGTATAGATAAGAAAGATGGAAACTGACAGTATTGCATATTTGGGTTCACAGATTCATCTAGATCTGATGCTAGAGCTTCTAAAGTGGTAGCTCATTTGTTAGGGTGTTGAACAGAAGCTGATAGAGTTAATTTCCACTAGTACCAAGCTACATTTCTTGGGCCCCTGAGCAAGGCCCCTAACCCTTACCTGCTTAGTTGGATAATGTAAGTCACTCAGGATATGTGTGTCTTCTAAAACGTAATGTAAATGTACATTTTTTTACACTAAGTGTAGGCGAATTGCCTAATGATAGACTAATGTTAGCGTCACCGCGAAAGAAAGGTCAAACCCACACTGCACAGCGCGACTGCGGGTAATGTAATGTACAGACAATCTTTTTAGAAAAAAAAAAAAAGATTGCGAGGCGCAGTTTGTGTCCGCGGACTCATCAGAACCGTAGCAGTCATCTACGCGGCTCGGGACAAAATGGGAAAAAGCAATGCGGCGAACCAAATGGCCACAAATTCTCGCCTGAATGCGTCTCTCAGAGAGTCCTGATTGTAAAATGATGAAGGGGAAGTGTGTGTGTGTGTGTGTGAGATTTTATTCACCTTTCTATCTGCACCTTAAGCCTGATTTGGTTAGCAGTCTTTGAAATTTGCATTCTTCTAAAAAATGATAATCAATGAAAGCTCCTAAGTGAGTCGCTTAGCAATGCAAAATAAAAAATAAGAGCGTTACCCTTTCGCTCTCGCTGCACCATCAGTCATGTTGTGTTATTTTCTTGCATTAT
This sequence comes from Bagarius yarrelli, assembly GCA_005784505.1. Lineage (NCBI taxonomy): Eukaryota > Metazoa > Chordata > Actinopteri > Siluriformes > Sisoridae > Bagarius > Bagarius yarrelli. Next base: position 7,107,820 of record VCAZ01000005.1, read on the forward strand.
TAAGCATCTTTGCATATAAATACGCCGGCACGCCATGATGACTTACACGACAGGCTGAAGGACAGCGGCAGCATCGGCGGTTTACGTAGCGGAAAACATTAGCAGCCGCGCGGAACGGTCGGCTTTTTAGATTTATATATTTACACATACAAATATTTGACTAGAAGCGAAATGTTATTTGTCTGATCTGTAGTTCGATGGAGCGGAGAATTTAGTTTTTCAGAGCAGTTTGAAGATTTTTTTTTCTTTTGAAAACATTGCTAATTTTTAATAATTGTAGTTAATGATCTTAATTTCACACACATCAGCCTGATGGACTCATAGTAATTAGTGAAATAATTAAGTTTAATTAGGATTTTTAAAGGTTTAACTATTATTAAAAAGTTGTTTTTCTCACGTCCACCCCGGAAGATTCCATCTCACTTCACTTCCTGGTTGGCTTTTTTTTATTTATTTATTTTTTTTATTTCGCAGGAATCAGATCACAGCAGGTGAAGTTGCATGACTCCACCAATAAATTTTTAACATTTATATGTACATTTAAATTTGTGCCAATTAGCAGACGTCCGACTTACATTTATTTCTTTTATACTGCTGAGCAATTAGGGGTTAAGGGCCTTGCTCAGGGGCCCAGTGCTGGCAGCTTGGTGGTACTGAGAATCAGACCCTGATCTTCCAATTAGCAGTCCAACATTTTAACCACTGCCCTCCCACTTTCCCCGATTAGTAGTGATTAGTAAATAAACATCTTTTTAACAATATTTTGAATGAATCGAAATGATTTGGTAAAAAAAAAAAAAACTTAAAAGAAACGTTATTAGAACGTGTTTTGAATGGAATCATTTTTGTCGTGATGATTATTACCGTTTCAGACAAACCCTACAGATTTACATTACCAAAATTCGGGCAGACGATCTTATCTATTGCGACCTGATTCAGTTGAACGGATAAGGTTTAAGGATCTTGCTTAGGTGCTGGGAATTGAACCACTGATCTACGGTACCACTTCCCCCCATGATGTAATGTATGTTGCAGAATCAAAGGTAAAAAAATATGCCAAGAGTTTTATCCAGGGGCTTTGTTTGTAGACTCCAGGCTTTTAGCCAGAAATAAAACCCCTCTAAAAAACACGACGACTTCAGGGTGATGGAAATGCTGAGTCATTTCCGGGTACGTGTAGGTGCTCCGATTGTAGTGTGGAAATGATGAACAGTATCAGTAGTAAATAGGGGCAGTGGTAGCACAGTGCTCAAGTGTTGGATTGCGAACCTGAAGACAGCATTACCAACCTACCACTTTTGGGCCCCTGAGCAAGGCCCTTAACCCCTAATTGCCCAGTCGGTCTGGATAAGGGAATAGCAGAAATGTAAATGTAAATATCACAGGTACAACAGAAGACTTTATTATGCAGAAAAAGTCTAAAAATAGTCCTTTTAGACTAAGGGGAAATTTTGCTTAAGTTCTAAATAAACCTCTTTAATCGTCCTGCAGGGACTGAGGCAACCCTCGTGTTCCCTTCTAAATTGAGTCATACATAACCAACTCCTGCTGCAAAGCGAGAGGAAGCCTCTTTAAGACACGAAGGTCAGAGAAAAAGCTCAGCTCCCTGTAGATCCCTGACTCACTCGCCGTCGTGAGGGAGTTTATTTCAGTTCGTTCAGGTCGAAGGTGGAGTCGTAGTAAAAATGATTTCTCCTGGTAGTAAACAGAACCCGAGGGCATGTGGCGATGACTCGGGCTCAGAGCCGGCACGCTTTTTCGTTCTTTATCTACCTGACATTTTAAACAGTCGGGAAAAAAAATCACGCTTGTAGAAAATCTGGGACGTGTCGAGCATCGCAAGCGAACAGTCTTTTCGTCTTATTTTCTCGGCCCGAGCGTTTCTTTACCGCTGTATGTGTTGATTTTTTTTTCCCTCCAGGGGAAATTCCTCTGTCGATTTAGGCTGCCGTTCAAGTGGGTGTCATGTCTGAGCATCCTATTAAATTGATAACTTTGCTCCCCTGACGCTACACTTCGACATAATTACACCATCTGGCACGCTTCACTATCTACGAGATCTACGAACGATTTGTCCGCTTCTCCTAATCATGCTGGATTGTAATGTTGGTGGTAAGCATAGCATGCTGTACCTTCCTACACGTCCGCTGGGAGATGCCGGCATGGCGTCATAAAGTTGATTAATACGACTAAGCAATAAGCATCACAGTGTCTCATATCAGCAATGCGGTGTTAGGGATCATTAAACACGCTGGGACATTCTCGCATGCAGGAGTTTATTGTCCTCGTACTGGTGTCATACACTTGCTGTTCTTTGAGGAGTCGGTTATTATCTTCATCATTAGGGATTTTTTTTTGAGAAAAAACAGATACAGAGCATCAATGTGAGAATCACGCCGAAAAAGCTAAACTGAGAAGTCAAAGTTTAAGGTCCATCCCATGAGCAGAATATTAGATTAGATTAGATTAGATTCAACTTTATTGTCATTGTGCAAGGTACATGTACAGAGCCAATGAAATGCAGTTAGCATCTAACCAGAAGTGCAATAAGTGGCTTATTTACAATAAATATCAGTGTAATAAATAGGGTATGGGGATGATAATTACAGAGGTGGGGGTAAATAATGTACAGACAGAAGTATATGGATAGAGTATGGAGGTGTAACAATAGCTAGTATTAGATTGTACAAAGATGCATATGATAGGTAGTGCAAAGTACTGTATAGATTGATATAGATAGATATAGTATAGATTGTATAGATTGTGCAAGATGCATAATGATAAGGTAGTGCAAAGTACAGAAGTGGCAGTGCAGTAGTATTCAGTAATGTATATCAGCTGTTCAGTGCAGAAACAGCCACAGGAAAGAAGCTGTTTTTCAGTCTGTTTGTGCGGGCTCTGAGGCATCGGTAGCGTCTGCCTGATGGGAGGAGAGTGAACAGTCCGTGGTTGGGGTGAGAGGGATCTTTGATTATGCCTCTCGCCCTGTGCAGACAGCGTTTTTTTGTGTGTATATTGTCCAGGGTGGGTAGCTGAGTGCCGATGATTCGTTGGGCGGTTTTCACCACCCTCTGAAGGGCTGTGCGGTCTGAAGCAGTGCAGCTGCTGTACCATACTGAGATGCAGTTTGTGAGGATGCTCTCGATGGTACTGCAGTAAAAGTTCTCCAATATCCTGTTGTATATAGGGGGAAAACAGGGCCCAAGCACACCATCATGGACCCACCATCACAGGGCCCAAGCACACACAATCATGTCTATAAGCCTACCATAATTAGGGTGGTTCAGGGGTGGTTCAAATGGTTAAAAGTCCTAAGATGTTGACCAGGCAGCCCGGCGTTCGACCCCCACTGCCGCCAGTCTGCCACTGTTGGGTCCTTGAGCAAGACCCTTAATCTTTTCCAGTGGTATCGTAGTGCACCCTGTGCTCTGACCCCAACTTTCTAAGAACTTTCTTTCACTGTGTTTCACGGTTTATGTGACAAATGAAGATATTTATTTATAAAAATGTTTTGAAGTGGGAATAAAACAGGAAAAAAGAATTGTTTTTATTTGTATTAGCTATTATGACACAGACTAGCATCAGGAGGATATTGTATTCCTGAGAGATTAAAAGAGAGAGAGAGAGACGGCACATGACAGAGTCTTAGCCTCAGACAGAGTTTAGTGTTCTTCTGAAAGCTCTATACAGGATTAATGTGATCTCTGGGCTGAATTGTTAGCGCGTGCTCCGTCTCGCACTGCTCGCTAAGACGTTTCATCACATCCTGCTTTCGTGCACAATAACACCCTGACAGTTATATTTAGCCTGCAGATTTTTCCGTCGCCCTTCTCTGCACGTTCAGCGGGGTTCGAGATTTCACGCCGAACCTCCACACACCTTCATAAACACCTCTTCCAGCACCTTGCGTTGACTCAACAAAAACAAATACACCTTACGAGGGGAGGATTCAGATATAGAACCAAGTCTAACGGTTCAAGGGGTTCGGATCGGTGAAGAAAACGTCTAGGGAATTTTAGAGCAGGTTTGTCGTTTGCTAGCAGTTGTTTTTCAGTAGTTTTGGCTCATGCGAGGCGCTTGACTGTTAGTGAACAAACTGAGTGCTTGTTTGTGTAGCTATTTTTGTTTGTGTAAAACTCCTTGTCGTCTTACATGAGGTCCATAGTTTTTCTTCGCCGCCATTACTGCATTTCTTGGGTTATTGCAACGTTTCCTAATTCCAGAATAGAACAATCAGCTAGAAACCATTACTAGAAATTTACATCTCCGGCATTGGGAGACGCCTGTATAAGACAGATTTATGTTCATATCATTAAAATGACTGAGCACTTGAGGGTTAATCCCATCAAGAGTGGTGTTGAAAAATCCAAATCCATTTAATTTTCAATAAAAGAATATTCTAGGCTTTTCATTGAGACCCTAAAGAATCATAACAACTTGTAGAAAAATTTGCATCTGATGGACCCCTTTAGGACAGGACCGGGCAGGACATAAAAAGAAAGGGAAATTCTGTTGCCAGAGACTGCTTGGAGAGGAAATAAATGCAAATAAAATATAAAATTAATACATTTTATAGCCAAAAATATGAAAAATGTACAAAAAATGTGAAGAACTAAATATTTCACATTGTATGATACTTCACATGATGTGATATTGTACATATTCTGCATCAAAGATGAGCCAAAATCCTGACTAATATAAGTGACTCCTATCCTTTGAGACGATATAGTAAGAGGTTATAACAGTTATACAGGTTATAATACATGAACAATAGATTGTGACCCTGACAAGGATACAGCATGTTCATCTTATATAAAGCGTGGCAACTATAAATGCACCGGGGTATCTGGTGCTTATCACTGGCCCTTCACTTATTTCTATTCAGTAGAGGAAATCCCCTTGAGCCCGCTAGTCATTTTACATTAGTTTGAATAATATTTTTAAAAAAAATAAAGCTTTAAAAACCCTTGACAGGTTGAAGGATCCTCCTGATGGCAAGTGTACACAGAGGTGGGAGTGTAAATAATGGTACTGGAAGGTGAAGTGCAATAACGAGATGAAGGCGATGTGACAGAGCACCACATTACTGCTGGCTTCATCCAGTCTAAACAGTTAATCCAAGTGATTTATCGTCTTGAGTGGCAGCTTCTTTATAGCTAAAGACGAATCTGAAAGAGCTAATTAAACTTAGAAAACAGAGGACTCTGTAATTAAGATCACTCAGATTTTATTGGTCTAACCGGATCACACACACTTTGACCACTGTGGGGTTTTTTTTTGCTAAAAATTTCCCAAAGAAATTGGCATCAACAAAGGTTTTTGGTCCGACCAAGCAGGAGATACACCTGTTTAACCAGTTGGTTGTGGTCCTGGTGGAATATCAAGTGTGGCAAAGAATTATGGACCATCTACAAAACATTCTGGTCCTGGGGTTCTGCACATTGTAGTTCATTTTGGAAATATTTTAGAACCAATCAGATCATTATTTTAGTTGAAGTGACTGTGATGTGTTGCATTCATGACCAAGTGGAAACTGGGGAGTCAAACACCGTAAGACAGGGGTGTCCAATCACGGTCCTGGAGGGTGGGTGTCCTGCAGAGTTTAGCTCAAACCTGTAAGTTTCAAGTATACCTATAGCAAGATCTTGATTAGTTAGTTCAGGTGTGTTTGATTGGAATTGGCGCTAAATTCTGCAGGACACCAGGCCTCCAGGACCAAGTTTGGACACCCCTGCCTTAAGAGTTTCACTTATCTAGCTTCCTGTCCCAATACCAATAAATGAAAGCATTTAAAGTTGTCAGTCTAAAGAATTGCTGACATTATTAGCTGGTGGCTGTTTACAAACCGATTGATTTGACTTATGTCTGTTACACAAAGCGTAATGTTCATTGTTATCCTGTTAAACTGGCTCTTTACACAGCATGATATTTACAGAGAGATTGAAACCACAAAAAAAGGACACAGGCGCTGGAGTAGATATCGATTATTACATCTGACTCCATTTGCTTTCAATCCAATTTAATTCAGTTCTGTTATTTTTTTTGACATCTTGCATATTTTTTTTGTTGTTTGAATGAAATGTGGACATCCCGTGAAGGTTCCCCAAGACCTAACGACATGCTAGGTGCATGATGGATCTACTAACTGACCTTCTTTTCCAACCAGGAAGTCCACGTTGCAGTACGTGTAGGTCACGCCGATCTTGGTCTCCACTTGTGGTCTTTTAAGGGTTGAGTAGATCTTCCCTGGACTGCCGTCATCGGTCTGACGGAGCTTCCTCAGCCCACAGCCCATCTTTGCTGTCCTGAGTGCACGATGATCCTGTTATGAGACAGAAAAAAAATAAAAAGCAGGTGAAGCTTTGTGTTAAACCAGTTTTTGTTTTTGCTCCTGACTTGCTGGGACAGGAAGTGAGATCTGAATGAACTATGCTCTGAAAAAATCTATAAATACCAGCAGATGTGGAGATAAACGTCTTTGGGGTAACAAATGAAACATTAATTATCTGCTGACTCCAGATTTCTGTCCAGATGTTTATTTAATAAAGGGTTACTCAGTCCCTGAATACTTAAAAACTTTTAAATCCTGACCGATTATATAATAACAGAAACTTTAAAAATCTAGCCTAATGCTTGACGTACATTGTCTTACATGCTTGGCTAGGTTTTTGCAATCCTTGGGTATTGTCTTTATGTTGTACTGACGTCCTGGGGGCCGGATACTTCCCCCTATTGTACTGTACGTCTCTACACAGATGTTTGCATACAGTTTGCATGACATCAATTAAAAATTGTGCCTGAACAAGAACAATTAAAGTGTTAAAATAGCTAGTGATCCGATTTTTCGTCATTTTTAACTTCCAGCTTACAGCTTAAACAAAGCTAAGTATTTATAAATCCGAATCTAAGTACTTCATTCACAGCACAGTGTGATGCTAGTTAGCTAGTTTTATGAAAGATAAGCTAGGTGTGGAATATATTAGTGAGGCGAGAAGTATGTCCGAATTCCTAGTATTTGAAGAAACAGTAGGTGAAAAGTTACCAGATGATCTACTATTTCCTGTCAGATTTTAAAGTATGTATATAATGGAAATTTCACTATCTGATGAGCCCAAGGGAGAGAGACAACACGTCATACATGAAAATAAATAACGTCAAGTGGCTTCAAGGACTATAGAGAAAAAACACAGTTAAATTGCGACGTTGTGATGCCACCTGTCCCTTAAAATACAGAATTAACTCGTCCAGTTTTGAATTAACGCAGGGCGGTGTTTGACCCGTATTTTCGAGTTGTGCAGCATTCATGCAAACCATCCCACCCAGAGCCATTTAAAGTCAAACAAGGGGGAGGGTATTTATGCACTAATGCTCAGCAGATATGTGCTAGCAAGCAAATCAATTCAAATTCAAACTGAAGACAGTTCCTGATCCGACTCCAGCTTCAAACGGAGTTGCAAAAGTACAGACAAAATAGGAGAAATCAAATACATGTCTGGAAAGTGTAAGAAACATTTATATTCACTGTAATGCTAGTTAGCTAGCTGTATTTATGTACAGTGAATAATAACTAGCTAGCATGTTATGCTTATCTGAAGTACTGCCATGATAATAATATGCTAGCTCTTCACTTGCAAGCTTTAGCGACAGTAGCTAGCTAAAGACACGGCTAGCTAAAGACACAGCTGATGACAGGGCAGGCGATCATGCTTATGAAGACATCATGTATGTATGTATGTATGTATGTAAGATCTTATCATGTGTTTTTGTGCTAAAACACCAGCCCAAATCCAATAAAAGTCCACATAACGATTTCTGACGGTTGTTAAATAAATAATAAAATGAAGTAAATAAGCTATCGGTTCCTCTAACAGGTGAGAAAACTGGACGTTTATTTCTACCCCGTCACACTAATCAGTCCTGACAGCAGCGCGATGGCTGATTAAACGGTGAGGGAGCTGGCGACGTGAAGTGCACTTTATTATATATCCCTTCTAATGACACAGTGCGGTTATACGGCACACGGCAAATACGGTGGGCCGGCGAGGGAGGGCAAGAGCGCATGTTACGAGGTGGACGGCGTGAATTCAAAGGTAACAATCAATCAGCACAAAATCAGGAGGCCATGTTGTTCTTTAGGTGGTCGGCGGAACGTGAGCCGAGGCCAGGCACAGAGTTTAATTAGGGCCCCGGCAAGGAGCTCGGCTCGGGTAGGGCCGCCGCCGCGAGAAACAAGACGCTCTCGGTGAAGCGGGAAGGAATAGATACGTTTCATTAGATGTCGGAATAATGATGTTTCGCATTCAGCGATCATGTCTGAACTACGGGCCGCCACCAGAACGAATGAAATGAAGCACAAATCTGTGCGAGTAGGACGTTAAGGAAATTTCCAGTCGCGCGTCTCCCGGGTGAATAATCAACCATGTTTCTTTTATTTTTTTAATCATTATTCTGTTTGCTCTATCACATCCCTCCAAACAAGATTTCTTCATGATGCAGGAAACAAAGAGTAAGAGACAGACAGAGAAAGACAAAGCGTAAATGAGAAAACACAAAGACAGAGAAAAAGATAGAGATACGCCGAGACGAAGAAAGACAAAAAGAGTCTAAGTCAGAAGAACAGAGACAAAACGAGAGAGAGGGACAGAGACAAAAGCAAAGCTATTAAGAATAAAAGAAATCGAGAGAAACAGACAAATACAGAGAAGAAGATAAAATGAGAGAGAGAGAGAGAGATTGTAAGACAAAAAAAGAGAGAGAAAGATAGAGGGAGAGAGAAAGAGAGAGATGCCAAGACTGATAGAGAGAATGTGAGACAGGTAAGACGGGTGGAAGGAAAGAGGGATGGGCTATCTCTTTTAGCCAAACCATCAGAAGGCAGAGAATCTGGTAAGTGTGGCCGATTTGAATGGCTAAGGCCCGCCCAAAAGGACATATGATTGGCAGGTAAAGCAACCAATAATGTTTTGTTTTTTGCCACGTTGTGTTTATAGGCATTGAAATGTCCCTACAATAACAGACCAGTTTGCACCTGTTAACATGGATATCTTTTAAACATCATTACTTTATGCTCATTACCACCAATGTGAACACAACATTTTACGTCTTTGATGAAATGGCTTCGGACACACACGTCTACCAAAAATCCTGTACAATTGGACCAATTAGGGGACAACTTCTAAACTTCTGCTAAGTGTTCCATACGCATCAGACCTTCCCTGGGTGTGACGTACGAGTCTAAGACTAACCGAGTCCCTAGCAGCACCCTAGCATGCCTTATCCTCCAGATTGGCGGTCCTCATATACGCCAAATAATTACACAGCGAGCCGCCTGCCCCTCCTCGGCGTTTTGGGAGGAAAAACGAGAAGAAAAATAAAGAACAAAGGAGGAGAACGTCTAAAACTGCCCTGCTATGACATGCTGCTTTGCGCTGATGTTTTAACCTCTCTGAAAAACTCTCCAAGTTAAAGTTAAAGTTCTCCTATATAATTATTGGGTTGTGTGATGCTGATGGAAAAATATTCAGCGTAAATAAGAACCCATCAGAGAAAAATCACTCAATTAAAGAGGATCTGTGCTCGAATTAATGACGCACAGCTCGTCCATTGCTTTCTCTTGAACCCATCACAGTGTGTGTGCATATTCCAATTCCAATTCCATTCATTTTTCAGATACACAATTAATGAATTCATAACACATTTCATAATGAGGCAAAAAAAAATCAAGTAAATCAATTCAAAATAAAATCTAAGTAAGAATAAGGAAATAAAATGCAATTTTTTATCTGTTTTTTAATTAGTGTGTGTGTGTGTGTGTGTTCGTGTCATTGCTCCTGACAATCTAAGTAACAAGAAAAGCAAAAAGCTTTACGTTTGTAACAGGATTTCAGGAACAGTTATACCAGAGGGCGCCTCAGTTCCCATGGTTTCTCGCGATCCTGTGAACGGAATTAGCACACGCCAAATTTCAACACTAACACAGAGAGATAATCAAGCAAAAATGTTCTTTCTTTCTTTCTTTCATTTAAATTTCTACACCAAAGAAATCAAGGGTCTTGTTCAAGAACCCAGCAGAGGCTGCTCTTTGGTGGTTCTGGAAGCAGTAGTCCACCATGTTAACCACAGAGAAACCACTTCCTGTTTTTTTTTCCAATGTCTGAGGAGGTGTAAAGGTGTCTCAATGGTGTATAAACGTGATAAAGTGTGTGTTTAGACAAAATAAGCAAAAAAGTAAGCGGTGAGAGACTCTGACTCTACCAACAATGTTTATTTATTGTATAATCTGATTAAAGGGACAATCAGACCATCTGAGTCACTTGTTGTCTTCAAGAAATGATTAATAGACATTTTAATAACTAGCACTTGATTCAAAACTTTTTTTTTACATAATGTTGCTCGTTTTTCATCATGTTACACTTTATCTAGTGATCTATGCATTAATAGAGACTCAGAACAATTTTTGTACGTCGCTATGAATGAGGGCGTCTGCCAAATACTGTAAATGTGAGTTTAATTACACTCAGCCCACTTAGCATTTAGCCGTGAGAGAAGAACAGCGAGTGTGAATGACCTTTATTACTGTTCAGTGATAAACTACTCCAAGGCGCAGCTTCCTGCGCTGATGTTTTTGTCCGATCAGCAGGGAAGCCTCGCTCTGTGATACCCTGTTTGGACTGCTTGCTTCCTTCCTGTGCTTCCTGCAGCACCCTTCTTACCTGGGAAGGAGCATTGTGTGTGTGTGTGTGATGAGAAAAACAGGGCCTTTCAAAACCCCCGGTACAAACAGACAACTGAAGGAATGCTACAAGCACTGAGATGTCCTGAGGTAATCACAAAAAATACTACTTTTTTACTTGAAAGTGATGTCATCTTGACAGACTTTGAAGGACAAGTCAAAATGAGGTCAAATGTCACCTGACTGTCACATCCACGTGTGATTTTTAAACATCCTATTCCAGCTACAATATTATTAGTCGGATTAAAAACTAATGTTGAGGTGAGAATGTCTGAGGTTCAGTCGGGGTTCCAGCTCATCCCAAAAAGGTGTTTAGTTTAAAGGGGCTCTGTGAGTCGAAATCAGGGCTCTGTGCGGGACACTCTAGAGTGTCCACTCCAACCAGAAACACAGCATCCATGTCTTTATGCAGCTCAGGGGCTTTATGCACAGGGGCATTGTCATGCTGGATGGAACAGTGTTAGGTCGCTTGGAACTATCAGTAATACAGTAACTACTACACACAAGACATTCTAGAAAACCGTTTGAAGATGACACACTTATGTGTGATGTCCGCAAAACCTGTTGGCCTTTTTGACCTACTTCTTGAACCTACATTAACCGGTAAGCTTCCACCACTTCCAAATAACAACATCTGATTAAATGAACAGCATTAGAGGCTTTGCTAGAAAATGCTTCACACTTTATTGTTTCTGTTAGTCATTTTTTGAAGTATATGATGTGGGGATGTCTGTAGCTGGTGATCTTAAATAAATCACGATCTATCACTTCGTAGCAGTTTTTTTTTTCTCTCTCCTCTATCCATACGACGTTTGCATGCAAATTTTCAACCCACACATCAAAATATCGGTGTGAGCGGACAGTAAAGAGAAACGCAAGTAAATGCAATGCTGCTCATTCGCTGGAAACAAAATTGCCATTTTCTTTGAAAAAACGCAGACATTATGTCTTTAAACAGCATTCAAAAGGAACAAGAGACAAAAATCCATCTGCTCAGCATCTCCAGACCTGGCCATGACCACGCTGGGAGCCCGGCCCTGGCCGATGGGATTGCCATGGGAACCGGCCCCTTGACAACCATTTCATACAAGGCAGAATAAAAGACGACAATCTCAATCTCTCTCTCTCTCTCTCTCCCTTTTTTTCTTTTGCTCACCCCCTTTCTGTCTTTATCCCTTTTCTCCTTCCCCCCTCTCCATCATCCTATCTCTCTTTACTCCTTTTCTAATTTAGATTTAGCCAGACAAATCATTTCTTGCACCTTTGCCGCCATATTCCAGGACAGAAGGGTTTATAGGCGCAGGGTGAAGTCTATAAAACTAAGTAAATAACTCAATAAATATTAAAGACCACACAGAGACACACATAATTTTCCTTGGCCAGCATGTGAACATTCCAATAATGTGGAATAATCGTAGCATGATCTAAATTTGCTTCCCGTCAATTATTTAATAGGGCACATAGAGGTCAAGTTCGTCTTCCTCCTGTGAACAGGAAATCGGCATCATCTTCTTGAACATTACCGGATCGATTCGGCCGCAATTATCTCGACCGTGTGTTAACGAAGCAAGTCGATCTGTCGGGTATTTGAGGAATATCTTCACTGCTTTTTTACCTTCTTCTTTTCCGCTTAACCGTCATTGGCCCGTTAAACGGCTGCAGGCTCACGGCTTCCTGACACCTTTTTGCTCAAATTGCCTTTTAATATTCTGTCTCGTGACAAAGTGGCGAGGTCTGCGCCCTGGGCCTCCGTCAGCACGACAGGAAAGAGAGGAAGCTAATCTTCGCTCAAACCATGAGAGCGTAATCCATTCAAAGTGGCAGGGCGTAGCGGCGAAAGGCAGAAATTGCCATTCATCTTCCGTCAAAGCACGAGGCTAAGCCGACTCGTTTTTCTTTTGTCTTTTTTTTTTTCGGGGGGTCTCTGTGTATAAAAAGAGGCAACTTCATTTTTAGCAGGAGTGTAAGCCCGGAGTGAAGTGGAACACTGTGGGAGAACCAATGTCCTAATTACATGGGTCGTGAGAGAGATGGGGGGGTGTTTTTTGGGGGGGGGGGCACAGGAATAATGGAAAACTGTATATACTCGAAAGAGAAAGGAAAAGGTGTCAGTCATTTCAAAGAAAGCTGGTACGGTGTGACTGAGTTACAGATGCGCCAAGCCGTTGTAATTAGCTCAATTAAGCTTAATTGGGTGCAAGAGGATTCTCGGTCCTAATCGGGTTATCAAAATATTGAAGCTTTCGTCTGATCCATTAATCACACACCTTCATAAGCAAGAACATCTGCCAGCTCGTAGGTACCGGCGACTGGATTTCATTAGCAAAATCGGCAGATTCAGAAACTAACGCCGACGCTCAAAACCCAAAACAGTGCTGTGAGCTACATGCAGACAGACATACAGACGGAACAGATAGTTAATGAGTTTTTATTAACTTTAGGACTGGCGGAACAGTTGACAAAAGCTGATTCATCAAGATCTACTAGAACTTAAATTATGGGGAAAAATAGACGCATCGCTCGTACAGGAGACAATGCAGGGAATCAGAGTCGCCATTTCCAACAAAAACACTCTCAAGAAATGACGTATAAATAATATGCTTTCTCATTTACCAGCAGCTCCGGCAGGTTTAGCTTTTCACCCATAGGTCGATTTGTGTTGATTTTTTTTCAAGGGAAAATCAATGAAGGTAATTTTTTTGATTCTTCTTTTAATATCCAAAGTAGACAACGACATTACATAAATCTTAATTTAAATGCATTTGTCTCATAAAATGATTTGTTTCTATATATTTAATGCATAATGTATTAATATTTATCCAATGGATTCCAGCATATAGCAAATCCTGTACCATGAAAGGTGCTAAAACAGAATACTGCTGAATACTGAAAACATTGCCTCACAGCTCCAGGGTTTGATCATGAAATCAGGATTCCGTCTGTTTGCATTTACATTTACATTTCAAGCAGGGGCGCAGCTAGCAATTTTTGGACCTTTGAAAGAATGAAGTCGGGGCTTCTAACACACTTATTCCACACCAAACATACTATTACATTACTGCTAAAACTCTTACTGCCAATAAAACATGCCTTTTAGATGCCCCGAAGTACATGTGCCCACTCTAAGAATTCTACCCATAATTGACGGATCTTGCAGAAGATCTTTCAATCAGCAGTCTTTCAACTCCCATCATGATATGCTGATTTGCCCCCTGGTGGGATAGTGTGTACACAATGCCCTATCCAGGGTGTATCATTGCATTGCATCTGGGTTTGTTATAGATAAATAAATAGCTGTTACATCTGGCTGTTACAGGAAATGCTTCTCAGATACACCATATGACCGAAAGTTTTTGGACACTTCACCAGCATACCCATAAAAGGTTTCTACCCACATAAAACAAACTGCTGCCAGTGTCTTTGTATGTTGTAGCATGACAGTATTTCTTCACTAAAACTAAGAGAGGTAAAAACTGTGCACATAACAATGCCCCTGTGCACAAAGCCCCTGAGTTCCATGAAGACATGCTGTGTTCTGGTTGGAGTGAAAGAACGCTTATGTCCTGTACTCTGACTCAACCTCTTTAAACTGAACACCTTTGGTATGAACTGGAACCCCGACTGAACCCCAGACTTCCACACCTGATATAACTAATACTACTGTGTCTAAACGATCAAATCCCCACAGTCACATGACCCAATCTAGTAAAAAACCTGCCCAGACATCTGGATGTTATTACAGAAGGAAGAGTAAGACTAACATCTGGAATGGATTATTCGAAAAACACGTGGACCTGAGGGTGTGGTGTCCCAATATTTTTGTCTATATAGTATATCAGCGTCACCATGCAGACTGTAAATATCTGATAGCAGCTCACATGATGTTCCAGCCACAACAAGCTTTCTCTGTGCGTGTTCCCGAGACCCAGCGCGACCCAACACAGCCTTCCTCGCAGGCAGCCTCTGGAACTGATTGATGACAGTTTGCCCTCTTTTGCCCTTTTCTCTTGTTGCTTCCACTCGCCTACATTTCTCTCCCTTTTTCATTCTCTTGCCTTGTCTTCTTCCTCCATTTTCCTTTTACCCTTATTCACCCTTATTTTTTTCTAAAATACCCTTGACCTCCATTCTCTTTCTAGAAACAAGGGCAAATTCAAGACGAACAGCTTGTTAAAAGAATGATTAAAAAAAAAAGAAGACCAGTCTGGCAGTCGAGTCTCAGAGCGAGCTGCTGTCCTGGATCACGCTTTGCTCATGTGACTTGCCGGAGAACCGAATCTCTGATCTGGGAAAGGGTTATGGAGGGTGTGTGTGTTTGTGAGCGTGTGATGAAAGTTGTGAGGTTTGTGGCTTGCAATGACAGATCATCATTTGCAAGACATCATTTTGCTTCTTTTTCCTTGCACCCGATTACACACCTGCCATAAACCTGGGACGAGTTTTGGAGATAAATTCATTGGATTCATTGATTTGATTATATCTTGGACGCAGACCCGATACACTGTGTTAGTCATTTAAACTGAAATCTTTAAGACAGGATAAGGACAAGTGAAAAAAAAGATACAAGAACTATCTGAAGTTTAACCAAGTCTTCAAAAAGGCTGAGAAACATCTGGAGGATGTACGTGGAAATCTTTACCTGCTTGGTCGTCCGTGAATCCACAGGTGTGTGAAGTCTCAGTGATGGCAGAACGTCTTCTTTGCCAAGTTCTCAAACGGCATGAAGCGTGCAAAGGTCTGCAAAAAAATTCCCAAACTCCGTCCGTAAAGCTGTATTCTTCTGGAAAGCACTTTTCGTTCCGTGGCTGTGTTTTGTGCTTACGGTCCTGAGAGCTAATCGGAGATCTGAGCGGAGCACGGAAAGCTCACTGTACGTGCCTGCGTTTAGGTCATGCTCAAACTATGCCTGCGCTTGTGTTCTGCAAGCTCAAGCAAACCACATCCTCTGACATCTCTACCTCCTCGCTCCTGCTGCGCTCGCTCTCTCTCTCCCTCTCTCAATCGCTCACACACACACACATGCACACACACTCTCTAACACACGCACGCTTAGACCGCCTGAGATGACAGACCACGCTGACCCAGACGCTGATCGGCCCCTCCACCCTCGCTTCCCACTGTCTCTCTCTCTCTCGCTTTCTTTTACTCTGGTCTCTTTCAGCAGCCGTTACAGTTTCAGCCCACTGACTAAAGAATACATCTGAGAAGGAGGCACTGGGTGAGAGAGCGAAAACATGCGCCAGAGAGAGAAAGAGCAAAGGGGGGAGGAGGTGGAGGAGAGAGAAGACAGGAGGGAAATGACTGAGAGAGGAGGGGAGGTAAAAAAAAGAGGTGGGGATTTGAAGAAGGAATTTTGGGAAACACTCGAAAAAAGGAAAAAAACAGAATAAACAAACCTGGGGCAAGAAAACGTCTCTGAACATCCTCAGAAGATTGGACGTGTCGTAATAAACGTCATGCTGCAGGAAGTTCTGAAGGTGAACAACATGCATGCAAGCATGTAAACGTATACACACATCAACAAGGCGATGACCGGGGTGGGTGCGTAGGTCATGCTTCCAACCTACTAAATGCCTAAATGCATTTTTTATAAGCCCCACATGAGACCCCCTGGATCTATTATTCAGACAGATCGCTAACAGAAGGACGCCGTTACTGACAGCTAAACGGTGTATTTGACTCAGATGTGGATGGCAAGATTAGGAAACCCATGTTGCTCAGAAGCCGGAAGATACCAATTCACTTAGTTTTCCACACTCCGCCCTCATTTAAAATGGTTTCTTCCAGTTACTGATTGACTGGACACACCTAAACAGGTAATCAGCTAGTTGTTCAGAATACTTGTAGACCACAATGCCTAGTTTGTCTTCGAGTTTGCTAGTCGGTTGGTGGAAGCTCATTGTTTAAGGTGTTAGACTGCTAACCAGAAGATTATAGGTTCCATTACCAGCAGCACCAAATTAACCCTGATGGGTCTCTAAGCATTACCTGGTTAGAAAAAATGAAATAAATGTTAGTCGCTCTGGATAAGAGCATCTGCCAAATGCTGTAAATGTCAGTTGCTAATGTCGGATCCGCAGCAAAGGTATGTAATGTAGCATGTTTTCACCACGCATTTGTCCTTTCACCATAGCTTAGCTTTTTACACCTTTTACTTGACAGCGTTTCTGTTTTTCGACTGTAGGTTTAATTTTCGACTGTAGGTTTAATTTTTTTTCTTTTTATTTAAATCAGATGCCATAAAACAAACACTATTTTTACTCCACCTGCTTCCACATAATAGTCAGTCAAACTCTTTCCTTTAGCTACGGTTTATGTTTCGTTAAGCTAACGTGAATTAAGCAGTCCTTGTGCTACGGTTAATGATTAGTAGGCAGATTGACCAACGTTTGTATACATGATTGACTATCGGTGGGGTCAAAAGGCGGGACTTAAGAGAGAGAGGTAAAATCAATGCCATCAACCCAAGCAGCCCCCCCTGTCCAAATTGTAGACCATTCACAGATTGTTCCAAACCACTAAAGAAAGAAACTTGATTAGGTCTTTCCAATGTCTCACAGTACCTAATAATGACACTGTACCAACGCTAATTTACAGAATATCTAAATAAACGTCAACACAGCAGTGTTTGTGTTTCTAATAGTCAAACAATCAGATTGAAACACCTACAGAAGCTACAGTTACTATCCAGCGTCAGTCAATAAAACAGAAATGATAGCAAGATGATTATCTGGCTCTAGCACGTGTCCTTCACAGAGTGTCTGAGGATAACGAGAGGATGATGATCTCCCAGAGAGTAATTACAGGTAATCATGCAACAATCCATCACTCAGAAAAGAGCACGGCTTGTTGTGCTAATTTTGAGTGAAAGCTTGCTAGAATGCTATGGTATGTTAGTATGTGTAAGTTGGTGTAGGTTAGCAGGTTAGGTTGTTTTGCTAATCAAACAAATGCTAATCATATTGATAAAAAAATTTGGTGAACATGGAATACAAAAAAATTAGGAAGAAAACTGACATAAAAACAGGCTAATTCAAATGAAAAGTATTGAATTATGGACACGCTAATCACCTACATTAGTTTAGTAAATTGGAGATGCTCCACAAAATGTATTTGTTGATAAGATGAGGAATGTCATCATCACTGTAGTGTTATTATGCACTATACATCTATGGACCGGATTCCTGCTGACTTGACTTTTGTGGAGGTTTAAGTTAAAACATATCGTCACACATTGCTCATTATGTAAATAGAAAAAATGAATAAACTAATTTTTAGGAATAAATAAATGAATAAATCAGATTTGCATTAGTTTGTGAAAATAATAGGGTCGTATTTATAAGTACTGGGTTCTTTGGCGTACATGCTAAAAAGCCTGATGCCCTACTGCCCCCTGGTGTAAGAGCAGCAACAGGACTCAATACTGTAATTCAAGGCTGAATAGGTATAAAACATCAAGGCTAACGTGCTTCCAAATGGAATCAGATGTTTTATAAGAAAACAGGCGGCCCTTCGCCCTTTCAGAGACGGCTGGGATATAATCCAGCAGATCCCTGTGACCCTAAATTAGGAAATAAGCGGGTATAGAAGATGAATGAATGAATTCAATACATTTATTTCAGTAAGCATTTTATTCTTTTGTCTGGTCAGGTTTAATGCAACACTACAGCACAAAAATCCTCCCTGGGCCGTCACTATAGCCTCATATTTCCCACTTGATAGTCAACAATCCACTATCCACCCAGCAAGGACCAAGAATGAACCAGTGTCTACACCTGGATCTGTTTCAGGGTGCAATAGGAAAATGCTAACTGTAGCCTGATAGCTCTGAAATTGTAGATCCCACCCTTCCTGAAAATCACTGTCCAAAGTGACACCAACCAGAGACGACATTACTACAATACATCATATGTCATAACTTTTTAAAACAGTTAGTAACAGTACTAAAACACTGCTGCTAAAGTTGCGCTAATTCATAAAGTGACACAAATGACAAAATGCCCCTGGTAGTCGACTCCCATCCACCATCTTTAAAGTCTCAGGTGTGCCCTTATATGATTTTCTGCCTCTTCTACACGGTGGCTATAAACAGCAAATTTATGACTACCAGAACTTGGCAACCCATGCTCCTTTATTTTCTATCCCTTCGCTACCCACTGAGTCATTATCTGGGTCAGGTTTTTTTTTTAATCACTGGGAAGATACCAATTCATGGTCGTCCCCTACTACATCCTCATCTGAGGTGTTTATAATGGTTAAGGTATTGGGCTGCTAATTGGAAATAGGGTTCAATTCCGAGTACCACCAAGTTACCACAGTTGGGCCTCTGAGCAAGGCTCCTAAATGCTTAGTTGTATAAAAAAATTAAATAAAATGTAAGTTGCTCTGGATAAGGATGTCTTCTAATTGACTGAACAGACCTGATCGAGTAACTAGAACTGGTAAGGTAAGAAATCGGTGAAAAACAAGCAAGACAAAGGACTTTCGGATGTGTGGGTTGCCAATCCTGGTTGGCCGTTAGGGCTTGGTTAAAGCAGGTTTTCAAATCATTTTCGAAAGTCTACAAATCACCTAATCGCCTGATGCTGGATGTCTACATATTAGAATTTATAAGATCTGGATGAGTAAAAGTGAGTTTATGAATAAAATTCAAGAAAATAAGAAAGGTCTTGCTTGTTCTTGCTTCCGTAATTAGGAGTTAAATCGAATAAAACTCGGATCAAGCGTTCAATCCATTGCTCATTTCTGTGCAAATGAACTATTGTGATTATGTCATGAAGCCAAAGCTGTAAGCTTTATACTGTTAAGCAAGGTTAGCGCCTGCCGCCCGACGGGAAGGAGATATGAATCGAGGACGTGGAGATTTTCTATAAAATGTTGTTATTCCTGCAGGGGATTTAAAGCAAGGATTAACTGCTGACCTTGAAAATCAAACATAAACCTTCACCGGTGACCAAAAGACAGAATGACTATTTATATGATAATGGAGAAGGAAAGCGATGTCATGTTGCCGTTGAACATATCAGTGCGTCTATTCTGATTCCTGAATTGAGTTTTTTTTTTTTTTTTTTTTTATGACATCAAACATGTAATCGACTTGAAAAATGGCCACTGTGGCTTTTGTCAGATGATGCATGAAGTTTAACCATAGACACAGACAAAAGGATTCGGTAAACTGGTGTCCGAAACTTTTTATATACCAGAGGATTTAAAATCTTTATTATTCTAGGACAATAGAGAATGCACAATTTGATGTACACTTACAGTATGTAAACATAAGTTATATAAATTTGCATATACATTTTCCCAAATTCCTTTAATTGTAGGATAAATAGACAGCCAATAATTAAACTTTGTACTTCAACTCATTGGTTATTATCTTATTTTTAATCAAACACTTTGCTGAAAGAAAGTGAGCCGAGAAAACATTTCCCACATCATTACACCACCTCCACCAGCCTGCACTGTTCACCAGGCAAATTGCGTCTATGGTCCATCAAACAAGGCTTATTTTTTTTTACCAGTCTTTAAGATGTACTGGTTATCAAGTTTATACAGACTGGTTATTATCAATTATTTGCCTTTTTATACTCGCCTAGGCAATGATTTACTTTTCTCCTGGCTAATCTAGCTTGCAAAAGAAATGGTTCTGTAAGTAACAGATATAACCTCTGCACTTAGACTTTCCCTTCATATGCCAAGAATGATTAGATGTGATTATTTACTTTACCACGAGAACCTGCTCCGTGTACCTGACACCGTTTTCTGAATCGAACCTGTTCTGATGGGAACAGGTACACCGTGTGCCTGGAACAAATGTTTTCTAGGTGTAAACAGTGAGCATATCAGGAAGTCTAGTTGGATATGATACAGACACTGAAGCATAACAGCCATGAAATTATTATCTGTCTGTCCACTCTTCTATGGTTGGCAAGAACCGGGCCTCCCTCTGCTATTACACCAGATTTTATTGCTGATCTATATAGAGCATATAGCTGCTTAAGCTGTAAGTGGGTGTGTCTTGTCCTTGATTGTTTTTGAACATGTTGCAAGTTGTTGTTGCTTTATTAATTTAGCCTCAATAATAAAAAAAGTTATATTAATATGTGTATGTGGTTTACAGTTGCTGGCAGGAGGCTCTGAATGAAAGCCCATGGTACTTCACTGCTAACAACAAAAGACATCATGTTCATGGACAATTACATCTGCAAACATTTGCGTGCTAAGACGATCCCACCGCTCTGTCAATATGTCCTGACTTACATATAAAACTCACGACACACACTTATCATCATATTAAAGCAATTTAAAAGTGCAGTAGGACATCTTGGAATCTGTATGCCCCACCCTCGTTGACCAAAGCGGCGCCTCCTCAACAAACGAACGCTCACAAATCTAGACGACATCACTACAATACATCATGTGTCATTCACCAGTAAGAAAACTCTACAGTGCAGTAAGTACCAGTACTAAAATATCAAACGTAAAAATACCCCATTACAAGCTGCTGCTGGGGTTGAACGAATTCTTAAAGATGCACAAAATACATAGATGTAAGTGGGCCGATTAGTCGGATTTGGCACCAATGGCTAATCAAGTGCAGTGGTGGCTCAAATGGTTAATGTGCTGGGTTGCTGATCTGGAGACCAGGAAGACCTGGATTCAAGCCCCACCACCACCACGCAGTTGATCTGAAGACCTGGGTTCAAGCCCCACCAGCTGTTGCTCTGAAGACCAGTAAAACCGGCAAGCCAACCACTGTTGGGTCCTTGAGCCCTTAACCCTTTCTACTCCAGGGGCACTGTATCATAGCTGACCCTGCACTCTGACGCCAACCTACTAAGATGGGATACGCGGAAAAAAGAATTTCACTGTGCTGTAAAAAAGTATACGTGACAAAATAAAGGCATCAGGACTCAAAAATCATGTTTTTCACTACAAAAAATATTTTGTTATTTTAATAACTAATCATTAAAATAGAAGCAGAAGGGACAGGACTATAGCTAATCTGTGTATAGCGTTAGTGTGAATATTTAAAAATACACAACTTTAAGCATGATTGTTTTATTTTATCTAAAAATGACTGATGGAATTATGAAATAACACAAATGAACTGATCAAATATTAATACAGCCCCTTTTTTGTTTCAGTTTAAATGCACGTCTATTAGGCTGCATTTACACTGCACATATCATGTGACCCAATTCTGATTTTTTTTTCCTCCAATGTGATACACATCAGATTTGAGCACATGGGTTCTGATATTATCAGATTGGATTCAGGTCTCATTTGTATATGGTAATAAATCAGATATGAATCAGATACGTGCATTAACGTCTGCTGTGTAAGCAGACAAATTGGATTTTCACCTGCAATATAAGTCAAACATCACTTAATTGCGTGACGTCCACTTAAGGGTTAAGCATAAGAGACTCTTATCCAGAGTGACGTACATTTATCTCTTTTATACAACTGACAAATTGGTGGTTACTGGCCTTAATTCATGTTCTCTAATTTTGGGGTTAAAACTGGAGACTGACACCAAACTTTGTTTTGGACTCTTTATTCAGATTTTTTTTAAAGAAGGTGAAAAGCTGGATGGACACGAAGACATAAGTAAGTGTTTAAGAACTTTAAAGCTCATTGGTAAAGGTGTTGGGCTTAGCAATTAGAAGATCATGGGTTTGATATCCAGACCTTAAAATCTGCCACTGCTGGGCCCTTCAGCAAGGCCCTTAACTGCTCAGTTTAATTATTTAAACAAATTCGATAAAAGTTTTGTAAGTAGCTCTGAATATGTAATAATAAAAAAGAACAATACACTGTATTGATCTCTAACCAGACCACCAATGATCCAGAAAAACATTGGTGGTCTGGGGGTGGGCAAAAATGCCAAATACCCCATCACATTTCTTCAAATCTGACTTAGGGACATACGTCACTATAGAAATGCTACTTATCCTAACATAAGCTTGTTATCTACATTAGTGATAAGCTTGTTATCTACATTATATTAAGTACTGTATATCTCGTAATCTAAACGTAACTGCGATACTGCAGAGTCGCATGTGTTTGCTTGGCACGTTTGACAAATACTTTTTTAAAGGTGGAATTAACCCTCGAGAACAAACCGCTGATTGATGTAGCAATTAAAATAAAGCAAAAGTACGGATGAACAATTACACTGCTGATTGTTAATGATGGTGGGATTAAAAGTAAAAGATAAACTCAGCACGTTATGCCAGATTAACTGCAACGAGTATATACACGCATGGCGTGAATGCAATGACCGTCATCAATCATCCTGGGTGTAACTCGCCGTTTTTATAGTCGAGTGCATTTGTTGGTTCTTTAGCAAGCCTAATCCGTTCACTTAAACCGGTTAATACAAGGACTGGTTTCGCTCCCACAAATTATTTGCTATATTTCTCGCCTGTTGTTTGCCCACTGGAGCCACAGGGTTGTGGCACTCAGGGTGGGTCAGCTGAATGTCATTTACATGTCGAGTCAGCATGCGACACTGCGCTTATAAAAAGCAGCACAGAAAGAACAGACGGCAATTCCGACATCGAACATCAGCAGGTATGAATATCACTAAATTAACTGCTTTTACTGTTCATATTAAAGAAGTAAGTTTTTTTTAGTTTTTTAAGTTTAATATAGAGTTTATTTAGAAATAAGAAATATTTTATTATTATAATAAGTGATTTCTGGTTTATATATAACGTTAAAAAGTCACATGTTTATTTATTAGCATTGGTTTTTTTTTAAGTTTTTAAGTTGTTTACAGGTCAAAACTTAATTTTCGGTTTGGCTTTTTTTTTCTGTGTACCTACATTGTTGGCAGTCTGTAGAGTGTTAGATAAAATATGTAAAAATATTGTAATCATAGGGCAGCACAGTAGCTTAGTATGGTTGCCTTACAGCGACAAAATTCCTGGGTTCGATTCCCAGGCAGGGCACCCTGGTCAGGTTTCCAGTCCATCACATGGCCACTCACACACTCACACACACTCCTATGGGCAATTTATAATCGCCAATCAATCTAAAATACATGTTTTTAGACTGTGTGAGGAACCCGGAGTAAACCCACAAGGAGAACATCCAAACTCCCCACAGAAAGACCCCTGCAGGGGAATCGAACCCGGGACCTTCTTGTTGTGAGGCAATGCTATGTCACCATGCTGCCTAGAACAAGCTTTTTACACGTATATTTGTTTTTAGTTCAGAACGACGCATGCATAATGCATACATTAGCCATGTACCGTATGTTCTATGATGTACTAGAAATCAAGAATTATATATCTATAGTTATATATCTATATATCTATATTTTCTCTGCTAATTAAATCACCCTATTAAACACCTATATTATAATATATATTATATTGTTTGTAAATCATCCCAATCCAAAATATATGCATTAAACACTTAAAAGGCATAACGAGCTACCCAACTGCAGGCTGTGACTAACGTACTAAGAATTAGTTATAATTGATGCTAATGAGGTCTATTATAGGGAAAGGCCATTTTCAGTTACTCAATTACATCATTAAGTCATAATTTTAGCCAAGCCCAAAAAAAAACCACCCTGACCAATATAATAATATATATTATACTATAATATATTAAACTTCTACTTGTTTCATACAACACGGTAGTGTATGTAATATAGTATATATTAAATTATATATTATAGTAAATTATACATTTAAAGTAATTTTTTATTTTTATTCTCTTCTGGAGTTTGACCATCGGCAAAATGCTTCTCTGGAGTGTGTGTTTGCTCACCTTGCTTCATGTGGGTGCTACCTGCAGTGTGGTATGTACAGCCGAAACAATACATTTATTCATGATAACAATTAAGCGACACATAAGATACAACATGACAAGAAAAAAAAAACACACCAAAAAGTCTGCCTGAATTAGTTTAATTTTTTTTGATAATTTTGTGCTCGTGTAACTTTAAATAAAAATTATTTTTCAATAATTAAAAAAATTCTGTTCTTTTTCCTACTCTCTTCCTGTAACTCGTCGGTCCGTGATCTTAACAGCCAGGTAAGCGCTAATCCTTCTACAATTAACCCTCTAATATAACACAAGTTTATACTCCAACTGTTTATAGTCATCGTTTCAGACAGTCGATATTTTTATTTATAGGATTTGTGATTTTCCATGTTTTAAAGTTGCATGAGGAAATGAATGGAATAAAGTGTAACACATACTGTAGGTGGGGCGTGTGCAGGCCTAGCAATGTAGAATCATCTTACACGAAAAAAACCCCCAACAAATTAAAAGCTTGCTTCTGAGTCAACATCCGTACTTATAAGTGACTTCTACAGGAGTGGACGAGGAAGTCGAGGAAGCGTTCGAATTTAATACTGACGTCATCGGAAATGACTTTCAAACATAATTACATAGGAAATAAATAGTTATGGTTATAAAGGGTTAAGAAAATTTAGGGATAACAGATGGATGGTTAAGAGAATAAAGGGTTAAGAAAATTTAGGGTTAAAAAAGTCAATAGTTAAGGGAATAAAAAATTAAGAAGATTTAGGGTTTAAGGGATAAATAGTTAAGGGAATAAAGGGTTAAGAAAATGTAGCATTAAGGCAATACATGGTTAAGGTAATAAGAGTTTAAGAAAATTTTGCGTTGAAGAAATAAATGGTTTAGGAAATAAAGGGTTAAAAGAATAAAGAGTTAAGGGAATGAAAAATTAAGAAGATTTAGGGTTAAGGGAATAAAGGGTTAAGAAAATGAATGATTAAAGAAATAAAGGGTTAAGGGAATAAAGGGTTAAGAAAATTAAGAGTTAAATGAATAAATGGTTAAGAAATTTAAGGGTTAAAAGAAATAAAAGATTAGGGAAATAAAGTGTCAAGGGGATAAAGGGTTAAGGGGAATGAAAGGGTAGGGGAATAAAGGGGTAAACCTCCTTCTTGGTTGGTCATAAATCGATTAAAATGCATCAGAGGGAAGCAGATATCTCATCTTTACCCTGGAGTTGGTTTACTCTTCGCCTGTGATGTAATGCAAATGCTATTTTTACAGCAAGTTTACACTGCATGTAAAGTCATTGTTTTTCAACCATCACTTTTGCACGTCTGCGTGTGTGACAGCTGCGATCTGTACAAACCTGACGACGGTGCAGGACGAGATCGTCAACATTCACAACAAGTTTCGGCGAGAAGTCGTTCCCACCGCCAGCAACATGCTCAAGATGGTAAAGTAAACTATGGCGTGTAATTATACAAATAAAAGTATCGGGACACCCGACCTGTGGACCTGCTATACTCACCTCCAGAAATCGGGTCATGTGACTGTGTAGATTTGATCATTTGGTTGTAATAGTATTAATGAGATCAGACACTAATGTTGAGGTGAGAAGGTCTGGGGTTCACTTGGGGTTCCAGTTCATCCCAGTGGGGTTGAGTCAGAGTCAGGGATCTGTACAGGACAGGAGAGTTCTACACCAATCAGAACACAGCATGTCTTTATGAACATCAGGTGCTTTGTGCACAGGGGTATTGTCAAGGTTTGGGTATCTTAGTTCCAGTGTAGGAGGAGTTCTGAAAATACTTTTATTTAATTTGCTTCATTGAGCAGCCTTGATTTTCTTGTCCTGTTCCTGAAACCAGTTTCTCTCTTGCAGAAGTGGAACAATGAAGTGGCGGCGTCGGCTCAACGTTGGGCGGACACCTGCGCAATGAATCACGGTCCAGACAGCAGCCGCATGCTCGGATGTAAGCCGACCGTCTTTGCTTACTTTGTTTACATAATCTAAATAGAAATCACTTGAACTGATTAATCTAATCCCCTCTTTATTACTCAAGTTTATGTAAGCATTATTCATAGCATGGATAAAGGTTACTCGGAGGTCAAACTCGAGTGTTTCGGTTTCAATGAGCTTACGCTGCAGCGCCGAACGTGATGAATTGGGAATATATATCAAGTCGACACTTGTTCCAGCAGAGCGTTGGGACAAATTACTTAACGCCCGAAGAGAAGGAACGTAATTGGGAGCTGATGTGAGGGAAAAAAAACGCCTATAGACGGAATGCCGAGTGCACTTTTATAAATGCTAACACGTTAAACGGAAGGTGTTTTAGTTTTTATGACAACAGTTTTGATCAGATAATAATCACTTCTAAAGTAACGAACTAACTTAACTCATTAAATTAATAAAATAAACATTAATACTGGGTAATAATGGTAGGTCAGCGATTAAGGTGTTGGACTGCTTAGCAATTTCCAGCACCACCATGTTGCCACTGCTGGGCCCCTGAGCAAGGCCCCTAAGTCTCAATAAGTTACGTAAGTTACTCAATAACGTATCCGACAAATGCCTTTAAAGGTGATACTTCAACAAGGGTTTTTTTCAAGGATGACAAAAATAGAAGAAACAGAGAAAAAGAAAATTTGTTTCGCAGATTTTCCACAACGTTATAATGAAACTACAACGTAGAAAAATTTTGTTAATTCATTATGAATCGTTATTAGTAGAGAAATAAAACACCGGGGGGGGGGGGGAATGGGTGCTTTAACAGGAAAATAACACTGATGTGGTGCCGCCAGAGCTGGTTTTAAGATTTGTAGTAGCGCAGTGGTTAAGGTGTTGGGCTGCTAATCAGAAGATTGGGGTTTCATTTCCAGCACCACCAAGTTACCATTGCTGGGCCGCTGAGCAAGGCCCTTACCACCAATCGCTCAGTATAAATGAAAAAAAATGGATAAGGTTGTCTACCAAATGCTGGAAATGTAAATGAAATGTAAATTTTGGGCACCCACGCATTTTGGGGGCCCCCCAGGAACCCATCTTGTTAGCAGTAACAGTGCGGAATGGGTGTGGTCGGTTGCTCAACCTCATACATTGGGCCCAAAACTAAACAGTGACATCACCACAGCACCTCACGGTTAATTCTTTTCTTATACAGCACTTACCTGAGTGATTCATTTCCTACACACTACTAAAAAAACGCTCTTATCTTCTTTCTTTTTTTCTCTCTATGCAGCCTATCAAATGGGGGAAAATCTGGCACAAAGCTCTTACATGATGCCATGGACTGATGTTGTGGCAATGTGGCAGGCAGAAGTAGCCAATTATCAGTACCCCACAGGGTCAATCAACGGGAAAGTGGTCGGCCATTACACGCAGGTGGGGTAGTCTTCCGTTAAAGTTCTGCTCTTATCTGTCTTCACTGCTCGGGGACAAGGACAACAATTGGGAAAATACACTATACATCTAAAAATACTGGAACAGATGTTAGTCTCAATCTTTCTCCTATAATTACCTCCACACTTCTGGAAAGTCTTCCCACTAGATTGGGTTATGTGACTGTGCGGATTAGATTTTTCGGTTGTAATAATAATAATGAGATCAGGCACTAATGTTGAGGTGAGGAGGTCTTGGGTTCAGTCGGGGTTCCAGTTTATCCCGCGGTGGGGTTGAGTCAGAATCAGGGATCTGTACAGAAAACCAATCAGAACACAACATAATAAGTAATAATATATTTAATTAGCGTTTTATGTTGTGAAATCCAACTAATTTCTTAATACTTTTTTAAAGTTATATTTTGAGGCATTTTGCCTTTATTAATAACAGATGAGGCTTGGGGAATGGGAGGAGGTGGGGGACCAGGGGGGGCCTGAGTTGGAATCAAACCCAGGTTGTTGGCGCACAACAATAACCCACTACACCACGGCACCAGCTATTTCTTCATTTTTTTGCATTACTATATGCAAGTTATTACTGTTGGGGCCCCTGAGCAAGGCCCTTAACCCCTAATTTCTCAGCTGTATAAATGAAAGTAATGAAAGTCATAGATGCCAAATGCCAGAACTGGAAATGGTGGAGGTTTTTTTTAACCTTAAGGTTGGAAGGAAATCTTAATTTTTAGCATGATGTCAAAATGCCCTAAAGCTGCAGGTTTTTCACCACATCATAAGAAAAACCCCACATACTTACTGATTCGTCAATTTATTATTCACTTTACAAATAAATCTGAACAAAGACGTGTTCCAAATGCTGTAAATGTGAATGTAATATATGCGTGTAATTATTGTGTGTTATTTGAATCACGCTGTGTGAAATCAATCAATGATCTCGGTGTCGCGTTTCTTATCCAAGGTGGTCTGGTTCGGCTCGTACGAGGTCGGCTGCGGCGTGGCCAAATGCGGGGGCATGTATTTTTACGACTGCCAGTACTTCAGAGCGTACGTATCTGATTAACATGTTGGAGCGTTTCACCTGAAACGGTTGGTCCGAAATCAGTGTGTTTGTCTTTTGCAAACAGAGGGAATTATAAAGGCGTGGCTCCGTATTCGCTGGGAGAACCCTGCTCTGCCTGTCCAAATGACTGTGACAACAAACTATGCAGTAAGTAACCTGCAGCTACTAAAACAAAAAGTTACACCAGATCAACAGATTGGGATTTGATATATATACATATATATATATATCATATATATATATATATATCTATATATATATATATATATATATACTGTATGTGTTAAAAGTGGTAACTTTTTTTTTTTTTTTTTTAGCCAATCCTTGCACTTACGTTAACGCCTACACTAACTGCCCCCAGCTGTTTAAAATCGTGGGCTCATGTAACGACTTCATAACGAAATGGTGCCCGGCTCTGTGCTACTGTCAAGGAAAGATTGTTCCAGCTAATTAGAAAAAGAAGAATCTTCCAGATTCGCCGGTAATGATTTAGAACCTTATGACCTAATAATAATAACAACAACTCCAGCAATCAGAAATTGCTGACCTAGTTTGCATTACTTTGGCGTACAGGCCTAATAAAAAACTGTTTGCTTTACAATAAAGTCTCTGGCGAGTCAATAAACACTCGCGCACACAAGAAGGAACAACCCACTCTATAAATCTTGTAAAGATCTTTAGAAATAAAAGTTTCCTAAGCAATGTCCAACATTTGTCGTGTATTTTATTCATGGTCTTCTTCGCTTCATGGTTTTCTTCATTTCATTCTTGTTTTATCTATTTCTAAAGATATCGAGTGGCACTTTAGTGTTTTTTTAGCATTTGGATTTGACTTTATCTGCTCATTTGAGAGTAATTGAGCTTTATTACAATTTTATAGTAATCTTCATGTCAGTGCTGCCTCGCTCTCGTAGCTGGTTTCCAGGAAATACAAATTGCCAACCGCTAAAAACAAATAAACAATAATTTCTCTTTTAGATGTGTGAAAGAATTTGTGTCTACGTCATAAGTAACATTTTGTTCGTGGGGAAAGCTGGTTATTACTATATAATTAGGGTGTAATAATAATGCAGTACAGCAGACAGCCAGTAGATGTCACTGTTGCACAATTATAAGAATTTCTTATATTAAAATCTGATGCCATCAGTGTGTGTCGACCGAAAAAGACTTTTTATGTAATGTATAAAAAAAAAGTTATACTTAAATGACATCTTATTTGGAAAAATCCCGTCCATCTTACTAACAAAATACATGTCGCAAAAACAATTTATTTAACTGAATCTGGGAAATAAGACTTTATATACTAACATGTTGAACCAAAACAACATTAAATGTACGTTGTTGTTTTTTCTTTACATTTTAGATTGTTATGGGTCACCATCACTATGGGTAATCTAAGAACTTTTAGTTTACGGAAATAATTAGTCCATATTTCCCAGTGAGACTTTATATATTAACATGTTAAATTAGGAAAAAAAAGAATATAAGAACTTTTAGCTCACAGAATGCATTAATCCAATACTTTGATACAATGATTTTTAAGATGAAGAGCAAAATGTAAAATGTTGTGCTATAGCGCCACCCCCAGGCCGTGCAGGTGGAAAAAAGATTTTAAAAAGTACAATAAGACAAAATAAACTAAAGATGGGAATAAAACTAGTAGTAGAAGTATTAGTATAATATATAAAAATAATTAAAATAAATTATTTGTGAATGGGCCCTTTAAACAGACACCACTGTAACACCGTTGGGATGCGATCTCAGATTAATAAATATCATGGTAATCCAAAGGAAATCCTTTATTATGCTTCTAACATGGCTACCAAACTACCAAATCTTCTAAATCAACTAGTTTCAAAAAGGCACATAACCGTCTACAACCTTTGTCCATTCTTATTGGCTAACCCGTTTTCACGCAGCCAATCCGCGTTCTTGAAATCCCTAAAAGGGCGGGATTAAAATCGCACACTTACGTACTATCTAGTATGTCTAAATAGACCGCTGCGTATGTACCGGTTTCCATGACTACGTTCATTCTTGCATACTAGCGTACCAAATAGTATGAAAAATAGTACAACGCTTTTGGTAGAGTATTGGGACATACTTTTTTTTTCAGTGAGTAAGACACACTGACATTTTTGGACGTGTCCAAACTTTTCATGTTGACAGACTGAATGCGTCTGGGGTGTGTGAAGAGCAAAAAGAAAGAAAGAGAGAAAGAAAAGAGGGATTTTTACACACATTTTCAAGGTAGGCAGCGGTTTAAGGTTAGGAAGTTAAAGGTGTTGCACAAAATCTTAAAAAATAAAGCCGGACTTGCTGAAATTTGCGTGGTTTAAATACGGTAATATTAAGCAAGAAAACTAGTAATATACGTAATACACGTAATAAACACGCAACCGTTTTTAGGGGTTTATTTCCTGGTAAGAATGTTTTTTGTTGCTAACTGTTTCTTAGATAGGAAAAATATATATGTTTTATTATATATATATATATATATAAAAATATATTTTAAATATATTGTTAGAATTATTTGCTACAATAATTTGCTTTTATAACTAACTAAAAGATAGCTATAGCGTTGTTTTGTGTTCCAACCGTCGTGTCAGTTTTCGTTAGCCAAGTAGCTAATTAACGGAATTACCTCAGGCGGCGTTTTTCTGTTTCATATTTATTTCATAAATTATAGTGTTTTAAAATAAATAAATAAACATAGTGGAGAAAATGGTGTATGAATAATAAATACGATTATATTTGGTTAGTTAATTACGAGTTTTGTGAGAGGGTTTATGGTAAAATAGTTTAGTCGATTCTGTGTAAAAGCGGGATGATGATAATGCGCTGTTAATTCAGTAGATGGCGGTGTTACGGAGGGCTGTGCCCTCATCCTGGATGTGATGCTGAAACAATAAGACTCACAGCACCACCGCCACCGCTACCAAAAAAAAAAAAACATCGTGTGCATGGAGTCCAGATGTGGCCGCCCGCGCCAGAGGTTGCTCCCGTTAACGCCGGTGACAGTGAGCACCGTTAACGCGCCCCGGTAGACAAATCGGATCAGTGCCGTCTCGATCCCGCACAGAACACCGTGTCAGACTCAGAGGCAGCCCGCGTTCATGGCGGAGTTCACGGAGAAACCAGGAAGCGGCGGCGGCGACGCAGTCCCACAGCACGAGACCACGGAATCGGTATCGAACGGAGACTGTGGACTTGCACAAGAACCGGTGGGATCCACCGGGACGGAAAACGCACTAGACAGTAAACCGGGAATACCCCGCAAGGCCAGCATCATCAAGGTGGGTACATGCCGTGCCATTTTGCTTCGGTTTGGGGTTTTCTTTTGGTTTAGATTAAGTCTGAAGCCTTGGTTAAGGTGTTACACTGCTGATCTGAAGACCATAGGTTCAATTCCCAGAATGCCTAACATGGGGCCCCTGAGAACGGCCCCTAAACTCTCATCTGCTCAGTTGGATTTATGTAAGACAGTCTGGATGGGGCGACTAGCCAATAACTGCCCGATAAATGTCCTTGTAATAGTGATTAAGGAAAAAATCGCAGGTTTCAATCGCAGGACCACCTGCAAGAAACGCGAGTTGCTCTGAAAAGTTGCATCTTCCGAATGCCAGAAATCTCCATATCACAGTGTGTGTGTGTGTGTGTGTGTGTGTGTGTGTGTCATTATCGTATTATTAATGGTTCTGTCTCAAGCTCATGTGAGCGTGTAGAATTTTATCAATTCACATCAGACCAAAGAAAATTTCTTCGACCCGCATGCGTCATCGTGATTGAACGTCATAGCCGTGCTTTCGCCATCACACCTAGCGGGCGTTCGTCATTGGCTGGTCGGAATACTGCTTCATTGATCGTATGACCTCATGCATTCGAACAGTCACCATTCAAAACTCCTCATTGATAACACTGTCTCATCCTGTGGCGTTTTTCCGAACAGGACATTTTTCCCTTCTGGACATTTTTTTTCAGCACATTTCGGGAATCAATCCTGGACACACGTTCTAAAGCGATTAATCGTAATTCCTCTCCCCCGACATCGGAACTGAAGCGCATCTCGATAACGAGTTTATAATCTGTGTGTTAAGTCAGCACTAATCATCCTTTCACATCAGTGAACGCACGTCACTCGCCATTATCAGTATTAATATTTACTTAGGTGTCTTTGCAGAAAATTTAGAAACGGTTCACAGCACCAAAATGTCACAGGCTGCAGTAAAACAGGCGTCTGTCTGACCAGAAGCCCGAGAGGTCAGACTGTGTCTGTAATCAAATTATATCAAAAGTAGTGTTGGGATGATGATGAAATTTTACCAACATTGATACCAGCATCACCCCGTAGGGCCGTCTTAACGGTGTGTTATTGGGGGGGGGGGTTGGTTATTTTAACTTTCTTCGCTTTAATTAGATTTAATTATAAACGCCTGTGCGCATTTTGGAATTAGCAGCTTTCGAATTACCTGCAGCCGAACGGGAAATAAAGACAAACTCGTTTATATTAAACACAACTTTTATTAACACAATAACACACCTGATAAATGAAATAGGATTCCTGCTGCTTATCTGTGATGTAATAATGAAAGATCTTTTTTTCTAACTTTAAATAAATATTTAATGAAAAAAGCAAAACGACAAGCGGCATAATCGGTGTTGCAATTTAACACCAGTGACACCGTCAACATCGACTATCGCAGCAAGTCTAAACCAAACGGTTATTGCTTTTAAATCACCTGAACAAGTGAATCGTTCTGTATTCTGTCAATTCTCCAGTCAGGGGGTAATAAATTGTTCTAAATCTCACGGCTGTGTGGATCAGCAGGGAAAGACCACCGACTCTAGAGAAATCTAGAGAAGATGTTTGAATTCTCGTCAGACGAAACAGACACAAATATTAAAAAAAAAAAAAAAAAACAGCATATGATTTTGAGTGAAGTTCAGAATTTCAGCTATGCAGACAGGAACCCTGTCAGGTCAACGCAGGTTATGTGCAGAATGTCGCAGGAAAGTGGTGAAACAATGAGGACAGGAAATAGAAAAACACAGGAAAAATGAGTTTAGTTTTAAACATTACAGGATAAACTGTGGTTGCACTTCTCCGAGTCGCCGCATCGATTCAGTCGCCGAGATATCATAACGGTTGCGTTCTCATGTTTTTGCTCATTAGCTAAACATTTAGGCAACCCTGATATAGGGTTGATTTCTGGTTGAGACACTTTGACCGCAGTAATCGTTGAGACAGGAAACGTTGCTTACTTCCTCATAGCGACAAACAAAGCAGTTGCATGTGAACGGCCTTGAAATGGCAACCTGACTAATTTCAGCAGGCATTAAAATTAGAAATACTTATTGTGATATGACTTGACGTGGGTTCATATTTTTGTTGGTGTTTTTAAGCAACTGATCAAAACCAGAACCTCAAAAACTGTCCAGATTTCCATTTCCATTTTTTTTTAAATAATGCACATTACCGGAATTTGTAATTGTATAACTGCAAAATCATGTGTAATAACTAAGTAATAAAACATTTCAAGCCTGTGCCGTTACAGGAAAACAAATCTCTGTGGCATAAACAGAGTAACACACTCCAGACCGCACGCTTATGCAAAAATAATTTATGAAATCTATTTACTATTACAGTGATCCAGTCCCGACCATGACATCACAGGTTTATGCGCTTTATTTCTTTAAAAAAACTATTTTTTTTGGAAATAATATGGTTTACCAACTAATAATAAAACAGGAAGTATAATAAAACCTAATTAAATTAAGTTATGCGCTAACATCAATTAGACGCAGAACTAGAAAGAATTCTTAACTCGTTTCCTTTCAGCTTTTACAAAACTCAGAACTTTACTATTGCAGGCAAACAAAGTCTGACTCGTGCAAACCAGGAAGAGGAAACGCTTTCGCTGCGCCCGCTACGCTGTAGTAACACTACTCTCTGTTCTTGGTAAGAGATACACGGGGTTTCCTGTGGAAAGTGTTTGTGTGAGTAACTGAAATGTCAGACGAAGAGAAGGAGCATGACAAAACACATGATTTTCATCACTTAAAGCAAAACAAAAAAAAGAGATGTGTCCAAAAGCTTCATGTTATATACTATATACAGTCTGTATAGTATGTATTTTACCCCCTTTTTTTATCCCACAGATCTTTAGAAATGTGATGCTGTTCATCTGTCATGGCCAACCACATAGATCACTTTAAAATAACCCAAGAAGTATAAAAAAAATAGCCACTATGATATTTTTTCCTTGGTTAATTAAATCAGTATGTATCATTTCTAGCGGTAAAGTTAGAGCACTGGAGCTCCGCCCATTCTCAGCGAAAAGCATTGTAACATAATGATTTGTGAATGTGAAAGTAATGATGAGATCGAGAAAAGCCGCAGAGCCACGATGTCTTCTTGGCTCGCCTCGGCTGCTGCCTGCTGCCAGTGCTCTGAGAGTCGTGGTGGATCATTATCACGCTTGACCTGAGCGTTCCCATCAGTAGATGGGGTTTTATCTTTAATTTAACAAAAGCATGTCATTGTTTTGTGTGTGTGTGTGTGTGTGTGTGTGGCCCTGTGATGAACTGGTGATCCGTCCAGGGTGTACCTCTTCTGCCTTTCGCCCTTTCAAAGACAGCTGGCGTCGACTCCAGCAGATCCTTGTGACCCCGAATTAGGGAATAAGCGGGTATAGAAGATGAATAAATGAATGTCATTGTTATATTGGTTCGCTTCAAAGCCTAGGTAATGATAGACTCATTCAGTCACTCACAGTTTAAATCACTAATTTACTCATCGGTTTGCTCACTCACACATTCACTGACTGATTCACTGACTGAACTACAGATTTACTTACCAACTCACTGATTCAATTACTGAATTACTCACCGGCTCACTCACTGATTCCATTACTGATTTACTTACCAACGTATTGATTTGCTGATTCATTTGCTGATTTACCCACTGACTCACTCACTGATCCAAGTGCTGATCTACCCACTGACTAACTCACTCCCTAATACAGTTTCATATTTACTCACTGATTCATTTTCTGATTTACTCACCATCTCACTTACTGATTTAAGTGCTGGTTCATCCACTGACTCACTCACTAATTCACTCGCTCACTCCCGCAATGATTCAGTTACTGATTCACTCTCTGAATCACTGACTCACTAATTCAATTTCCGATTTACTCACTGAATCACTCGCTGATTCAATTACTAATTCAATTACTAATTTACTCACTGATTCAATTACCGATTAATCAACTGACTCACTAATTCAGTTACTGATTAATTCACAGACTTACTGACTGACACAGTGGAAATCAGCTCTAAAACCGTACTGCTTTCTTTATCTCGTGAATGTACACAATATGAATTTATGATATGAAACCTGGTCTATAAACATTGAAAATTAAGTAAATGATAAGAATTCCATTTTAAACAGAAACCAGGGCTTGGAACCCAGCGACCGCCTTTGCATTCTATCTGCACAGATATGTGGAGATATGCGGCACTTTTCTTTCTGCTGCCCTTCATTGCATTTGGAGCAACAGTTGGTCATGGTAACCTAGCTACATCATGATGATGAATTTACTCAGTGACATCCAGGAGTAAAAACTAGGACTCCGATTTACATAAACACTGGTGTTCAGGGACTTAATACAGAGCAGCATGTGCGCCTTGGTGGTCCATGCGTATTAATTAAAGTACGCTTAGGGTCTAATAATCAGACCTGTTTCTATGAAAAGACATTTGAAACGCCACAAAAATAGAACAGAGGACTTTCCTTTTTTTATTCTCATCAGAAATGATTTGACTAGAAGGACTAGTAGGGTTGCACTGGTATCTAAAAACTGTGACCTACTATACTGTAAATATTTAGCTTAATTTTAGAGAAAACATAGTTACGTCTTGCTGCATTACATGCTGAGTCACCGCCGTTCCGGGAGGTGCAGGCTTGGCTAGTGTTTATACCAATAACGTATGTTGTGTTTGTTGTGGTCATGTGGTTTTACATTTGCATGGTTTTCCCCTAGATTTTAGTCACAAACAACAATCCGTTTTACTGTCTTAGCGGTAGTTTCCCAGACTAAATTGCGTGTTTGAGCACCGACATATCTTAAAATTAAATATGTCTCGAGATGCACAACAGTAATGCAATGTTATCATGTTAGATAAAGATATCATATTGTTTATTTCAACTGTGTGACAAGCTGTTGCAGATTTTAATGCAGCAGGAATGACCTACCATAGTATAATTTAACACAGCAACAAATACACTATGGGGTGTGTATGGCGTTTACCAACAAGTTTTTGTCAGAATTTGAAGTAGGGTTGTGTTTTAGCAAGGGCCTCACAATACGATACATATCACAATACAAAATGTCACAATACATTGTACCGTATTGGTATTGTATTACAATAAAATAAACGGTAACACAATACCAATACATTGCAATACTTAAAAATAAGCAGAGAAGTGACTGACACATACTGAGCGCTTAAGTGAAATATTACGGAGAGTTATTATTAAATCCTAAAACATTTACAATGTTAATTATCGATACTAAAGGTTAAAATATCGATATACAATTGTGAAACAAATTATTGCGATAGTTAGCTGTATTGATATATTAACACAGCACTACTTCAATACAACATGACATCAGCATTACATTCTTTATAGTAATTTCTGTGTAAAAGTGTGCGTTGTAAATAGCAAGCTTTACATGGCAGCTGAAAAGGCAAAGGAAATGATAGATGATCGATTTACCTCCATTTGTCCTTCAGCACTTAACAAATCTACTGCAATTAAACAACAGACCGCGTCAGGGTGACAACATTGTCCTTTCTATTTCAATACATTTCATTTCCTTGTTGCTGTTAACCGTCCTCTCGTACATCACTAAGTTGCCATTTCACTTGAAAATAGCCTCCAGCGATGATATTAACATTTTGTCTCCCGTCCTTCTCTGTTCAAGTCATTAAAACGAAAAGATAACAGGTTCAGTAAGGAACACCACACCTGACCTTATTGCCGAGCGAGTCGGTTTCTTAATTAGACGAGCAGACACGGTCTATTTTTTTTTTCCTCCTTACTCAGAGCGTGCCTTATTCTCATCAGTTACCCTGAGAGGATGCGGTCAGGCAGCTTCACCGTCTTCACTTCTTGTTAGCAGACACCTTCCAGATAGGCGGTCTATTTTTAGAACACAGGTTCTGGCTGCGAAAACAGATTTACTGGACATGCTCATATTCTTTACATTGAAATGTTTTTTTGCTGCTAAAAATGTGTAAAAAAGTTTTTTTTCAAGGATGTTGAGTACTAAAGTAACTAGTTCCTTTTCACACCAATGAATCATCGGATTACTATCTTTAGAAATCTTTTTCAGCCTGAATCAGCACCTCTCCCAACGCAGCTAAGCGGAGGGGTTTGTCCTCACTCATGACTATGCCGTTATCATGCAACCCCTTGTTTGTGGCGTGAGTTGGATTGCAGGGTGTGTGTGTGTGTGTATGTGTGTAACTTTGCACTGTGAAACTTGTCTTGGCACTGAGGTAGTTTGCGATTAACCTAAAGTACCCTGCACACAAAACCCAAATTTCTGAACACGTAACACCGATGATATCTTTTTTTTCCCCCTTTCGATTCTTTCCACTGAGAACCAGCAGCGTCGGCGATTATTATCCTGCTAACAAACTGTCAGGTCTGTGTAAGAACGATATGCGCTTGGTTGTGTCAGTCATCTGTCAGCCAGCGTGTTGAAGGAGTCTCAGCAGTGGCGAATCAATCAGTCCTTCGATTGAACCTGCAGTTAGAATCATTGGCGTTTTCTGTACAGAGGCTCTTTTTTGTTTTTCTTAGTGCAGTTTTTTCTTAACTTAAAATCAAACTTTATTCTATTTTATAATTATTTGCACGTTTATTAAGCAGCTCCTCAGTTGCAGCAGATAGATTACAGATTAAATTACAGATATATATTAAATAAGAATAATATGTATTTAATAATAAAGAATCCATTTGGTTAATATTTGTTTAAATATAGAGATTTTTATGCTTATAATTTTGCCCCTTGGCAGATGCCCTTATTCAGAGCAATTTACATTTATCTTTATTCTTCTTACCCATGTGGGAGTTGCGGGTTAAAGGTTTTACCCCTGGACCCTGCAGTTGCAGCTTGGTGGTGACCTGCCGAACAGCAGTCTGATTAATGAAGCAACAGTTATGCCTCCGGTGGAAAAATAATTAACATCGTTTTTTTGAGTCCCAGAAGTCTCTGTTTAAATTTCATCACAACAGCATGTTGCATTTCACCAGCATTTTGAACATTAACATCCTGTAAAGAATCCTGTAAAATAAAGAAATGTGTATTTTAAGTGTAAATTCTAAAGAAAGCGATATATTTCACATGGATGAACAATTTGCTCGTCTTTACCACACGATTTCTCCCAATAGTTTTAACCCAACAGATGCCTCGTCCATATTTACCCTACAGCTCACTAGCAACCAATTTCATTTTTTTCAGTTTTTCAAGCTCGCAATTAAAGCAGCGTCGCCATAACCTGGCCTTATTTGGAAGTCCTGCAACGTGTCATGATGGTTAGTTAATTTCTCAGTAGCATTAAGCAAATAAGACCCTGCAGTTAAAGCGCCTTTGTGGCGGTCAGCCACTGAACCATAGAGGGAATAATCCTGGATCCTTTCTTTTTTTTCTTTTTTTTACAAAACATCACTTTCCATTTGCTGTTCTTTGTCAGACGGAAAGCATTTTAGAAAGAAAAGTCAAGTAATTTGGGGAAATTGTGCACAGTGGTTATGTTGACACAATGTTCCCTTGTGTTTGGCTTCCTTTACCAAGAAAATAAGCTGGTGAAATGTCAGTTAATTCAGTGACATTGAAATGCCATGTTCTCTTTATTTATTTTTAAGTTTTTCCTGTTTGCACATCTGTAATTAACCTAATAAATTTTTTCCCTGGGTACCCACCGCCTCTCTTTTTTATTAAAAGGTAACATGTAGTCTGCATGGGGACGCAAAAGCCTAATTAAATTTTTGGGCCACACATTATTTTATTTTATGATGATCTCATTGCCCCAGGATCCCAGGCTTAATGAAAACCTGCGATGTTCGGGTCTACCAGAGATTTCATTTTCAGCTTTGACTTGCTCGTCATGCGCTGATTTTAGGTTAATGAAACATCATGTTCATCGTCTCAAGGGGGGAAAAATATCGCTTCAAACCCCAAGGATAACTAGGTAATGATGATTTTCGGAACGAGATCATTTATGACATCCAGATCAACTTTTTGGGTTATGATGTCTTGTCAAAGCATTCTGATGAAAAACCAGAACCAGGACTTTCAGTGTGTACTACCACTTTCTTCAGGACTTTCTTGTGTACTACCATCAGACCTCTCCAACCCTTGCACTTATAATAGGCTGCACTATATACACTGCACATCTGCGCTTTATAAGGACAATTTATTCATATTTGCATTATTTATTTGTACCAACTTCTAACTTGGAAACCACTGCTGTACAGTATGAACTGTCCTTATGATAGTCCTCTTGGAAAAATTTCAAAGTTTGTAGAAGTAAGCTGTTGTGTTTACATCGATGGCAGTGAGTAATAATCAAGCTCAATTAAATACTGGATTTTTAAACATTTTAACAGTTGCATACTGGTCCGTTATTGTCGAGACATTTTACACGCCCATAAACACGACACAGCACAAAACGAAACATTATTGGTTGCTTTACCTGTCAGTCATAGGTCTTCTTGGGTGGGCCAAAATCCGCCACAGCTCCCAGATCTTCCTAGAAGGTTTGGCTACATGAGACTACATGTGCTAAGGTGTGAATTTGACAGGTGCTTGATATAAAATAATCGGTGCTTTATAAATACTTTGAAAATACTTGAATCTGATGTTTATTGTAGAATGGGAACCCTGCGATGGACCCCTAAACAAGGCCCTTAACTCAAAACTGCTTAGTTGGATAAAAATGGAATAGATCACTTTGAATCAGGGCGTCTGCTAAATGCCAAAAATAAGAAATGTTATAGAGAATTTGCCACCCTATTGCCATTTTATATTGCCATTTTATCCGCCAATATCTCTTTTCTATTGTTTGTATAGTTTATTATAACTTTTTGATCTCTATGTCCCTGTAATTCTTTATTTCTACTTCAAATGTTTCCTCGAATAAGCACAGACAAATGTTTGAAGGTATTTCAATGCGTGTCATACTGAGACTTTTTTTTCTTCGACAAAAGTGTTTACACAAAATAAGCTGTCTTTGCGTGTTAGCCTTTTTCTTCTCCAGTTTTTAACTATCTTTAATTATAGACAAATGGAATGAACCATTGGCCAGAATATTTCCCGGAATCACAACAGTTGCTGTTGCAGTGTGAAAATGTATTTAATCTGCAGAACACTCCCCAGCTGATGAGTTTGCAAAGGCTCTAGTTTGCGGGGAAGCTTACGCAAGCTGTGCTGTTGAATTTCGAGTTACTTTGAGGAAGAGCGAATTTGCCACGCTATATGCTGTAGCAGTCATACTACCAGCAGTGCGCGTACTGGCCAGTGCTATTAGCTCAACGCTTGCTTTCTATCCTCATTTAATGAGCTATTTCTGACCAGAGCGGGACCCAATTTCGATGGGATACTAGTGCACTTGAGGTAGTTTACGAGCCTCCAGAGACTGCTCCAGAGAGGCTCGGGCAGCTGGACGTGTTCATCAGTAACCAGGTTAACGTTCCTCCTGGGATTAAGCAAATTGTTTAGCAGCAAGCACTTCATGTTCGGCACTACAGTCCATATGGGGTCTCTGTAGACACTTTTTACACTCATACAACCCTTGATTTTGAGGTTGGACTAATATATCCCCCCAAAAAATATAAATAAAACATGCAGCTAAAATATAAGCATACAATGTTGCTTTAATTGACAGCTTTATTTTTTTAACCCTTGTGTTCCAGACACACATTCAATGCACTTTAGTGTAATTATCAATGCCCGGTGGATATTAGAGCCAGATTGGCTCAAGTCCCATGTGAATACCTTGATGGACTCAATGCAGCAAGCCAGAAAAAGCCTCTCAATCCATTATGGCATTTAGAAATAGTCACCAGTGCCTTTTTTTTGTCTCTTTGTATTGTTGAATTTGATGACACAACACACTTTAGATTGTGTGTGTTCAACTAAATAAAATCCTTTCAGTATGGGATTTTATTAGAGTCTGTATTCTGTTTGGCATTTAGAAGAGAAATATGGTGTTATCTTTCATTCAAATCAGCCACTACATCAATACGACACTATTTTTTGAGGGATAGTGAACAAACAAACTCAAGAAATTTAAGAATGTTCTGGTATAATTCTGTAGCACAAGATCCATGACACAAAAATCAGTTGTTGTTGATAAACGTCTGTTTATCTGATCAATGTCTGTTTATCTGTTATTTCAGTTTACATTTACAGCGTTTGGCAGACGCCCTTCCATCCAAAGCAACTTACATTTATCTCTTTTCATACAACTGAGCAATTGGCGGTTAAGGACCTTGCTTAGGGGCCCAGCGGTGGTACTTTGATGGTGATGGGAATCGAACCCTGATCTTCCAATTAGTAGTCCAACCACTGGGCTACCACTTCCCTCAGTTTAGTAAAATAATCAAACGGATGGGCCAGCCTGTCTTTACAAGTTTTCTTCCACCTTCTATCCATGTGCCTCATCTACCGCCCAGTACATCTTTAATCTTACCTCCATACCCATGTGCCCGGTTTCTCTAAATCTATTCATCCCTAAACACAAAATAAAGAAACTACAGATCATATTAA
The DNA here is from genome assembly GCA_005784505.1 of Bagarius yarrelli. Lineage (NCBI taxonomy): Eukaryota > Metazoa > Chordata > Actinopteri > Siluriformes > Sisoridae > Bagarius > Bagarius yarrelli. Next base: position 7,150,628 of record VCAZ01000005.1, read on the forward strand.
CACTCAGTAGCATTTTATTGTTCACACTCATTAGTCAGGGACTACACACCTGTGCAGAAAAGCCGTTGGGTCACCCGAGTCAGCCGTATCCTTGACACAAAGCTCCATTCACCCTGGAGGTAGAGATACATCATGCTGCCATCCTCTCTTTGCCAAAATGATGTCTGTAGAGGTTAGCAGATCGTTCGGCTAAAAGCCAGTAATGGATGCTCTGAATCTTTAGCTGCTGTCAGACTGTGACAGTGATTAGACACACACATATAATGGCTATCTTGGATATTTTTCTGGCTTCTTCAGAACAACAAACAAATGAGATAACCTGTTCAACATTTTATTTTAGATAAAGGGTGTCATCTTTTTTATATTATGCATTCAATCCCCAAAACTGTGTGTTTATCTTAAAATGGTCAGCGATCTCCAACAGGAAGTTAAGACTTCCTTTTGGCCTGGCCAAGTGGGCTGTAACACACACGTCTTTGTTTTGGGCTATTATTCTCAAGCCTATCACATGGACAGCCCAGGGCTTGGATGGTTACTCGGTTCCACTGGGGTCTTTGGCTTACAAAGCCGCGCTTGTTTTGCTAGAGGTTGATGTACAGCCTAAGGGTTAATTAATTTTCACCTGAGTAGATGTGTAGAAAGCCTGGACTGCATTTAACTGCTTTAGTGAAACTTAGCAAAATTAGCAATTTACAACACACATTACAAAAGTAGGTTTGAGGCAATGGAACCCATCAAAACTGGAGCTTAAACAAAGATTGCTAAAAAAGGTGTAAGACAAAACAGGTTTAAGCAATCACCGAAATATGACACAGTCATGTGACTTGCTGGATCTTATGGGTAATGTAGTTCCCCATAAGTTTAGAACCACAAATGACAATGAACTGATGATGACAACTAACAATAAACAGCTATCTGAATACACATAATCATTACCGCTCTGTTTTATGTACTGCAACAATTACAGGAGAACAAATACCAGCATTTCTATATAATTGTAACCACATGACGTCTGGAAATGAACCCGAGATTCTGGTTCCATGTTGATTTTTATTTGTTAAACCCTAACAGAATACTGCTTTTGGCCATGTCCTGCTCCTGATAGAGACTTATAATGCAATAGTCATAACTTACAGTGACAGGGACACTAAGGGTGTGTTCACACTTGTAGTTCGGTTTGTTTGGTTTATTCAATCCGCACCCAGTATGAATATAAAACATTTGGTTCTGATCTACTTAGCATTTATACTAGCATTTTTGACAGTGTGCCTAAACCTCCTCAATCTAAGGGCAAAGTGATACTTTTACAACCTATCGGCTTTTCTGACGTATATTTTGTGATAGAAATTTTAATTAAAAAAGATGCGAGGTACTCAGTTGTTTAGCTGATTAAAATATATATTATTGCATAATTTATGTTAGCACTATTGTCCTTGAGCGGTTTATTGTCAAGTATATTTTATGAAGGTTGTAAAAGTTTTTTTTTTTAAGATTACTACAATGAATACTTATTAAAAATTATTTAATTTTACAGGATGGCTCAAGGCAACGCAAAGAGAGAAAGAAGACCGTGTCCTTCAGCAGCATGCCAACGGAAAAGAAGATCAGCAGTGCTAGTGACTGCATTAATGCCATGGTGGACGGTTCTGAGTTGAGAAAAGTGCGGTCCAACTCTAGAGTTTACTATCGATACTTTCTGCTTGACGCAGACATGCAGTCTCTCAGATGGGAGCCCTCGAAAAAAGAGTCAGACAAAGCTAAAATTGATGTGAAGTCTATTAAGGAAGTGCGAACTGGTAGGAATACAGACACTTTCAGGACCAACAGTGTTTATGATCAGATTTCAGAAGACTGTGCATTCTCAATTATCTATGGGGAGAACTATGAGTCTCTGGATTTAGTTGCAAACACGGCTGATGTAGCTAATATTTGGGTGACAGGACTCAGATACTTGATTTCGTATGGAAAACATACACTGAACATGATCGAAAGTAGTCAGAACAATCTGCGCTCTTCTTGGCTTGGGGATGTTTTCAATGAGGCCGATGTTAGCAGCAGCAAAAGTGTAAGTCTTTGTACCGCCGTGCAGCTGATTAAAAAATTGAATCCTGGACTGAAAAATGTTAAAATTGAACTCAAAATCAAGGAGCTGCATAAAACAAAAGACAAAATAGGGTGTGATGTTACAAAGGAGGAGTTTGTTGAGCTCTACCACGATCTTTGCACAAGACCTGAAATCTATTTCTTGCTTGTTCAGTTTTCTAGCAACAAAGAACTTCTTGATACCAAGGACTTGATGATCTTTTTAGAGGCAGAACAAGGTATGGCCCAGGTCAGTGAAGACACAAGCTTAGAGGTTATTCGAAGGTATGAACCATCAAAAGAGGGGCAGCTCAAGGGCTGGCTGTCATTAGACGGATTTACAAACTATCTTATGTCCAACGACTGCCACATTTTTGATCCGGAACAAAAGACTGTATGCCAAGACATGAACCAGCCTTTGTCTCACTACTACATTAATTCGTCACACAATACCTACCTAATTGAGGACCAATTCAGGGGGCCTTCAGACATCACAGGGTACATCCGGGCTTTGAAAATGGGATGTAGAAGTGTAGAGCTTGACGTTTGGGACGGGCCTGACAATGAACCAGTAATTTATACAGGTCATACCATGACATCTCAAATTGTCTTCCGCAGCGTTATTGACATTATCAACAAATATGCCTTTGTGGCATCTGACTTTCCCCTGATTTTGTGTTTGGAAAATCATTGTTCCCTACAGCAGCAAAAAATTATGTTTCAACACATAAAAAAGATTCTCGGGGACAAAATTCACACCGATCCTCCCAAACCCGAAGACACCTATCTTCCCTCCCCCAGTGACTTGAAAGGTAAGATTCTTTTGAAAGGAAAGAAGCTAGATAGCACCTGCACAAGCTTGGAGGGGGAAGTGACTGATGAGGACGAAGGGGCAGAAATGTCTCAGCGAATGAGCATTGAAGGAGGGGAACAGCAGACTGTTACTCAACCTAAAAAGTTTAAACTTTCCAAAGACCTCTCTGATATGGTAACCTTGTGTAAATCTGTACAGTTCAAAGACTTTCAGACAGCATTCCAGAGCCAAAAGCATTGGGAGCTTTGCTCTTTTAATGAGGTGTTTGCTAGCAGGTGTGCTAGTGATTTTCCTGGTGATTTTGTAAATTACAATAAGAAGTTTCTTGCTAGGGTTTACCCTAGTCCGATGCGAATCGACTCAAGCAATATGAACCCTCAGGACTTTTGGAAGTGTGGGTGCCAAATAGTTGCAATGAACTACCAAACTCCGGGTCTGATGATGGATCTGAACATTGGCTGGTTTAGGCAAAATGGCAACTGTGGCTATGTGCTTCGTCCAGCCATAATGAGGGAGCAGGTGTCCTATTTCAGCGCAAATACTAAAGATTCCGTACCAGGAGTATCTCCACAACTCCTTCACATAAAGATTATCAGTGGACAAAATTTTCCCAAACCCAAAGGCTCGGGTGCCAAAGGCGATATCGTGGATCCTTATGTATATGTTGAAATCCATGGTATCCCTGCTGACTGTGCTGAACAAAGGACTAAAACCGTCCATCAAAATGGAGACAACCCCATTTTTGACGAGAGCTTTGAGTTTCAGATTAACCTTCCCGAGTTAGTGATGGTACGCTTTGTTGTTCTGGATGACGATTACATCGGGGATGAATTTATCGGTCAGTACACTATTCCGTTCGAGTGTCTTCAGCCCGGCTTTCGCCATATTCCCCTTCAGTCCTTAACAGGTGAGGTTCTTCCTCATGCTTGGTTGTTTGTCCATGTGGCCATGACCAACCGACGTGGTGGGGGCAAACCACACAAAAGAGGACTGTCTGTCCGCAAGGGCAAAAGAAGTCGGGAGTACGCCACCATGAGGATACTACTCATCAAAGCAGTGGACGAGGTTTTTAAAAGTGCCATACAGCCGCTTCGAGAAGGAACCGATCTCAGAGAGAACATGCAGGTAGGAAATTATTAATTTTCTTTTTGATGGTATGAGCAACTCTGGAGTTTATACATTTTATAGGGCTTATGATCCCTGCAAATCTTAGAGGTTTTACTTTTTTCACTTAAATTTCTTCTATTAATCACAGTCGAAACTGTGCCAGCAACAGTGTCCCCCATGACGCCTAACTTCACAGGAATAATGAACATACAGCCCAACTTACAAATGAACACCAGAATCAATATTTGCACATTGCTAATATTTCACTATGGCCATATTTAATGTTTGAGGTTGGACGTATGCTTTAATAATGCATAAAATTTTCCACAAACCGTTTTGTGCCGGACCTCTTTTGTTTAAGCAAAGACAAAGATTTATTATGAGCTAGCAATATTGTTTCAGAGCTGACACTTCATCTCGGCATATGACATTAAACCCAGTTAACCTAGTAGGCCTTGTTTATATTTTGTTACACTTCTCTGTTTTTTTAGGAGTCTTTACTGTTAAGAGTCTGTTGTTGACTCCACATTGTGCAGTTAACTTTACCAGCTGTTTACATTTTGCTCATCCTGTGAAAACAATTGACCCGCCTTGAGACTATAACAAATCTTCGCCGTCCTGTCAGCTGCAGTCGAGCTTCCTGTTCTTTATTGGGAATAACTTGGCCTTGCTCGATATGAATCAAGTTGTATAGGTGTTTGTGCATTTTTTTTTTCCTTTCACATTTAGTCATAGCTTTGCTTTGACAAATCCAAACCACTTCCTGTAGCAACGAACATTTTATTTACAGATCAAAGACCGTTCAAGTTTTCTTATTGCTTTCTTTTGTTTAAATCTAATCCAGAATCAGGTCACATTAGAGACATTAGTAGTTGTAGCCTAGTATCAAATGCACATATGAACATGCATTTTTATATTGTAACATGACTGTGTGTTTCCCCAGAACGCCATTGTGTCATTTAAAGAGTTGTGCGGTTTGTCAGCGGTGGGTAATCTAAAGCAGTGCATCCTGGCGCTGTCGTCTCGTCTCACGGGTACTGAGAACAACCCGCTTGTGCTGTTTAGCCTGAAGGAGCAGTACCCCAGCATGGAGGCCCAGGGAGTGCTACCTGATGTCCTCAAGAAGGTGCTGGCTGCGTACGAACTGGTGAGAGTCCTTGTATGCAGAAACGTCTGGAAAGTTTCTCTCATCATAGCTGATTTTACTGATTTTGCTCAGTCCATATTTTCTCCTCATTAAGATTTAACACGCTGAATTTCACTCAGCTCATTTTATAGCTTTCACTATTAATAATGTAGAAAGCCTGACACACATTAGTAATGACTGGTCTTTTTAAGGTGCGAAGATTAGTTTTATTCCGCAAAAAATGAGACCAAGTGTATGCACAGAAATGGGCAGATTAGACGTTTAAACCAAATCCTCTCGCAGCCTATTTAGAGAGACACTTCCTCATTTGTCATCTCAGATTTAACTTTACCAGTTTGATGTGGTGTATAAATCTCGGCTTGTTGCCATTAGATTTCAGCCGCAGCACGACATTAATAGCAGGTCATATTGGAAAATGCCAACTGTAGCCTAATAGCACTGTAAGCGCACAATCCCACTCTCGCCATCCAAACCCACGCCTTCTGAATGCATGAACGCTCACTGACTAGACGATCAGAGACATCATTACTACAATAAATCTTCCACAAATTACATAAGCTATGAGTTACTATCAAACCACACCAAATCCCATTACAACGTATTCCTACCTGTCCAAAAGAAACTTTTTTTCAGCAGTATTTGAACACGCTAACGTCGTATCATGTCTGTGTAAACAGGAAGTGTAGCGGTATGCACATACATACGCTAACAGGCAGGTAAAAAAAGGAACATTTTGAACTTATAATTGCTATTGGGAAGTGAAGAGACTTTCAACCAGCAGAATGTTTTTAAACCCACATACTTAATCAATAGGGGATTGATTTGGATTTATGAACCTTAAAACTCTGAATGTAAATTAGACCTGTCCATAAAATTAGCCGAATACGAGACTTTGCATCACTTTAGTTGCTCCTTTTAGCCTGGTTAATTGGTACACTAAATCAATGAAAAAAAAGTCAATAAAAGCCTAAAGACTAAAATTAATCATTCATGCGTAAATCTTTCAGGATTTTTACAGTCATGAAAAACCTCGACATAAATGGGAATAAATAAATAAACCCACTCTTTTTCGGAAGAGTCATTTCTGTATATTTAAATGTCTGTATATTTCAATGTATTTTACTTGACGATATTGGTTAAATTACAGTAGTTAAAGTTTCAAACAATTTGTTGGAATGTTTATTTTGGATTATAAACTACAAAGCTTGTCATTTTTCTCAGTTTTAACATGATTTATATATATATATATAAATCCTAAAACATTAGGTCATGAATATTTACCTCTAAGTCATAGAATTTTATCGGTAAAAATGTGTACGAGCCCTGATCATTGGATTTTTTTTTTTAACAAGAGAGCAAATAGATTCATTTTGCAGATGCATGCTATGAAGAGAGGATTACATTTTTCTTAATTTATGTCAGTATTTATTTAAACCCTTTTTTCTCCAGAGATCATATAATTCTGTGTCTTATCATCCAGTCCCTCCTTTACCGTTTGCTTTGTTTGCTTGTCCTGTTTTTCTGCACATATAAATCATAAATTTATGATTTTTATGTACATGATCCTACAAAGCGGGATGACAGAGTAAGAAAGAAATACAGCGAGCAGAGGCTGGAAGAGTTTTAATGAATTCAGTTCAGCAGTTATGTAACCGATTGATTTTCTCAGTAGTAGAGCATCCGAGCCACCCGGGTATCGACCGTTGTGTGGCAGCCGATTGTACCAACCACAAAAACCACATCAACTGTTGCTGATGGAAAAATTACATTGATCTGTCCGTTTTATCGGTTTTAACTTAACACAAAATTCAGTTTTATCCATTTTTTAACATCATTATACCGAGATAAGGATGTGAAGCCGAGCTATGAGAGGAGCCTCTCAGCATGAACTGGCAGTCATGTTAAAGCATTTTTATCTGTTTGGATAGGCAGACATGTGATTCTTAACGCATTCTCACTTGTGTCAGAACGAACATCTGTGTAAGGGTCTCACGATACGATAGATAATGATATATGGGTTACAATACGTCTCGATATATTGCAATGCTTAAAGATTTTTTACAAATAGCTTTAATTTTTATCAGCCATACTTTTGTATCTGTCCTCGAGAACTACAGGGTCAGAGGAGGAAGTTGTTTCACACGAACTGAGGATTTTAATTAAACGTTAACGTAAAGGGAAAGATCGATATACGATAGTTAGCTGTATCGATATTTTTACAGAGCGATTTTAAAGTTAGATTTCGGCTCTTTCCAGGGCAACCTACATTAATCTTATATTCTTTGTTTATTGTTTGAGGGATTTCTCCAGCAGAGGCAGATTGGTGCTGCTGGGAATTGAACCCACAAGCTTCCAATCGGCAGTGCAGCACCTTCACCACTGACTTTTTTTAGCTGGTTTAAGTCATGTGCTCAAGTTTAAAGGCAATGGTTCAAACATACTTTAAAACAACCCATCTCTAAAGTTAGTTCTAACCACAGAGAGCATTCTTAATAGACTAAAATTTTAGCCCCTGTGTAAACCCACTTTGAATACAAATTCTGAACACAGCACTGTATTTTATCCAGCTGTTGGGACGGCCAGTCTAAAAGAGTCAAACCAGAAACAAAGTCAGCAGAGGACCCAGTCCCTGTTAGAATTTCCAGCCAAATGTAAAATCCATCACATTTTTTTTAGGAAGACTTGGCCGGGCTTTTCCCCTCCCAATGGTACAGTTAGATGATCCCACAAAGAAAGGGCCAGGAATAGATACAATAGTGGTTTAAAAAAGATTTCCAGTTAGTCACCACACCCGAGCCCCTATTTGCAACCCCTAAGTATAAAAAGTGTCCACTGTTTGCTTTGAACATTCAGATTTACACGTCCCTGTGGACGAGCTGCCCGCCGTGTTCTTTCATCCAAAACACAAGCCGACAATATTTGATGCGTTTGATTTTGGAAGTGTCTTAAATTCCAAGACATGCCTAAGGAGATTTCTTTTTACAGCATCTGTCCCGCTTTAATTAGCTGGAACGATGAAGTGCACTAAAATAGAAAGGATGGCAGATCAATCTATCATAGGCTTCACGATGGATCACGTTAATATTCTGCGTCTTTTCTTGTAAATGACATGCACCATGGGCTGTCAGTGCTTTTTCAGTTTACCAACTACAGAGAAGTCATTGACATCCCCTCCCCCTTATCCTCCTCTTTCTTCTCATCTTCCTCCTCCTCCTCCTATTCCTCCAAGTGTCCCATGCTATAAATACCCCCTGCATACTGCGGGGCCTGCCACTAAGGCTGTAATTTCTGCAGTCATTAGGAACCTAATCACAGTAGACATGTCGGCCTTGAGACTGTCGCTGCAGCTGCGGAATGTGACTAAGAGCAGCTTCTACGCCTCCCATCGCTTCCCTCCGGCCTCCCAGAGAGACCACATCAGACACTGGAGGCTGAGGTCCATGTTTGAGTTTGGATCAAACCCCAACTGAAGCGTACAGTCGAAAGCCCTCGTTTACAAAACCTTGGTCAACCATGACTTTCGGATTATACAGTACGCGCCTCTCTCATTTCTGTTGGCTCCGGTGCCGATAACTTGCCGATTTGTTTTGCACAAATAAGAGCAATTGCTCAATAGGCAAATCGTCAGCAAAGACTTGACAAAGTAGCATGTTTTATGGGCTGGAGCACAGCATGCTCTTTTTTTCTCTCTGTTTCTTTCTGGCTAGAATTTACTCATTCCCAATCAGCCTTTATACTCAAGGTCACTACAGGATGTACAGGTCAACCTGAAGACGTGCTCCCTTGGTAATAAATGGTGTCAGAAGAGGTATGTCAGGTTTGAATTGAATGCCTGCCCTAGTACATCTTATACAGTTTCTTTTTTACTGACATTAATTGCTCAAGACAAAAACCCAAATGCCCCATAATTAACGAAATGCCACTACAAATTGGGCCCTTTTTCCCCCAGCTGTAAATTAAATGCTATATATATATTTTTTTTTTCTTTCTTTTTAAGGTGATGCTTTTTTTTCTCTCTGTCAAATAAAATGGTTTAAGCACAAGGAGGAAAAAGCTCCCCCAGGCAAAGTTAAACGCTAATCATGAATTTGTGATTGCAGCTTTCATATTTAAGTAATTCCCCTGCCAGAATAAAAAGTATGCGGTGTCAGCAACAATATAACAAAATTATACCACCATCTGGGTCACCAGATGCTTAACTACATATTAAAATGCTTAGGTGTCAAAAAATAAAATAAAATAAAATAAAATAAAAATATTTATATATATCTCATTATGTACAGTATAATCTGTCGGGGGAGGAAAACAGTTAGGTAACTAGTCAGTTAGGCGATTAGTAACCTAAATCTTTTTTGCAATAGCAGCAAGGATATTAATCTTTTTAGCTATTCGTAGTTGTCTCTTGAGCTATCAGGGATTTACCAAATGCGTTTCTAATTGTTTTGTTACCAGCGCTTTTTCCCTCGTCAGCTGTTCTTTTTCTGATGAAGAAAAAAAAAACCCCCACCAAATCTCCAGAAGAATTTGTTTTACAGTCCCAAAAAAGATCTACATAGTCTACATGTTCAGAATGGTCTTATTTGCATTGGTAGATGCAAGAAATGGAGAAACGTAATAAGCCACCAAAAATTCCAACAATCGCAGTGTGACGTAAAGCTCTACCGATAACTGTTATCGATAATTGTTATTTTACCTGATATTTGGGAGGTTTTCTTTGTTATCAAGTATCAGTTCTGTATTTTCGTTATATTAGAATTTGCTTGCAAGACCACCATCCCAGCATTGCACCGTGAGGAGACATGAGTTAACAACAGCAGTATTAGAAAAATTAACTAAATTAGTTTGTCTTTTTTTCGTTCTTGTCCATTTAAGCAGTTGCCGCTAATTCGTGACAGTATAATGCAGACTCTTCTATTTATATTGCTATAAAAATTAGAGTTGTTGCCGAAAATAACAGTATTGAATGTGTTATGAATAAAAATGTTTGTTTAGTTTAGCAAAAACAGGAATAAAACAACTAATTAATATCGGTACTGCATATCGGTCAGATAAACATGCAAATAATCAATATCAGTTAGAAAATCTATATCGGTCGATCTTTAAAGTTTCACTGATAAAGAAGACCTTATAAATAATACACTTTATCGCTGGCCTTGGATCGAGTTGCTTTTAGTGAGCACACTCTTAATATGGAGCCTCCAGAGTATCATGGGTCATTAACAGGGTGTGGCGCCATTACACGAATTAGCATGTCTAAAATTTTTCAGCATCCTGCTTTCCATTTCATTACTTATAAGCATAAAACACACCCAATTCGATTACTTCTCTTCAATAACGCAGTCAGCTTGGACATCGCAGGCTCTCCGAACAGGACGGGAAAAAAAAAACACAGCTATCATCTCTGCACAATTTATTACTGCACAACTTTTACACGGGTGTGTTCCGTTGCAGCACGCAGGCTGACCTTTTTCCTGAAGCCATTTTCTCTGCTTGCAGATGATCCAGACGAGTCGGACGCTGCTGGAGAACGCGGACGGTGTCTACGAGAGGATACTCCAAGTGCAGAAAGCAGGTGATTAACAGGAAGCAGATCCAGAGAGAGACATCATCACGATAATGAACAAAACATATTCGCAGTAGTACTAGTATTGGTGGTGGTAGTAGTAATGATATCAGTGGTAGTAGTAGTATTAGTAGTATTAAAAACAGTACTAGTAGTTAAAAGTGTAATTTTAGTGTTAGCATTACTAGTATTACTAGTAGTAGTAGTTATGATAGTAGTGGCAGTACTAGGAGTGGTAGTAGTAATGATATCACTAGTAGTAGTGGCGGTCGTAACGTTAGTGTTAGCAGTACTCGTATTAGTACTTAGTGGTAGTAACAGTAGTAGTAATGATAGTAACAGTACTAGTAGTAGTAGTTATAGTAGTGCTCACACCAGTACTAGATGTAATAGAAATAGTGGTGGTGGTAGTAGTAACGTATTAGTAGTACTAGTATTGCTGGTGATAGAACTAATAATGTTATCCTGTATTACCAACACCACTATTACTAATACTGATATCATACTAATACTACTACTAATACTACTAATTGCTTCAGTTTTTTTAATTTTTGGGGGGTTTTTTGTTTCTTTTTTCATATTTCGGCGCCGTCCCCCACAGCGTAACATTGCTATTGTGAATAAGTAGAAAATGAAGGTCTGTGTTATGTGGAAAAGAATGAGAGATTACGTAACCCTGTGGATTTAACTAAAGCCACATCAGTAGTTCTCCAGAGGGGAACAAAGCCATGTCATTATTGCACACTTGTACAGCTTTGCCTATCCGAATGATTCGGGGGCCCTCGGGGGATTCGGGGGATGTGCAACGGCAACCACAGATACGCTTGTCGCACCGTAATTTCATTTGGGTTCTTGTTGTTTCTTTAAATAATCTTTTCGTCATGGAACCGTTGCAGATTGGTGAAGTTTTTTATTCATAACCGTGCAAATCGTGTCCCACTTTGTGAAAAGTGGTGGCTCATGGTTAAGGTGTTGGTCTACCAACCCGAACCAACCCAATGAGGTGGGTTCCATTCCCAGCTCCACCAAGCCACCACTGCTGGGCCCCTGAGCAAGGCTCTTAACCCGGAATTGCTTAGTTGTATAAAAGAGATAAATGTAAGTCGCTCTGGATAAGGGCGTCTACCAAATGCTGTAAATGTAAATGTATTCAAAGTTTCCTCCATTTCCAGGTAAGGAAATCGAGTTGTTTGGCTGCTAAAAGCCCAGACTGAACTGTAGCGCTGTAATCCCTGCCCAAGTTTTCTTCTTTTGGAAAAGTCAAGTTAAATCAAAAAACTTTACGTTCATCATGTTCTCGTATGCAAATGTTGTGTGGAGTAAAAAAGAAGATTATATCATCTGAACGACAACATGCAAATCAGCTTCCTTTAAATCTGAGCGACAGATTTACAAACCGGAAAGCACGGTTAAAAAAGATTGAGCTTTTCTTATCATCCAAATGCAGAGGTGTCCAAACTCGGTCCTGGAGGGTTGGTGTCCTGCATAGTTTGGCTCCAACTTGCCTCAACAAACTTACCTGAAAGTTTTAAGTATATCTTCCAAGATCTTAATTAGTTGGTTTAGGTGTGTTTGCTTAGGGTTGGAGCTAAACTCTGCAGGACACCTCGGCCCTCCAGGACCGAGTTTGGACATTCCTGTCCTAATGGGATTCATCCTAGTACGCCATAGCAATTTACCAACAGCTGGGTGTTTTTTTTATTATTATTAATGATCATTTTTATTTTTGTCTTGCAAGCTTTTTTTTTTTTGTGATGAAAACTGCACACAGAAGAGCATCAACTGCTCAACTATCAAAAAGCTTTTATTGTCATTCTCAGCCATTTTCATCAGGCGCAGAACACAGTGAAATAAAACAACGATTCTTCAGGACACAAGAACAACACAGCGTTACTCAAAATAAGAACAACATAGAGCCACAGACTAAACAATAAAACCGTCCTAGCAACATGAAGTGCGTGTGTAAAACCGGGTGCAAACAGTACAAATAAACACTCTAGACAATCCCAAACATTTATCACAGGTACATTAAATGCAGACAGGGTAAAAATTTGTGCAAATAAGTAATAGCAACAAGATTGTTGTGCAAAACAGAATTTGCCTTAACAGTTGCAATCCTGGAGGGACCGTCTTATCGACGTTTTCAACATTTCCTGCCATTTTGTTGTTGAATAATGCATTTTTTTGAGGTGTACACACAATTAATTTCGGGTGTAGTTTGTGCAAAGAGTCCATGATAATAACCCTTTTGCACTCCCCCTTCCAATATCCCTCCTGTGGGAAGTGGTTAAGGTGTTGGACAGCTGATCCAAATATTGTGTGTTCAATTCCCAGTATCACTACACTTCCATTGCTGGGCCCCTGAACAAGGCCCTTAACTGCTTAGGAGATAAATGTAGGTTGCTTTGGATATAAAGGGCGTCTGCCAGAAATAGTAAAAATCTTGGTAAAGTGTACCACGTTTGGTCAGTTATGGTAAGACTACAATACACACTCAACATGTCATGTTTTGTTTTACACGAAGCAGGTAGAATTTCCCCCCACTGCTCACAGGAGGTTCTCCGGGCTCCCTCGAGGTGCGCGGTTCTTCCCACGGCGCGCGTTCATGCCGGAGCCGTGTTTGAGTTATGCGTGGATTTTCCCACCCTCGTCCTACAGTACGTTGCTAGGCAACTCCAGAAGAGGCATGTGCTGCCAGCCCCAGTCCTCAGTGCAGTCATGCGCCATTAAATTCAGCAGCTTTTCTTCTTATACCCATCCAAAAGGTTAACAGACATTAGACACTTCAGTAGTCATGAAGTGCAAACCATAACACCTTCATCCTGAGATAATACAGTAATAAATCAACAACCCTTGGGGCAACCGCGCGGCTACAGCGATCAGGCAGTCCGTCTGCTCGGGGGCAGAAAGGAAATTACTGAGTATAAAGTGTTTTTTTTTATCACATACGCCAATAGTAACACAAACACACACTTATGTGCAAAGCATGCTAAAAAAAGGTTCTCTTTGCATCCCTCCTACATCAAAGCAGAACCGCTGAGTAACTAGCTCACTGAACAGCTCATCGGTTGTCATCTTTGACATTCACGATAAAAAAATATCGACACAGTTAACTACTGTAATGGTTTTTTTTTCACAACAGTTTATCGATATTCTAACCTCTAGTATTGTTACATATTAAAGTTATGTTTTAAACTAATTTACGTTTATATTTAATGTAAACCATCAGTACTTTTCAAACGACTTCCTCCTCCTCATCTCAGAAGCAAACATAAAAAATAAGGCCGCCTCCATCTTTGTATTTGTTGCATAAATAGCTATTTGTTTTATAGTTAGTATAGCTGTTTTAAGTATTGCAACGGATTCCACATCTCTGCTGTGCACACGCTCCCAGCCTTGTTTTTTTCTCTCTCTTTCTTTTTCGGTGTTTTTTCCCCTTGCTGTACAAGTGTACTTGTCACCCACCACTTTTTCACCTCTTCATCGTTTACAGTTTTCCTTTTGGCCCGATGCCATTCTGGACATTCAATATCAAATAAAACACGGCTGAGTGCAGACACATGGCTGGCACTAATCCTAACCGATGTAAGAACCTTCTTTCTGTAACACGATGGGGGACAAAAAAAAGAGAAAGAAAACTGGAATGTTCACATAGGCTATCATTTCAGTCTACCAAGAACTCGTCGGCTACCTGTTCACACGGCTATTAATCGTATTTGCTGTATTTGATTAAATATTACATTTAGAGTGTGTGGTTATACACACTCAATGGTACACTCCAACCCTGACCCGGATCAAGAGCACTCCCGCTGCTTGATACAAAACCCACTACCTTTTCATAAAAGCCTTGTGATTTGTCGCACACCGCAACAAACGCGCCGATGACCTTCCAGTCACGTACATTTCAAAACTGAATGTCAAGGTTATAAAAGATGCTGTTAAATATCACACAGTTACAAATGACCACCCACAGTCTTTCAAAAGAAAATGAAACGTTTTCCTGTTAAATAACAACCTCTGTTTTTTTTTTTCAGCTATGGAGTTCCATGAGAAACTTCATGACATGGCAGTGAAGGAGGGTCTGAAAGGCAGGAAGCTCCACAAGGCGGTTGAAAGCTTCACCTGGAACATCACTATTCTAAAGGTGAGCACCGCATCTACTGTTCCTTTACCCCACCATTTTTTTTTTTCTTTCCGCTTTTCTTTTTCTTCGCCCACTCATTTTTTCTCTCGCTCTCACTTTACACTCCAAGCGCCCAGAGCTACACATTCGGTAAGGCACTTTACCTCCTCTGCAACGTGCAACTTAAAGCTGGAGCTATTTACAGGAGGCTGTTTTTTAAAAACTCAACTTGAGCTGGTTTAAATCATGGACCAGTCTTTGTCGATATCATGGCAAAACCCATCCAGAAAAAAACAAACAGATGCTTTCCAAAGTGTTTAAGGACAAAGCAGGAGAACACACTAATGAATGTCATCATGGACTCGGACATAAAGAAACAGCGAGTGAACCTGGCGATTTAGTTCACCTAAAATAAGGAGACGAGGAGATTTGCTCTGTAATTACCTGTCCTTAATGCTGAATAAGTCAGGTCTTTCCTCAGTAATAATCAGTACTTAGCCTTTAACACAAATCACATTTGCATTTGCTAATTAAACATAACACTAGGTGCAATGATGAAACCAGCGTCCGGCGGTCGTTTTTCCGTAAGGTCAATCCTGGTGTTTATCCCGCTGAAGAACTTACACAGACTACATAATTAATTAAACAGCATGGCCAAGTGTGTGAAGGACGTGCAGGTCGATTAAGAGCGAAACGATTTCAGATTATAAGCACATTTACAGTTTCTTGTTAGATTGGATCTTGTTAGATGGTTCAAATGGTTCAAGCCCCACCACCGACAGCCAGCCACCGTTGGGTGCTTGAGCAAGACCCTTAACCCTTTCTGCTCCAGGGACCCCGCGCTCTGACCCCAACCTAATAAGATGGGATATGTGAAGAAAGATTTTCACTGTGCTAAAAAAAAAAACATGACAAATAAAGACATTTACATTTACATTTATGGATGTTAGAAAAATCTCTTCCTCTGACATTTTCTGAACCTAATGTGTCCACAGTTTTTTTTCTTTCTTATTGAAATTTTATTTGTTTTCTAGTTATTGGTAGTTTATAAATTAGATTTTGTTGCATCAGGGAAACATAGAATGTCATTACCATTATATTATAATAGAACAATTAAAGAAAATCATTTCCAGTCAGTTTGGGTTTTTTTATTACTTTTTGCCCTCATCAGAGTTGATAATAATACTACAACTTGTATTTATTTATCTTTTAAAAAAAATTGTATCCCAATACTGTGACGTTCCACTTGTTCCACTTGGTCTTGCGTTTATTCATTCGATTCCGTTGTAATGCCCGTCTCGGTGCTGTCTCTCCAGGGTCAGGCGGATCTGCTGAAGCACGCACGGGCCGAGGTGCTGGAGAACCTAAAGCAGGTGCATTATGCCGCGTTTACCTGCAACCTTGCTAAGGGGACGACCTCGTCCAGCTCCGAGTTCAAATCTCGCCGCGGCCTGGGAGCCATTCCGGAAAAGGCGTCCGGAGAGAAAGACATCAGTGACGAGGAAGAGAACTGAGGGCTCGTCAAGCTGAGACTGTGGCGTTACAGAAGAAGAGTAATCCGATTAGGGATAAAGAAGAAGCCAGACTGTTACACAACCTTCGTCTCTTCGACACTCTTTCTAGCATCATTCCATACCGGTTGGGCCAAAGTGCCTCAACAACCCACGCCAAATCCCCTCCCCCCCTCAACCCTCAACCCTCTCCACTCAACTCAGGCTAGTCTAACAGAACTACTTTTATTTCCAGAGTCTGCTGATCGCCTCGCTAGCGTGCTGCCACAGTGTTGTGATTCACTCAGATGTGCACTCACGGAGCCAGCCTCGCTCCCGGAACCGCCCAGAAGCACAACATTTCCAGGAGTTGAAACCGGAGCAGAGAAGGTTTCAGAGTCGAGCTGTTTACAATGACGAACCAATCCCTGTTCTATCTGCCAAAACAGTGTGTGTGAGTGTTTATGTGTGTATGTATATAGAATATAAATATATATATATAGTGATCTGTTACGTTTTTTTTGCAATGTGCGCCATTTAAATGGAGATTTATTTTGTTAAGAAAAAATAGCTGTTTTAAAAAGAATCTTTTATTTGTCCGAATACGTGCGAAAGATGATCAAAACGATGTAAAAATGCCGCTCGGGGGTCATTTAATGAAACACACCACCGAGGAAGTGTGTGTGTGTGTGTTACAGGTACATGGTTAACTTTATTATGGTTACAGTCGGTTTGCTGGAGAGAAAAAAACTTTTCCATGTGTTTTGCCAAAGCTAAGCCTGCCTAACAACAAGTGTTCATCTCCGTTCCGTCTCGTCTCGCCGTTTTTTTTTTTGTTGTTTTTTTTAACATGGGAACCTATGATGTCAGTGGGCGGAGCTTCTACTACAGAGGACCAGTTTGAAAAGCGCAATTTTTAAAAGGATATCGGAGTTCAGATACATAATTGTGAAATATGTCTGTTAAGCAGCGAGCAGCCCGTCAGCAGCTCTGGTGGAACTCTGTGTTCGACCCAATGAAACGATCCCATCTTAATTTCCACCAGATTTCCAGAACACCAAGAAACAAAGCAGTGTTGTTTCGTAGGTTTTCAGTGCTGTAAAAATTGGTGTCTTTTTAATTGTACTTCAATCGTTTACACCAACCCGGCGGGTTAGTTTTGAAACAAATTAGTGGTTTTATTTGTACCCAGAAACACCTGAAGCTCTAAAATAAATTCTGATAAATTAAAACATGGTGTGTGGTGGATATGTGTTATTTTAACAATACATTCTTAACGGTTTGGTGTTTGAACCAGAGTAAATGTTATACGTTATGTGTTGATGTAGCAGAAAGTAATTGTTACTTTAATGCACTGGAGGCTAAGGAATAAGGATAATTTTCTTTGCCCTTATGTAATGTTTTCGTGTAACATTTGCTCTAGTTGCCAAGTATAAACCAAAGTCATCCTTTTCCTCATTCGTTTCCTATTTGCTTCGCTTTGATTTCACAATAAATATAATCAAAATTTCTCTTGTTCCCGGAGGATACAGCTCCATGTGCAAAATTAAGAATTTATTTTTATTTAAATGATAAATAAGTATCTTGATTGAGTGTTGTCAGTATTGTTAGTTTGTCCACATATCCTAAACAAATGACGTCTCTATTAGAGCTGCACGATTACTGAAAAAAACTAACATTGCGATATTTGGTTTTTCTGCAATATATCGCGATATGAAAAAAACTTTACTAGATGACCTGAATAGGTCTGTCTGGAAGGTATTCATTATTTTAAAATAATTAGGTTGATTTTGTACATTTCAATAAAAATCCTTATAACACAATAATACTGATAACATTACAATCATTACTGACTTAAAGTTTAATCAAAAAAACATTCATTAGTACACAGAAGACAAACTCTTATAAGAAACAAAGAACACACACTCCACCTGGCTTAACCTCGAAGGCAGCTAGCTGACTAACACTTGGCACACACTTGTAAGCTTGCAAAACTGTCGAAATAAATAATAGACGCGAGGAACTCTTGATCGCTGCGAGATCGTCCACTCATCCAGACGAAAGCAGTGAGACGATCATTGTGTTCTGTGAGATCTGAAAGCTCTACAGCCATCAAACGGGATTAGAGCAGATCAAGCAGGACAAACACACAGACGGTTATTGACACAATAAAAAAAGCCCGAGGTGTCCACTGTCACTCTGAGTAGAGTCTGAACAGAAAATCAGGCTTTAAGCTCCAGCACCGGCAAGCTGGACGCTTGAGCAGGTCTATTTGCCTCTTTTTGCTCTGAGGGGGGCACAGTATAGAAGCCGACCCAGCCATTAAGGGCACAAGCTAATCAGCGGAACGTCAAAAACGAGGGGTACAAGGGTGTAAGTGCGGGTATTGGGACAGGGCCTATGACTGAAATTCAGACGTTCTTCATTTACATTTACAGCATTTGGCAGATGTCCTAACCCAGATTGACTTACATTTATCTCTTTTATACAAATAAGCAAATTGGGGTTAAGGGCTTTGATTAGGGGCCCAACAGTGGTGAATTGTTGGTACTGGGATTCGAACACCCAATCTTCCAATTAGCAGTCCAACCGCTTTAACCACTGGACGACCAACTCTCCTACATCTCATGCTATCTACATCCACCATTTTGATATTGTCACATGACATACGATGTCACAGTCGAAAAATGTTTAACTTGAAGGAGATTAAACGAGTGCAATTTAACCACAAGAAGCAACGTTGTGCTGCGTCACCGCTTGATGATGCGTTGTCTCTTCGGCGGGAACGTGGCGTGCACCAAAGGATGCGTACTTCAAAATCTTTTTAATTTTCTCATACTATATTCTGCATGCTAACCCTTTAGTCGGGGTGTGACAAGATCTTCTGAGTTCCATTGTATCTGTGAGATCCGACCGGTCTCGTGAGAATGTAACGTTTGTGTACTTAACTGGTTTATTAGATCCAGACGTGTATACACAACCTTTCTACTTGCGCGCATGCACTCTCACCAAACTACGGCAAGCCCTGAGGTAAAAAAAAAATGCATTTACCAAATACAGAATGAGTGCTGGCACAATATTACCATGTCCAAACCTTAAAAACACTTTAGTCTGTTACATAAGAAACGGCGAAAGACTGATAGACATGACAGAGACAATACCCAAACACTGTAGAGATTAATACCGTACCCCTTTGCTACCACCTCTGCTACAAGCCTTACATCAAATGCTTCACACACACAATAAACCTCGCTACACTGGCTACACCCCTACTGTATTGTACTGAGCCACCCATGTCCAAACGGCTTACGTTTATCTTATATTTTTATCTAACTCAGCAGTTAAGGGTTAAGGCCCTTGCTCAGGTGCCCAGAATTGGCACTTTGGTGGTGCTTTAAAATGAAACCCTAGGATCCTCTGGTCAGCAGGCTTTGTGATGAATAGGTCCTGTGTAAATGTTATTATTAAATACGACTCTAAAGATGACAGTAAGGAACTCTAAGAGTCGTCCGGTTGTCAGCGGAGCGCATTAAACGTCCGAGGTGGACATTGTCCTCCATGTCAGATTTGAATTCTGCGTTGGATCGCATTAATGGAGCAAGCAGAAGATGTTAACAGAACCGGCCAAGAAATAATAGAGAAGTGAAATCTTATCCAAACACGTCGTGTGCCAGGTTGCAATTCTGCCAAACGCCTCAGGATGAATTCTGAATTTTCACGTGTGTGTGCATGTGGCTGGAATTGTATAGCCGCTAGCATAAATGGATAAATCAATGTGTTTCATGCCTGATCCTGAATACTCACCTCGGTGTGCTGCAGATTGTAAAACTGTGTCTAAGTGTGTGTGTGTGTGTGTGTTTGTGTGTGTGTCTGAAAGCATGCCCAAAACCCACACCAACGCTATCAGTCAAGTCCAGGCACACAAATCACAATCTGGCACCCCTGAAACCGAGCCAGCGTTGAACTTCTCCTCGCAGTACATTTATTTCACGACACGCCGCTCTTTCACAAAGCGACCTCCAAACCCAAATCCAAAACCTTTCATTCTCCTGCTGATGGGTTTAATTCGCTCGTAAAGCCAGGCTCCGATCCAATCAGCCCTCCAATTTCACAAATCACAGCAGCTCTTTCTTTTTTCCACAGCTTGCCCTTTCCTGCTCTATCCTTTCCCCTCGCTGGCTTTCAATTACCATTGCACCTTTTTGTGTTAGCCGTGATTGAACAGCAGCCACTGTCTCGCTCGTCTCATTCCAATATCACTGTTTACACATTAAAGTGCTAGAGTCAAACACGTTAGCCATTTTTCTCTTCTCAACGGACCTGTTTTAGTCACTCTGTCTTCCTCTCTTTACATACAAACAGCCACCTATAACCTACACCTAGTATACACTGTTGCCCAGCTAACGGGGGTGGATTTTAACCCTCTTCGATCTATAAAAAGCCAGTTGAGCAACAGCTCCTGTACCAAACAGTTCAGCAAATACGGAGGAAGTGAAGTGCTTTAAGTGTGGGTCTGGATTTCTTCAAATATAATTGAGCCTCTGCTTACACTAGTCTCTTCATAGAAGGATGGATGTGGCACAAATCTCTGGACTTCAGCAAATCCACAAACATTTCCGCAAACTTTCGTCCCTTTTTGTCGTCCAAAGGTGATTTAACTTTAGTTGGTACCATTGTGTGTTTTGTTCTGTTTTTTTAGTCCTTACATTAACCTCTTTATTCCCTGCGTAGGCGTCAACGGGCTCGACTTGTCAGAAACTTGAAAACACGTTTTGTACAAATAAATGGAGAACATCATTCAATACTCTAAAGCAGTGGTTCTCAACCTATTTTGGACGAATTCCCCCATAAGTCACCAAGCTCTCAAATCCAGAAAAAACAACCATTGGAAATACCCGTTCCTAACGCAAAACCATATTCCCAAATGGATCAAAACGTCATCTGAGCCTTGATGATGAAGAAGGACATCAAAGTCCATGTGATTTATAGCTGGTTGTAGTTTAGAACCCTTGACGCCAGTTTCTGTGCGTGATGCTTAAAATCAACACAGCAAGAGGAAAACAGCCAAAATCAACTAAATTCTTTCACTTTGTGATCTGGGATCAACCCTCAGGGAGAAAAATCACAGTCCTGGGATTGAGGATGTTTTCTACTAACAGAGTCATGACCAGTCAATAACACAATGGCCGCTTGTTTGAAATCGGTCCACTGAATGGCCTTCACTTTGGAAGCTGTGATCGTTCTACCGCTTCTATCTTCTGTAAAGCTGCCATTCTGTTCAACCCCAAACAAGGCTTCCTTCACCAGATACAAAGACATAAATCAATGGTGGCTCATGGAAAGTGGTGGCTCATGGTTAAGGTGTTGGACTACCAATCCAAAGATTAATTCCCAGCTCCACCAAGCCACCACTGCTGGGTCCCTGAGCAAGGCCCTTAACCCCAAATTGCTCAGTTGTATAAAATAACGTCGCTCTGGATGAGGACGTCCACCAAATGCTGTAAATGTTACTGATTAACATGTTGGGCTGCTGATCGGAAGCTTTGTGAGTTCATTTCCCAGGACCACAAAACTCTTTCTGCTGGAAAGACCCTCAACCCTTAGTTGGATAAATGGGATAAATGTTCTCCACTTTGGATCGGGGCGTCTGTGAGGTGCTAGAAATGTAAAAGAGTTAGAGTTCATCTTCTACCTTCCAGTTTTGGGGTTTTAACTAATAAATGTTTCTTCATTGCTGAGTAGCCAAATATAATTATGGACTGAAATTACGCAATTGTGGCAATTACGCAAGGACTATTCTATACTATATAGTGTGTTACAGTGATTACACAAACAGGGATCCGCCTCTTAAGCGCTTCTCTTTCTAGTCTTTCAAGCACACTTAGAAAATCCTGTATACCTTCTCCAAACTCAAAGTCTGAATTACACAACCGTCTTTTTATGTTCTCAATCTAAACACTGTTCCAGCATGACAATGTCCCTGTCCACAAAACCCCTGATCTCCATAAAGACGTGCTTTGTTCAGGATGTGATGTTTTGGAGTTAAAGAACACCTTTGGGATGGACTGAAACCCCGACCTCCTCACCTCAACATTAGTGTCTGATCTAATTAATACTATTATAACGAAATGATCGAATCCACCTAGTCACATGACACGATCTAGCATGGAGGTCTGAAGGTTATTACAGGACTACGCTACGCTAATTTGTCAGAGATGAAGTATGAGGAATTAGCTCACGGCTAACCTTGTGTTAGCATACAGATTAAATATGTATCACTAAAAGGATTTTAGATCAATCATAGTTTCTATTTTTATAGTTATTGAGTGACTGATAGGTGATGGTGGGCGGGACTTACTTCTCCGAGACGTTGTCACTCTACTCCTCCGTTTTTATACCGCCTCATTAAACTCTAATTTGCACCTCTGCAAAAGTGTGAAAGCGAACACTGTTGGGAATCGAGACGCTCGTGTTTGCCTACAGTTCCCAGACACTTCCCACGAGAGGGAGGCGAGAGCAGTAAATGTTTACGCAATGAGAGTCAACCCTCTGTTTGTCTGAGTCACAGGCGTGAGGTCCAAACAATCGGTAGTGCCGGAGTCTGTCGGTCATTGACCACCACGCGGCGTAAAGATATACATATGTATATAGATATAAATATTCCAAAGCGAGTATTCTGTTTCCTGTGGGCTGAGGTCTTGCTTATGGGCCCAGAACTGGCAGCCCAGAGATTTGAACTCACAACCTTCCAACACCTTAACCTACTGTTTTAAGCGGCAAAATAAAAATAAATGTTTTTCTTTACACTTTAGGTTTTTTTATACCGACAGTTTCACTTTCGATCTTTCAGGAACAATCTGACAGGTGGGCAATTGGGGCAATTTTTAGTGGGTTAAGGGCCTAACTTCGGAGGTCAATGTGAAGATGAAAATTTAATAAACCAATGATGCAATAATACGAAAATCAGACTGTCTCCATTGTTAGCACCAGGGGCACCACTAGCAATTTTGGGCCCTATGGAAGAATATGAGGTTAAGCCCCCCTACCACACCGCACTGTTACTACTAATAAAACAGGTGTTTGTGGGGGCCCCTCCGAAGTGTGTGGGCCCTTAGAATCGTTCCTTCGTTAGATCTCCCCCTGTTAGCAATACCCCAGTTAGCATGTTCACCTGTATGCTACCAGTATGACCCCCTACTGCTTAACGTATTAGGATAATATATTTTCCTTCAGCGAATGCAGGTTTAATTATTCAGATGGTTTGTAATAAACGCTAAACACTGACAATTTAATGTCGAATTTAAAATCCGACGTGACTGTTTTAGAAATGGTCGTACAGTGCCCTCTGCTGGTGTTTGTGCGGTACTGCTGTAAACAGATTCCTGTTCTTATCCTGTAATAATAGTCTTAGTTATCTTTTCTTTTCGCACCAAAGAATTTTACACAGTAAGTTATTTAGACGGTTTCTCTCTTTCCTCCTCTCTCTCTCTCTCTCTCTCTCTCTCTCTACCTTTGTCTCTCTCTCTCTCTCTCTTTCTTCCTTTTTTTTCTTTCCTTCATTTAATGTTAGATTAAATGGTGATTTTTAATTGCCCATAGAAGTGAGTGTGAGTGTATGTGTCGCCTGTGATAGACTGGTGACCTGTCCAGGGTGTCCCCCTCCTGCCTTTAACCCTTTCAGAGACGGCTGGTATAGACTCCAGCAGATCCCTGTGACCCCGAATTAGGGAATAAGCGGGTATAGAAAATGGATGGATGGATGGATGGATGGACCCAAGTGATTCAAAGGAGTCGTGTGATTTGTTTGATAAGTGATTCAGAATGGATTCAAATTTTAATTTAAATTTAGCTTTTTTTATATAAACTTGTTCATATATATATATATATATAGTATATATTATATATATATATATATATATTTATTTTTTTTTTTTGCTTTGATCACATGACTCTTCACATGCGCACAATTCCAGCATTAATCATAATCGCTCATGTCACCTGTCAGTGTTTATTATCATTTTTTTATTTTTTATTTCAAGCAGTAGCAGAAGATGATGACATGGTTGATGATCAGGCTTTTTTATGCTCCACTAGATGGCAGGTGAAGCTCAGAGAAAGTGTGTGTGTGTGTGTGTGTGTTGCCACAGCACCCCCCCTGAGTGTTTGTGCCTAATTATCTCCATGGTCCACAGAGAGACGAGTCTGACACCTGTCTGTTTTCCCAGTACACTCACTCTCTATCTGTCTCCATCATCCGCTAATCCACTTCCTCTCTCTTACTTTCCCTCTACACACACACACACACCACACACACACACACACACACACACTTAGGTTTTCTTGAGTTTGACATCTGGGGAAACACATTATACTTCACACACTTCACATCAGTGTGTGATGCTCAGGTGTCCACATACTTTTGCCATATAATAAAAGGTGCCAATAATTTCGCACAGTCTGTCTCGCTCTCTCTGTCTCTCTTACTCGCTCTCTCTGCTTACTTACCCATCTCCCCTTTCTTTCTCTTTTATTCGTTTCTTTTTCCTTTTTTCTAATTTCTTACCTGTTTCCTTTCCTTTTCTTGCTTCCCCCTTCTTTCTCTTTCTTTCTTTCTCTTTCTTTCTTCTTTCTTTCTCTTTCTTTCTTTCTTTCTTTCCCACCATCCTTTTTTTCCCCCCCATTCTTTTTTTCCCTCCTTCCTTCCTTTCTTCCTTCCTTTCCCTTTTTTTATTACCTTTCTTTTTCTCGCCACTCCCCCACGCTGCCCCTGATGTTTCCTCAGCATCTGTAGCTGAACATGGACAAGATTTTTATTTATTTATTTTGCCAATTTTTATTCTCAGTGTGAACTTTGACCCTACATTTCTGCCATCATGACAGCAAAGACGCGAGCGGCGGCATGCGGCCTGCGGATCCCGAACGCATCTCCGATGGTGTAAATAAAGAAATAAAGAAATAAACTCGTTCAGAAAGTCCATTAAAATGGAAGACAGCGCCGGGGTGACTTTAGCTCCTAATTAAAAACAGATGTGTCCATTTAATATTCTTAATACTTGGAGGGAGACAGACGATCAGTGCAGAAATATCTATTTGCCTCATTAAATTGAAAGGCTTGATCATGATGAGGGAGAAGAGAATGAATGAAGACGGACATGTTTACCAGCTTCTTCAAATCCAGTTCGCCAGCAGAGAATCAATGCACGTCATAACCGGCGAGAAAGGCGTGTTTGGTGGGCTGGTGGGCCGGCGGGCGGCGGCCTGGCGATGGGAACGAGAGGTAACGTTTATTATGACTGACATCATGAGAGCAGGGACATGCTGATGAAACCGTAAGGACAAGTTTGGGTAAAACACCATGTTGTCCAACTTCAGATTTTTGATTATCTTGTTTATGCGGCGCATATTAACGACGCCAGGCGCGATGCAACTTCACCACTTAATTTACCATCCCTCTTTCTCTCTCTCTCTCTCTCTCTCTCTCTCTCTCTCTCTCCCGCTCCCTCTCTGTCTTTCCCTCTTTCTCCCCCTCTCTGTCTTTCTGTTTGTCTCACACTTTTTCTTCTCCCTCTCTTTTTTTTGTTTCAGACTCTAATGCTTTTCTCTCTCTCTCTCTCTTTCTCTCTCTCTCTCTCTCTCCTCTCTTTCTATCTCTCTTATAAAAACCTTATTTCTCTTTTTCTTGTTCTTCTTCTCTCACTTTGTATCTCTCTGCACCAGTACCAGTTTCTCTCCCATCCATCCATCCATCCATCCATCCATCCATCCATCCATCTTTTTATTTATCTATTTCTGTCTGTCTGTCTGTCCATCCGTCTATCTATCTATCTATCTTACTTACACACCTTGCTGCCCCCCCTCTATTTTATCGTTTTACCTCTGAAGACGTCTGCATCTCTCTCTCTCTCTCTCTCTCTCTCTCTCTCTCTGTCTTTCTCAGTATAGTTAAACAATTATCAATGGCGTTATCAATTCAGAATTTTTTTTATACTAAGTTAAATACTGAATTTACTTCCTATGTCCCGCCCAATAATGTTTCAGAACATTTGCATAAGACGGTCAGCTGGCGGTTAGTGGGTGTGGTGTTTGAAGCTGAAACTTGGTCCTCCCCAAACGTCAGAGCAGCGCACTGGGCTGGACAGATGAGAAGTGCACGAGAGGCCCTCCGCCGTCTCCCACCATCAGCCGATGTGTCAATCAAAACAGCTCGGCGTGCGGGCTGATTATTATTAGGTCTAACTATGACGGATAATTAATCCAGTCCATGTAAGTGACACTCGTTTAATTACACTGCCTTTTTCAGATAGATGAAAACACACACATAAGCACGGAAATAGCGCCGAGATGTTGGGATGTGTCTTGACACGGTAAGAGAGAGGCTTGAATCCTGTTCCTCCGATTGACAACCTAGAGACTCGGTCCAAAATCTGACGTATATCTACTTAAGTAGGTTCTACATTTAGGTAGGAACTGTATGTAGTTCCCAAATGTTAAACAAGTATGAATGGTTACAGTTAGAAATGAAATCAATGAAATCCAGACGTCCTTCAGCCGCCATTTTGATACTTTAAGACGGGACTAATAGATCATCCGGGAACTTTAATTAATACTAATAAATAGGTTTGCATCCTATAATGAAAGTATGCGATTTTGAACAGCGCCCAGAGTCTTAACTATTAGAGCTACCACTGCTACCGGAAACGTACGATATATCGACTTAACGTAACAACAGCGTGATATTATCGGAACACACATCTACCATCAGTACTATTATAAGCTACCTCAGAACGCATCATAGGTTCTACACCTACTTACTTATAATATTTTGAGTATTTTATATATAGTGTGTGATCCCGGACGGGTTTTTAGACTAGTATGAAATGGAGCTTCAGTTTAAGTGAGTCATGTGCTTAGATTCGTAGCTTTTAGGAGAGGAACCTGATGTGTTCTGATTCCGATGTAGCTTATTTACTTTAACCTGCGTAGTTTTGTGTGTATATTAATGCTATTCGGCATTAATGAAGTTGTTATTACGTTAGAAATGACTGGCAAATCAAACCTGCTTATTTGCTATGGATTTCTTTTTTTTAATTAATTTATAATGGTTTACATTTTATACAGTATTCTTGGTAAACTCTGGAGACTAATAAGTGTTAAAATCCCAGAAGATTTTCTAAAAATACTCCATCTGACACCAACATCCACGTTACTCAAGAGACGTGTTCGTTATTCTGTTATTTGGCGGAGGTCCTAATCCAGAACGACTTACATTTATCCATCTGAGCACTTAAGGGTTAAGGGGCTTGACCGGGTGTCCAGCACCTTTTAGTTTTTAAAAAAATATATATTAGAGTATTTACAGCTTAATGTTTTTAATTGATATTGCAAAACTTGCTTGATCAAAACAAACTGATTATTCAGCAAAATTAATTGTCTTGATTATTAATTGTCTTGCAATAATTGTCTTAATATATATATAAGAACTGAGGTGGTGTCCTTATTTCATTTATCACTTACGATAGATTTTTGTACGATAGTTGTTTATTTATCAGTTTCAACTGATTACATACGTTAAAATAATTTTTAAAGAATCGATTAATCGGTCTAATAATCGCCGACTAATCGATTATCAACATAATGCTCTACTGCATCTTTACTAAATGGCGAGCAGGTATTAATATTCAGCTTATTAATATTCAAATGCTGCCCTTTGACTCATATTTTGATTACGAACAAACATCCGAACGAATGAACCTGTTCATTTGTCTTTTATTCCCAGCATTTCAAACATCCCGGTGGATCAGTCTATGTACACTTTTACACTCCCATACCAAAATATACCGCTGAGATCTACACTCTCTCTGGAGAGCCCCGGGTTCATTAACGAGCCTGTGTCAAGGGCTGTTATTATTAGAAGCTGAACTCTTTCAAACACACTCACACACACACACACACACTATTCCTCCCTTTGGTTCTGAGCAAAAACCCAGAGGCCCCTCGTCCAGCTCCAGCAGACGGCAGCTGGGGTAGAAAACAAATACCTGCGTTAATACTGAGAGTCAGGATGAGCTAAGGTCCGCAGAGAGAGAGAGAAAGAGAAAGAAAGAGAGAGAGAGAGAGAGATCAGAGAGCAGCGCTGCAGGGCAGGAAGGCAGGTGTAGTTGATGGCTGTAATTAGTAGCCTGTGACAACACTGCACACCAGAGAGGAGCACTCAGAGAGGCAGCACAGGGACACGGTACGCCTGACACACAGCAATAATTATTAATAAGCCAAACAATCCTCACATCACATCGCTTATTATTTCTATTAATGCACCACCTCTATGGAAAAGGGACACGGGGACGGACTCGGCGGGTGACGCTGAGACTTTTCCAGCATTAATTAACAATAAATACATTAAATTAACTCCTGTAGTTGATCTTTAAACTGACTTTTCGTCTTTAAGAGAACGCATCATTGTTTCTTTTTTTTTTTTCAATGAAGGGTAACAACAAAGGGTAGGGTAACAGTGAATCCCAGCGCAGTTGTTAAGACAAGGGTGGGGAATCTCAGTCCTGGAGGGTCGGGGTGGCCTGCAGAGTTTAGCTCTAACCCTAATCAAACACACCTGAACCAACTAGTCAAGATCTTGCAAGGTAGACTTGAAACTTACAGGTAGGTGTGTTGAGGCAAGTTGGAGCTAAAATCTGCAGGACACCCCGACCCTCCAAGATAGAGATTGTCCACCTCTGGGTTAAGGTGTTGAACTGCTAATTGGAAGATAAGGGTTCAATTCCCAGCACCACTGAAGCAGAGTGACAGTCAGTCATCAAATCTCAGTTGATTGTTTTTTAATATTTGCATCTGCAGCATTTCGCAGACACTCTTGTCCAGATATAATAATATAATTTTGTCCTGACGTGTTTTATTCCTTTTACACCACCGCCGCAAATGATAGTAGCTACAATAAATGTTATAAAAATGCAGCAAAACAACCTCCTGTTTTCAGCTACAAAAAAAACCAAAGTCTTTTTTTTTTTTATCATTTTCTCGTTCTTTCGAGTTAAGACTTCAGCCATAATCTTAAATTGTTAAAAAATTCTTAATCGTATTTGACATTATTTTCAACTAGCACCTTTCCTTGGGGTCGATAAAAAAAAAAATACACTACAGTATCTGTTTAACATTTTTTTTAATATTCAACTCATTTTAAGAGTCTTTAATATGAGTCTTAATATCTTCACAATTAAACCAAATAAAAAATAGACGTCAACTTACATTTCCCTAACATCAAAACGAATCTTAAAAAGCCACGCAAAGGACGCTGGGAAAAAACGATTAACACCCTATTTAATCTGGACAGTCGAAGTTTGTCGAATCTATTAAAGGAGCTGAATCAGCACATTGGATCATTTCATCTTAAAACAACAACAACAACAACAACAAACAGACGCCGGAGGAAGCAGAACCCGTTCACCAGAGGCTAGACTCCGACACTGTATCAAAAGTGGATCTCTTGTCGCGTCGCGCCATGGGGCTGATGGGATATCTCCCGGGAGCCATTAGCGTTTTCGATAGGAGAAGCTGCTCGGGGGAGCGAGTGCAAATCACAAGAGGGTGAGAGTGTGTGAAAAAGAGACTGAGAGAAAGTGAGAGAGGGAGAAAAAAAACCCATTGCAACACACTAACAACACCTGTCACCCTTCGCACCTAATGAGGGACACAATTAGCAATTAACAGAGTGATCTGTCAGCAGTGATACCAGAGTCCCCAGTGTTCGACCTGAGCCAACTGGGAGACACACAGCTCTTAATCAGTGCTAGCACACACACACATACACACACACTCAGATTCACACACTAACATGCTCAGCAAAAGTGTGGGATTAACACTGTATGTAAACCTGATACAACAGGAGGCCATTTTGTTAACCCCTGATTTGGGTCAGCTATGCTAGTTATGCTACTCCTTCCTTCTACTGCAGTATGTTTATTTATGACTTGGTGTCATTTTTCCACTTGTGTCATCTGGTTCTTATGTTTAATGAAGTCAACTGATTCCACCAGTGTGTGTGTGTGTGTGTGTGTGGACCACACCATCACCAGCAGTGATTATTTTCAACACATCCCAACTAGTCAGAAAAAAAAATTAAGCCTAAACTTCCTGTTTGTTCTTCTTAAGCTTTGTGTAACTCCAGTTCCTGCTCAAGTTCCTCCAAAGCTCCCCAGAACAATCACCATCCAGAGGATCAGAAACCATTTAGAAAAAAGGGCTCACCTTAAGGCACAGCCTGACTCAAAGGTAACAGCACCTAGGACGGATTGTATTGTAACAAACCCAAGCATGTTTGACACACACACACACAGACACACACCTCCGGCATGACAACCGTATCAGCCTAGGAGGTCAAGAGGGAATCGAATTGTTAAATCCAATTTTGCATTTGTCTGTCTTTGTACGGGAGAAGCCGCCATATGCCGTGGTCCCCCATTTGAGCGGATGAATATGGATGAGCTCGGAATTCACGGCTCTTTAAAAAGTTTTGCGTTCAGGAGTGGGTATAAACACTCACTTCTTTTTGGTTTGGCGCAGGATGGAAAGTCGATTATCCTGGTCCTAAAAAAGACGGTTGATACTAATTCAAATTAATTAATGGATTTCAATCACAATGGTTAGCGTGCATGAACAGGTAGGACAGGTAGCAGAGGTAAAGAATCAAACACCTGCGAATGTGCTGGTCTAGAAATATGATCACTGATAGGCTGGTGATCTAAAGCATGTGTTGGCTCAATGGTTAAGATGTTGGATTGCTTATTGAATGGTTATGGTTTTAATTCTTAGCACTACCAAACTACCACTGTAGATCCCTTAAGCAAGGCTCTAAACCTTCAACCTTATATGTACTAGTTACATCCTGGTTCTTGTTGTCTCCTCATTTTCCACTAAATGTCAATAAATTTGAAATGCACCTTGTACCATACAGAGTTGGAAATGTCCTGAATTTGGTAGTCCTTTGGTGTTAAATAAAATTATCTAAAGGATGAGGCTTTGGAAACAAATGTTAATTCCATCAAAAGAGGCAGTCACGGCAGGTCACTAGCGATTGTATAAGTGCAGGTTTAATTTAAAGAATCATCAAGCCGCCACTGCTGGGCCCCAGTGCAAGGCCCCTTTAGCCGTCAGTTTTAATGCTTAATGTTGCACAACATTTACTAGTCACTTCCTGTTTCCTTGGTTATCTTATTTTCTATTAAAGGCCAATAAATTTCAAACACACCTTATACCAAAACGGAAAAGTTCCTCAAACGCTTAATGAGGCTTAAAGTAGCAGTTTGATTCTGTTAGTATTGCTGTTCCAAGCCAAGCTGCTACTGCCGGGCCCCCGAGGAAGGCCCCTAAGAAAGAACCGCCCAGCTGTACGTAATGAGATAAATGTACATTAAGTCGCTGTGGATAAGGGTGGCTGCCAAATGCTATAAAATAGATGTCAAATGTCCGGTCAGAACCAAGAATTAACACAGGTGAAGGTTTTTTTTTTTCCTCTTATTGTATGAAGAATTGCTTTGTTTATCACTCTAGCGCAATAGCGGAGGTGTGGTTCTGTCCTTGATGTGCCCGAGTGTCGGGGTGTCAGCTGCTCCCTCCCCTGTAGTGTTCTCTGCATTAGCAGGGCGCTGTGTGTACTCGAGAGGGGTATGAAGAGTAGCGAGTCTCTCTCTCCACTAAACAAGAAGAGCACTGTAGCCTGCAGGTGCACCACAACATCTGGTGAAGACAAGAAAAAAATGAATATGCTTGACATTCGTCAAATGACAAGTTTTAATTGGGCTGCGTCTGTGTGTGTGTGTGTGTATGTGTGTGTGTGCATATGTGCATGGCTGTATAATAATGAAGTGGGGATATTTTTAAGATGCAAGCTGAAACATTGCCTAAAACAAAATGCGATAAAAAAATCTGCTTTAATGAACATTTTAATAGAAACTTTTTATACCCCGACAATCAAACGAGAATTCAGGAATAACACAAATCTCACCTCATAAAGAACGATTATACAAGTTGTATACTGTGAGTGTAGCGTGTAATCACAGGCCTGGAGGTACGTCCTGTGGCACTTCCGATGATGAATATTTGGGTTGCCAGGACCAGCAGTAAAAAAGCTGCCTGAAAAAAACAGCGATGATAAATGCGTCCACCGCACTAATGAACTGCATTTAACAATAAAAAGCGTCAGAACTTTTCATTTATAAGAAGATCGACGTCAACGGCAGCGACACTACTTGCTCGCTTACTCTTGATGAAGCGCCGACGGCCTTGGGTTCCGGCTGCCGCGCTATCAATCACGCCATGGAAGAACAAGCAGATCGATCAAACGAGCTGCTGGGGGGGGGGGGAGGAGAATAAAACTAGTCATTCGTAGACAGGAGGAGAGAGAGTGCAGGATTCTCAGTGTGAGACGAGTGAGCTCTTGAAAGCCTGAGTGAGTGATCACAAACAGGGTCAGGAAGTGCTCAATCACCACGACTCCATCTGAGAAGAGACGTTTTCCAATTTCAGGCATCTGCCTTCATTTAGGTAGCGTTCTTTATTTTGAGGGCACCCGTTCCCCTTTTAAGTCTAATCTTATTTAGGAAGGTGCAAAAGGTTTAGGAGCAATCATCGTGACATGGAGTCTAGTATTACATCCTGATATTTTTTAGATCACATTAGATCACGTTTACATTTCTAGATGACATTTCGTTTGCAAGGTTACACTGGATCACCTTTACATGGTTGGATTAAATTCATATTTAATTTGCAAGATCACTCTGGAGTACATTTACAGATCACTTTTTTTTTTTGCTAGATCACAATAGATCACATTTACATGTCTAGATGAAATTTTGTTTGTTAGATCACACCAGATCACGTTTACATTTCTGGACACAATTCTGGTTGGATAAAGATGTATGTATCCAGGACATTATTGATAATCACACACTCCGCTGTCACCCAGATGAGGATGTGTTTCCTCTTAAGTCTGGTTCCTTTTAAGGTTTCTACCTAATATCATCTCAGGGAAACAGTGTGTGTGTGTCATGGTATGAAAAAAAAAACTGTTACACAATCTGCTAATGAGGGACGGAATGCTTCTGTACTTTTTTTTCTAGACGGCTAGGGGGTAAAGAGTGTGTGTGTGAGGGGTGTGTAAAATGGAAATGATAGCTCAGTGCTCAAGAAGGAACAGAAAAGCATGGGTTTAATCCCCAGCACCACCAAGCTGCCACTGCTGGGCCCCTGAGCAAGGCCCTTAATCTTTAACTGCTTAGACAGATGAGTCAAATCTAAGTCGTCTGCCATGTATGGGAAGCGTAAATGGTGGTACCTACTTAACTGTGTAAAACTCAAGCCTTGACTAATATTAACTAACGCACCTTTCTAACAGAATATAAACGACCCAGCGTACGTGCACAGCTAATTTATTCCAGAATGATCACAGGTATAATCACACTGCTTAAATAAATATTTTGGAACCACTAAAATGTATTTTTAGCGTAAAACGTGTTTTTTTTTAGTACTGTATGTGTCGGTCAACGTTAGGAGAGTCATTGTTTTGTTCTACTGCTTAGCAGTGTGCATTTATGTAGGTTCTAACCAGTAGGTGGTGTACTTCTCACATAGTCCAGCATGCCAAAGTCTCCTTGGACAAACACACTCTCTCTGATCATAATGAAAATTTCAAAATCTTGTTCTGTCATTAAAAATAAAAACTAACATCTGTTGTGAAGATATTTGGATACATTTGTGTCACCTTTGGGATTTTTTACCGGCTAGAAAGCCTTAACGATTAACGACAGCGTGAGGCCGCTAAAGGACTGCGCTTCAGCCATTACCGAGATAATGGAGATCAGTCTCTGTTCTTAACAGCAATGTTAATATGCCTGCAAACCACTATTCTCTCTCTCTCTCTCTCTCTCTCTCTCTCTCTCTCGTTCCTGTACAGAAAAAGAAAGATGCAGCACCAGAAAAGACAGCAGCATTATCTTACTGCTAATATCCCATACCAACACCCACAGGGACAGATGAGTGCAGGGAAAATGATAATACACTGCACATTTCTTCATTAAGACGCTATAAAAGACTGGCACACGTTTTGATTATATCAAAGATGTGTGTTAAGCGTGATCCGATTTCGAATTCCAGTCATTTGTAACCCATATGTTCTGTTCAAAATAAACTAACCTATTAGATTAACGCGTAATTGGTTGAAAAAAGTGAACCCGCATTTAAAATCTGGGCTTGTCTCCCTTATTGGGATAAAAAAAAGACATAAATTAATCAGATAAATATCTCAAAGAGTTCCCAAAAACAGTTTATGCCCATCTCACTTAAATCTTGTGGATTTGTCTGGATGATGGATTCATTTCACTTCTGTGCTCTTAAAAAAGGTTTTATATATTTCATCATCAAACTAAACTGTATTATTAACTTGACTGACGAGTCACCCAACCAACGAGTTTTTCGAGATAAAAGCTGTCTCTCGACCGTTTTTTTTGCTTTGAGTTGTGAGCTAAAATTCAGACACCCAACCGCTAGTTAGCGTAGCTGAGGTTTGAATCCCACACCATGCTCATGTGGTTACTGCGGGTTTCTCTGGCAGATGCCCTTATCCAGAGCGACTTATACTTATTTTATTTTTTAATCCAACTAAGCAGTTGAAAGATAAGGGCCTTGCACAGGGACCCAGTATTGGAAGGTTTATTGTGCTGAAAATTGAACCCATGATCTTTGGATCAACAGTCTAACACTGTTACATCAGTTTCCCCTCCCCAGTTTTTTTGTAGACGTAGTAGTAGGAAGCCAGTTTTTTTTCTTAGGCCACACCCACTTTTGTTTGGAATCTGGATACAGATTTGGATATTTAAGAATATTATTATAAACAAAGACAGATAGTGAAATTGCTCTGTTACACACAGTAGCAGTTATTAAGAAAATGAGCTGTTAGGCTACCTACTGGGCATCGACCCTCCGCCCTCGACACAAAAACTACTCATCCTCAAACGAAGGGCTCATTTATTAGCGCTAAGCGTCTCAATGACAGTCTAAATGGTGAAGACGTCCATGTCACCCAGCTGGCTGTCTCCGCAGTAACAGGCCCCCGAGAGGAGCGCTCGGGTCACTCATGTCTTTGCCGTTATCATTAAGCACCATTGATTTAATGAATACATCATTTACGGGTGCTTGGACCTTCATGGCCCGCTGCCTCATTATGTGCAAAGCAAAACTAATATGGAAAGCAACCTCGAGCTCACCTCCAGGGACTCTTCTGTTTTTTTTATTCCCAGCCATCATTCCATGCTATCATGATTAGTTCTGTAAAAGAAGAGAGCACGTTGCCTTTCTTGTTCAGGCTCAGGTCTAGGTAAAGGAAGTGGATGATCATATTAGTGAGCAACTGTCCAATAACTCAGGTAGTGGGTGGTGATGGGATGTGCTGCAAATACAGTAGAGTCCAGAGGTTTGAGTTCAAAACCACTAAGTAATTTACTTATAAGCCTCCCGAAACCGACTATAATGCAACATCAAACCCTCTATAGCCAGTCTACCCTCATCCAGAGGGACTTACGACTAAGCAGTTGAAGGTTAAAGGTCATGCTCAAGTAGCCAGCAGTGCCAGCAATGTTGCCCTGCGATTTGATCTAACAACCTACTGATCATTGGACCATATAGCTTATGATATTTTGTCTATTTAGTTAAGCTATTTTTATTTGACCATTCTTTTATTTTTAGCCCATAAAATCCAAGTAGATTGTGGCATCTAAAGCTGTACCAGTAAGTAGAAACTTAGTGATCAAGTGTTGGCCTGTTGACTATTAGATTCTGAATTCAATTCTTAGGACCCTTAGTCCTCAAATACTCCCTTGAAAAAATAAGATAAATGCATGTACCTCTGGATGAGGTCATCTGCCAGATATATAAAATGTACCAAAAAATTTAAATGTAATTATTTATGTCTGGAGTCTTTTACTAGAGCCATTGGTCTAGAAATTCACTATAGACACTATAGGTCTATAAAGACAAACCATGGTACCCAAATATATTCGAGTTAAGTAAGCTAATTGAAGTGGATAGACTAAAAAAAGTAAGACAGATGGATTCATTTTTGCTCTTGCTCTTCGACTTTGATTGATGCAAGCTACTGGCTGTATTATGACGGTTAATCTCAATGTCTTTGCCACTATTTATACTGTGGGTAAACTGAGACTTCTGTGTGTGCATGTCTGTAGACATTGTGGAATGAAATCTCCATCCATGTCCCCTTGGTACCCCCCTCCTCAATTTCTAATCTGTTTAGTGCCAGCGCTGCCCACACTCTTGGCTCGGGCTTTGCCAAGGCTGCCCACCTTCCGTATTCCCTCTCTCTCCCAGGAGGGGGAGGATGCTCAGGCCCATCCTAATTCCCTTCTCTGCGGGGAAACAATTAACGCCTCCGCTCTCAGCTTTATGGTCAGAGAAGCAGCTGCTTTGCGGCTTTTCCCAGGTACATTTATGGCCAGAGAAAGACCAAGGAAACACAAAATCTGGCCTATGCCAGCCCTGTTCTTTGCTTATGCCACAACAGCGCCCACTAACTCACCTCTAAGCGCTGTATGTCACCTCGCGGATGGCTCTGCGTGGACAGACGAAGTCTTTTCAACAGACCCCCGTGCCTTCATAAAGAAGATCTATGACAGTATGAATGTGTGAGTATTGCTTCACGTGTAGGATGCAGAACCTGAAGACGCACCACAGAGCAGCAAAACAAAGAACGCTTATAAAATAACTACAGATTGCTCTGCCTTGTTATTGTGAGTCTACAAGATTTATGCTGGCGATTTCACAATCATGAATTGAAAATGCATGCAGGCCTTGTAATATCAGCGTTGGCTGGGAACGCTGTTAGAAAGAAATGATGCAAAATTCAGCAACGCACCATGCGTGCAAATCAGACATCTGATCTAATTGTAGCCAGTAACGAGTGTCGTAGCCATATTAAAGTTGATTTATGATTCTATAAGAAGACAAAGACTCTGACCTCAAGCGCAAATGAAGTAACGACTACAAGTTCCAGGTTGTTCTTCTATGTCTGCTAGTTGTTTAAAGCAATACCATCTGTGTAATGCTC
Organism: Bagarius yarrelli; assembly: GCA_005784505.1. Taxonomy (NCBI): domain Eukaryota; kingdom Metazoa; phylum Chordata; class Actinopteri; order Siluriformes; family Sisoridae; genus Bagarius; species Bagarius yarrelli. The sequence goes on from VCAZ01000005.1 coordinate 7,188,075, forward strand.
CAAAAATCCAGGTCTGCGTTTGGATTGCAACATAAACTGGGCGTGGCCTGAACCAGAAGGGGTTTTGTTTGTTTTTGTGTTTATATTCATACCATATCTCTATGCACCTGAAGCAAATCCCAGATGTAGAAATCCCACAAGTGTCAGCAAAGCCAGTGAATTTAGATTTTTTACTTACAAATCCTTGGACCTTCAGGGGCATTAGCTGGATCTTCAGGGGCCTTGATCACAGCCATGATCTACTGGGGAAGCTACCATTTACCACACTGCCGTTTCTAGTCACCTCCATTTGTCTCATTTGATTTGAATTTAAGACTGTCTGATTGAAAGTCCAATCTTAAATTTACAAGTAGCAGCTACGGGTTGAGGTTAAAGGGTTATTTTTAACAATAGCCTTCTTCTAAATGGACTTTCTGACTGAATGGCATGTTAATTATCACTGCTATTTTACTATTATTACTATAAACACAACACCTGGCAATGAGATTGCCATTAGCAAGGAAGATAAAGTAGTCATGGGAGTACAGTATGAGACAAAATTAAGGTAACCTGGTAAAAGTAAGAGAGATGGCATGATTTAGAAGAGTGTTGGTGGTAAGAAAGAAAGAGAGACAGAAATAGCGGGTAAGCAAGAAAGGAGGGGCCTTTTTCATCTAATTATTCTAATTATCATGGCACACTATGAAAACGTGATTAATAACACTGAAGATATTGTTGTGGCAATTAGCCATATGGTGGTGGGACCCTGCTCTGTCACGATTTTGCCATTAGCATCTCTTTATGTTTGTCAGGAGCGTGCACCCATGACGAGCTCGACTCTACCTCACCTTCCTCCATCCACCTGGGACAAACGCAGAGGCCTCGGAGCTTTTTGCTTCAGTAAAATTTTATGCAGAACCCAGTTGGACCGGGGAGACACACCACACCAAGCCTAGCAGCAAAAGCCGCCAGAGCAAGTAGGTCTGCTCCAAGACTGAGCACTCACAGTTCTGGCAGATTTGTTGCTATTGTGTGGGGTAAGAAAATGCACAGTAGTTTTGCAAAAAAGACAAAACTAATGCATCCAATGCAGAGATATCTGGTAAGCAAGAAATATTCAGAAGAAGAGAACAAGAATAATGTCCAGAACAAAGCCAGATTCTGAAATAAAATCATTTGCACAGGCAAAACTATTTAATCAATCAATTTTCTTTAGATAAAATAACAAGACATGGCTAAGTGGATGGATCTAAAAATTCCGAGTAGATAAGACCACCTGAATGTCCCCAGTATAAAAAGTGGGGTGGGAACAGGTAGATAAATGTAATGATGTAAGGGACTGTGGCTAAGTGGATGGGTCAACAGAACTCAAGGGCAGGACTTGTGGATAATTCTCGAAAGCAGAAAGCATACCAGATGTATGTTTCCAGAAACATAAAAGAGATAGGACTAGGTGGATAATTTCTATGAAATAAAGGCATGGGGTAAAATATATCTGGCTAAGTGGGTGGATCCAAGTAGTTATTGGTGGGGCTAAGTGAATAGAGCCAAAGAGTTAAGCAGTGGGGTAAAGTGGATCGATACAAAGAGTTAAGGGGGTGGGGCTAAGTGAATAGATCCAAAGAGTTATGGGGTGAGGCGAAGTGGATGGATACAAAGAGTTAAGGGGGTGGGGCTAGGGCCATATATCCAAAGAGTTAATGGGTGGGGCTATGTAGAAGGATCCAAAATTTTGAGGGACTGGGGCTAAGTGGATGCATCCAAGAAATTGAGAGGGTGTGGCTAAGTGGATAGATCCAAAGAGTTGAGGGAATTTTCTTTAATTGCGCAGATGTATATTGCCTAAAATATGAAAATGGGTAGTGTGTGGTACTATTCTAGAAGTCTCTTCACTTCTGCTTGTTCTTCAGCAACACTGAGTGACTTTTAATTAATAAAAGTTACAGTAAATAATCTGATAAAACCAGCATGCCTCATATGTGCGACAGGGTGTTAGTTTATTGCAAAATGCGTTCCAAGATAGTTTTTTTGTGTGCAGTGAAAATGATGGCTTCCTTTACAAGCTCCCATCTGTGTGGAGATGGAATCAGTGCTCCTGTCTGCATTAAAGCAGGAATAACACACAACAGATCTGGCTGTTTGAGGTAAATAATACACCGTGGGGTGGTAACAGTAACCAGTGGAATATTTTCCTGTAACAATATGCACTGTGGTATTTTATTTCTTTTTCACCAGTCCCTATTTTACATACCTACATGATTTGGCCGAAAGTATACGGACAGGTCATCGTCAAATCTATATGCGGTTGCCCTGTTGCCTCAAATCTGAAAAGACACACTTCTGAGAACGTTTTTCAAATGTTATTTTTTGGTTTTGAGACTGATTTGAAATTTATAGTAACTTAAAAACTGTATAAAAATGTTGCATAAACAATATTTTAAGTATCTTTTGTCCTGAACATTCAAACAAATTTAACCCTACAATGCCTGATATTAACCCTTTAATTATTGATATCAACCCTTTATTTTTTGATATCAACCCTTAGATTATTGATATTAACCTTTTGATTACTGATATAAACCCTTTATTTCTTGATATAAACCCTTTAATTCTTGATTTCAACCTATTGATTCTTGATATCAACCCTTTAATTCATGATATTAACCTTTCAATTTCTAATTTTAAACTACTATTTGATGACATTAACCCTTTAATTCTTGATATAAACCCTAAAACCGGGTTTGGGTCATTCTTTGTTGAATTGAAATGAATTCCGGGAAGTTGAGTTGAATTCAAATTTATCCATGACGTAATACAAATGTTTGTGTCTTAATTTGTTTGACTCGATTATGTTGTTTGGTTCCTTTGGCACTTTACTGTCACTGTTGTTGCATCATACAATATAAATCTGTCCAGCAGCCTGAGACAAATGATAAGGACTGTCAAGAAAAAAAAAATACACAAAGAAATGACACAAGATGCAAACAAAAATTGACTTAATAACTATTAAGGCAAATAAAACAAGTTATAAGCATTTATAAGGGTCCGGTATGCAATGGGAACATTGTACCATGTGACATACATGTGCAAAGTCAGCAGAGAGACAGAGATTAGTTTTCTAGACAATAAATGGGATTAGCATTAGATGATATAAAAACTGCGCACATTAGTTTGTGGTTGTTTTCCTGACTAAATCAGGACCTAACCGTCTAAAGAAGAAGACACCAATTCTAACCAAACAATGCAACATCACAAACTACCATCTCCGTTTCAGCAAAGACAAAGCATTTCCCCCGAACCTTTTTACGACCCCGACTTGCCAACATAAACAATACACACAAAATGGAGATGGGAATGGCAGATTGAAATAGTTCCAGACCATACCGGGGACTTATTATAGGCTTCAAAGGAGGACTGGAAGATAGGCTTTTCATCAGATAATTAAAACAGCAAGACAGATTCTGTAATTGAGTGAAAAAAAAAAAACAGGATCTGAACAACATCTGTGCAATCCACACAAATCATTTCAATGAGAAGCAAAGACTACAATAAAAACGCTTAGCCTTGAAATCGTAGCTGTCAGCTACGTTTCGGGGGACACCAATGGGTGCGTTGTAACAAGCCACCTTATCAACTTCCTTGTTTACCTTCATATCTAGACTAAAGGTCACAATTTACAGCTTTTCGTTTTATCTCTTAGCACTTATCCAAGGAAAAAATTATATATTTAACCAGTGTTTAATTATTCATCAAGATGGAATTCATTAAAACAGAAACAAATGCTTTATTCCTTCCGCTGATATAAAATTGTTTCTGTTTGCTTTATTTTTTTCTCACCTTGTTATGACACATATATCTCATTTTAATGCTACCATATGTAGCCCCATAGCACAGTGCTAATTGCTGTCATCTCTTCCAGACTTAATTAGCGCTATAACATTGGATCTATTATTCTCCGTGCGTTATATTATACCGCATTCCCGAATCCGATTGGTCAGCCGCCTGAGGTGTTGATGGATTTTTTGTTTTTAAACAGTGGTTATTACAATAGTTTAGCTGCAAAACAAATGTTTGATATTAATGCACTTGTTGTTTCCATAGAAACAAGTTATCAGCATATAAACAGATTTAAAAAAAAAAGATCTGTTGATGATTGTGTCTCGGATTAATTTTACAGGTTACGTTGCCTCTGGCGACACACTTGTCACTTGTAAGCGTTTAAATATATTTACACTATATAGCTAAAAGTATTGGTACACCTAGTCAAGTGTTTTTTTTAAACTCCTGTTCCAGATGTTATTCACACTCTATTCCTATAATAACCTCCAGACGTCTGGGTGGGTTTTTCACTAGATTGTGTCATGTGACTGATTATTTAGTTCTAATAGTATTTGTAAGATCAGACACTAATGTTGAGGTGAGGAGGTCTGGGGTTCAGTCGGGGTTCTAGTTCATTCCAGTGGGAGTTGAGTCAGAATTAGGGCTCTGTACAGGACATGAGGGTTCTTTTACACCAATCAGAACACAGTATGTCGTCATGGAGATCCGGTGCTGGAAGAGGGTTTGTGTCTCTTAATTTCGGTAAAGGGAAATTTTAATGCTAATAATGCTAATGTTCTATATCTAAAACCATTTTTTTTCTAATACAGTACAGAACATTTGGTTTATTACAGTACATAGCATACAAATAACAACTGGAATGGAACTGTAAAGATAATAGATTTTGCTTGGTTGTCTAAAACCCCAGCAAGTGTGTGTGTGTGTGTTTGATATCAAAATAAGGTTAGTGAAATTGTAGTAACCCACATGCCGCTGTTGAAGGTCACTGTGGGGCCTGCTATCATCCCCACCCCTCATCTACAGCTTTGCAAACAACAGACCTATGAAGTTCAAAGGGTGTGAATTTCCTGAGAACCTCGGAGACTCGAGCATTACTTGCATTTCAAAACGCGAACCACAAACTGTCAGATTAGAGACTATAGACCTCACCGCATGTTTAACAAGGTGCCTTGGGTTCTCTCGTAAACATGCTGCCTCGCTGCAAGCGAGTGATGGAGTGTTTTCAGTTAAGAGTCTATCAGGTGATGCATTCCTGTCTGTCACCACACACAAGCCACTGATCGTTGCTGCACATTATGGTGGAAGTGCATAAATACAGTAGGGATGACAGATGAAGAGTATCTGGATAATTATTACTCAGCGTCCTGACGGTTAGTCGTTGGCGTGATGAAGCGTCTTGGCTCAGGAAGTGAGGAGAAGTGTATTAATAAAACACCCAGCGAACCGGAACAGAGCTGTTACGTCTGATTTAGACACGCAGGATCCTGCTGAGATAAAACAGCATATGGACTATGTAGACGAATATATTAGAACACCTGACCATCACATGCATAGGTGTGTTTTGATCATCCCATACTATTCCATTCTTCTTATAATCACATCCACACCCTCTTCTGTGCGGATTTTCCACTAGATTGGGTCATGTGACTGGGGGAATTTGATCATTCAGCTACAATAGTATTAATGAGAGATCAGACACTTATGTTGAGGTGAGGAGGTTCTAGTTTATCCCAGTAGGGTTGAGTCGAAGTCATGGCTCTGTGCAGAACATAAGAGTTTCTTTTACACCCCCATCAGAACACAGCATGTCTTCATAGAGATCAGGGGATTTGTCATGCTGGAACAGGGTTTGAGTCTCTTAGTTCCAGTGAAGGGAAATCCTAATACTAAACTTATATTTTATATCTTGATGCCAGCCTTAAATACAATAGATTTGAGTGTATTAAAAAGAAAAGTATAAAACGTTTCGAATTGTTTATATTTACATACAGGTGGCAGCCCAGTGGTTAAGGTGTTGGACTGATGATCAGATATTTAGTGGGTTTGATTCCCAACACCACCAAGATGCCACTGCTGGGCCCCTGAGTCCCCTTTATCAACTGCTCAGTTGGGTAAAAAAAATGAGATAAATGTACATCACTGTGGATAAGAAAGTCCACTAAAAGCAGGAATTTTTTATTGCTAGTTTTTGGTGAAGTAATTAAAAAAAAAACCAATCAAATAAGTCTCCAGAACTTAATTACTTAAGTAATTTACATTTTAAAGTTTTACAATAACACAACTAGCTGTGCATTTATCTTCAGGAAATAAAAAAGAAAATAAAACACATGGAAATATCTGTAACAATGTTATAACACTGTTATAACATTGTTACAGACAAGTTTCTCTTTAATACATTAAAATGCTAATTCCTAGCAATGTGTGTGTCTAAATACTCTCCAGCATATGCCGTTATAGAAAAATCATCATCTTTGTATCGTTTAATGTAGAAGTTGTGCATTTTTTTTTTACTCAATAACGGTTAGCATGTATCTGAACAAAACAAGAAAAATCTTCAAAAAAAGAAAAAGAGCTTGAAAAGGGCAATAGGAAATACAGACTGTAATTCTCAGTAAAAAGGAGACGCACACACACACAGACACACACACACTCCCACCGACTCTCATTTACACTGTAAACAGAGATATAGAAATATAAATATATTTAGATTGCCTGTATAGAGACCCATGTGGACATCATTCGCACCTGTGTAAAGAAACCGCTGAAGTTTGTAACTTTCCGCTAAGAGCGCAGAAACTGCTTTCACCTTTCACATTCTTGAGAAGAACAGGAAGTCAGACAGGTTTGTCTTGTGTCTAGCGGTCAGACTTTTGGCGCCTTGCGTTCGTGCGAATTTTCTTGTATTTTATTTCACACTTTAGATAACAACTTTTGATGGTCAAATTTTTCAGTAATATATAAAAAATCGTATTGAGACTTCATCTTAAAAAACAAAAATTATTGAGTCCTTTTTTATGACAGTGATTTGTTATATACTTTTAAATACATTAGCAATAATATTGTACTAGTAAGTATAAGTATATTCAATCATTGTGCAAGGTACGTGTACAGAGCCAATGAAATGCATTTTTTGCATATCCCATCTTAGTAAGTTGGGGGTCAGAGCGCAGGGTCAGCTATGATACAGCGCCCCTGGAGCAGGAAGGGTTAAGGGTCTTGCTCAAGGACCCAACAGTGGTTGGCTTGCGGTGGGTGGGGCTCAAACCCCAGATGTTTCTGGTCTTCAGATTAACAACTCAGCACCTTAACCATTTGAGCCACCACTGCCCCTACTAACATGTACACGAGAATAAAATCGAAATTACGAGAAAGAATGTGAGACTTCTTTCTCTGCTGTATAAATGATGTGAAGTTATAGATTGTTTAAATCCACATTTGGTTTGGATTATAACATAGAAAATTGGTGCAGTTGGAGTTAATTATACCAGACACTGCGGCGTTCTGTGGAAACTTCATCCTAATTAAATAAGACTGAAATCCTCCTGTAAAAATCTTATCTGTTAGTATGTAAGAAAGTATGACGTGTCTCTCTCCTCTACTAAAAAAAGGAACCAGCAACCATCAGCATTCCCAATTTAACACAGCTACATAATTCTACTTTTTCTTATAATATTGCTAATTCTTCAATTATTTCACATTATTCTATTATTCGACATTATTCTCAAATTAGTGGCAATTATTCTCAATTATTCGATTTTTTTCTCAAATTATTTCGACTTTATACACTCAGTTTTAACTTTAATCTCGTAATTCTGACTTTATTCTAATGATGTTCACTTCATTCTCAAAGTATTTCAACTTTATTCTTGTAAATTCGACCTAAATCTTATCATTTTGATTTCATTCTCATAATTTCGACCGTGTTCTCAAATTATTTCGACTTTATACTTTTAGTTTTGACAATTTTCGTAAATAAGACTTTTTTTTCTGAATTTTTGCCTTTATTTTTTATAATTAAAATTGTTTTAAAATGCCTTATTTACTATCAACATACATAAGAGATTCAATATAATGTCAGCAAATATTAATGTCATTTCTTCTCTTGGCCATCGACTGTAAGTGATTTCACTCCCGAATACAAGACCTCCTATAGTATAGTCCCGCCCCTGACACTGATTGACAGGTTTTATTTTAAGGCTTAGAAAATGCATTTCTTGCGAAAAACCCAACATTGTTAATCAACAACAAGGTTTTGAGGCAACAGGTTCACAAAAAACCTGACAAAAGAATGCTTCGTAGTGTCCATATGCAAAGTTTTTCTTTCCTAACTTTTCAACTTTAACTTTAATTATTCAACGATTTATAATGAATCTGACTGTATTTTTCCTTACTATAAAACCCATAACCGTAAGTTTGCTTTCAAAAACATTGAAAACTAGACTGTCCGCAATATCGGCTCATGTGCCTATAACTCAAATATAATGAATGGCTTACTATGTATAGAGTATTCGCAATTTCCCCTGAATGATTCATTACATCTTCCTTATGAACGAGCTCTTACGAGGCAGACGAAACTTTACGACGGTTCTCGAGTCTCCTAATATTGTTGACTCTGGAACAGAAGTTTTGTTTGTTTATATTGGCTTTTTCTCCCTCAATTTTATTTATGATTTATGGCAGCGTTGTAATTAGCCTGGAGGATGCACTGGTGGTTTATGGGAGGAATTTGTTTTTATATCCTTATATAAATCAGCCGCACTTATAAAGCGTCTCCAATTAATGACAAGCCTCCATATGACGGAAAATCTCATTTTAACGTATCCGAGTGGGCGTCGATCTGCCCCGTGAGCCTGCGGTGCTATTAATAATTGTAATTATAATCATTTTAAATGGGAACAGTTTCCCGATCAGAAATTTCGGCAATAACCTGTATAACTCGAATTACGCGTAAGCCTAGGAATTTTTCTCGTTTCTTTTTTTTTTTTTTCTCTAAAGCACAAAACATTTGATTCGCCATTAATGCACTCGAAGCATATGTGCTTTGATTCGTCTCTTCTGTTCGTCTGTGTTTTGTCTCCTTATTGAAGTTTTGCCAACTGAATCACCAGGGAAGCAAATATCACATTCCTTTCTTTTACGTAATTCTGCTTTTCGATCTATCGGCTGGCAACATGTGGCAAGGTAACAGGTCATGTAGCCGAACGGCTGCGTCTACGCGCAACATCAAACAAGCGACTGTGTCTCGCTAAAGTGACGTGTTTATGATGTCCATGTGCTTCTGATGCATTTAATTAATAGTTCGATCTCTTTAGGGTTCTATCAAACAGAGACAGCGTGTTAATAGAACATTTGATTAAAAAAATCTTTTTGTTGCGTTGTGTTAAAAGTAATGAAAAAAGGTGTTTCATCTTAATGTTTGTGAAAGGATGATGATGATGATGATTATTCAAGCAAATGCATCCAATTTTTAAAAATCCCATTCCATATTGATTAAACTTATTTATTAATTAACTTATATTTCTTTATTTATTCATTCATTCATCTTTTATACCTGCTAATTCCCTAATTCTGGGTCATGGGGAGTCTATTCAAGCCAAAGACAGGAGGCGGACACCCTGGACAGGTCGCCAGTCCATCACAGGGCCACACAATCACTCATTCTCATTCCTATGGGAAATTTAGAATCACCAATCAATACATTTTTTTGGACTGTGGGAGGAAACCAGGGAACCCGAAGTAAACCCACGCAAGCACATGGAGAACATGCATCTCAGCACAGAAAGACCCCTGCAGGGGAATCGAGCCCGGGACCTTTTTACTGTGAGACAACAGTGCCAACCACTAAGCCACTGTGCTGCCCTACATTACTTTATTAATTTCTATAATTTCCCGCTCACCATCTTGTCCTTTACTTCAACTAGAACAATATAACAATTGACATCAGCCATTACTTTTCATTTATGAATTTTTTAAGTGAAAATTGTAAACAGGTTTTATAATCAACTAATAAACAATTGGGAAGAGAGAAAAAGTAAAAACAACAAAGAAAAGTCATAGTATAAAATCAGAAATGTGCTGCTTCCTCATTTTTCCCTCCATCATCATCTTCTCCAGCTGCTGTTTCGGAAGCTGACGCTCTGCCTTTCGTCCATTAATCCCCTCCTGCCGGATCCTGGCCAGGTAATTACTGTTTAAAAATATTTCATCCCATTCTCTGGCTGGGAAACAAAAGGCAAGGACAAAGGCGACGCCGTTACAAACAACGACAAAGGCCCGTGTTAAACGCTCTGCCGGAATCGCGTGCTATTGTTTGCACAATGTGTAAGGTGTCAGAAACGACAATCCTTCGCTGTTTCATATTTAAATGGTGCAGTCACGCTTCAGGTTCCTGCGTTTACCAGACCTGTTCCATTGTAATGGGAAAACACACACTCAAAGCCAAGTCTCTGTTTTCTGCAGAAGTTCTTAAACATTTGGGTGATTTAACGATTGTAGTACTAATAATGTCTATGTCGTTTTCTTAATAAACCATTAATGAGAATCATGTCCCTTTATTCACAATTAAAAACTACAGTATTTCCAGTATCTATCTATCTATCTATCTATCTATCTATCTATCTATCTATTGTCTGTCTTCCGTCTGTCTAGTCTCCCTTATCTATCATATCTACTGTAGTATACATCTTCTGCATGTTGTATGTTATCATTCTAATCTATCTACTATCTATCTATCTATCATCTTTCCGCGTCTATCATCATCTATCTATCTATCTATCTATCTATCTATCTATCTATCTATCTATCTATCTATCTATCTATCTATCTATCTATAATGAATCTATCTATTCTGTAGTATCCATCTTTGGCATGTCTGTCCTGCGTGTTCTAGCTATCCATCTATCCCTCTATCTAGCTATCTATCTGCTATTGTTGATTGCTGTCTGTCTGTCTGTCTATCTCCTATTATCTCTATCTGTAATCATCTTTCTGCCTGTCTGTCTGCGTGTCTATCTATCTATAACTAGCTTTCTGACTGTTTGTCTATCTATCTCTCTCTATATCTATCTGACTTGTTGTCTATCCTATCGATCTGTCACTCAAAAGGTTTTATTATGTATTATTGAACACATGGCACATTAGCATTGTAATAGTCGTGTCTTAATGTCTAACACTGCATTGATTTAATTAGTCTGGTCCCTTTCTGCATTATCATACACGCCTTTCAGCCAACAACAACAAAACAACACATCGAACTTTTCTTTAAAGTTAATTTTAATAAAATAAAAAAAAGCATTTAATAATATTAGTGAGAAAATGATTCCTTAATTATTAATTAAATTAAACCAGTTTCTTCTGTAAAGATGAAAAATGATCAGATTTCTGCTTTCCTGTCCCAAACATACTATAAGTAATCAGGGCCATTTGGCATTTCTGACGGCACAGATGTGCGATAGAGGTCAAGGCCTTAACATCTGTATACATTGGAGGTCTGCTAAGGGTCACACCATTTACACAGTGGTAGAAGCTGTAATTTTCTAATATTCTGTTTTTGGTCACACGGTCAATTAAAGGATAAAAGAAGATTGTAACTTTCTCTCTATTACTTCCTCTCTCTTTCTGAGGTAACATCTTTTCTGTAACAAATTTAAATGCGACCGTAACAAAATTTTGTCATTGAACTATTTTTTATTTATAAAATAAGGGCTACCAATAGCAATACAATATAATCACTCAATAGCAACACTCTCACAGATACTTAGCTATTCTAGCTGCGATGATTTTCGCTGGTGGGATAAGTGGCAGTCAGGGGTAATAGACAAAAAAGGGCCAGTTTTATACCATTGTGCTGATAAGGTTTCTTTAGTTTTCCGGCAATCCTACCGCCTGAATCCCTCGTCCACTTCTAATTATTAGGAATTGTTTTTAGTTTAGAAGTAATTCTATAGATTGGAAGTAAAATAATGTTTTTTGGTGTTTTAAAAACAGTTTATTGCATAAAAAAAACTTTAATTATATTAAATATTATCATGTAATTAATTATCATCAGTTCTTTCAAGTTGTCTTGTAATGTTGTTGTTGATATTATTATTTTTATTATTGTTATTTGCTTTGTTTCTTGATGGTGTAAACGCACTACCGTTTCCTCCTTGAAGACCGCTGGGCCTGGATGATATTAGTCCCAGTCACTCAAGTCAGTCAGTGTGAGTGATGTAGAGCAGCGCACATTACCCGCTAATGCTCTGCCTGTCATTAATAAACCCCGCTGAGGAAAGTTCTCCAAAAGGCCCTGGGCTCCTGCCTGCCTACGCTCGGTGAACTTTCCGCCAATTTGAGCGTGGCCGTCTGTGTCAGCGCTCCTGATGGCTTAATGCCGCGAGCCCAGGTGTACTGACGGGTAACGGGGGAAATCACGGCACGCTCGGGCCCTGCACGCAGTTAAACGACTCAGTGTTTATCACATGAGGAGGAATAAACAAACAGAAGGAGGAGGAAGAGGATGATGATCCTCATGTTTACGATGATGCACAGTGGATTGAACACTGATCACTTCTTACAGCATGGATTAAACGGGAACACGAATGTTTAATCGATATTATATTCATATTAATACCTTCACATCCAACATTTGTCACTATACTGAATTCAGATGGTGTTACTTTATTTATTTTTAATTTACATAAGAAAAGAAAGAGAAATTAAAATAAGAACAGATTTAAAATAAATAAAATGATTATAGTCAGTTTTTTAATGTATCACAGCACTCATTCAATCAATCATATGATGCTGCAGCACACGGCAGGGCAAATACACACACATCTACCGTATATAAGCTAAAAAATGCTCTTGATTGGATAATGCTGAAGTGATTGACAGGTGAGATAAATAGGATGCCCCACCTACTTACAGATCATCATCAGCAGAAAGGCAGAAGAAGCGAGTGTGTGTGTGTGTGTACAGGTTTATACATCCTGGTGCGGAGCTAAACCTAAATACACACAGACTCATGAGGACTTGTGACATGGTGGGGACCCAAAATTGAGGTCCCCATGAGTACAAAAGCTTCTAAACCATTTTTAAGGAAGTAAAAATGCAGAAAGTTTCCGGTTAGGGGTTAGAGGTTAGGGTTAGGGGTTAGAGCTAGGGTTAGGGTATATAAAATACAGTTTATACAGTATAAAAACTATTACACCTTTGGAGAGTCCCAACAAGGATAGCTAACCAGACATGTGTGTGTGTGTGTGTGTGTGTGTGTGTCGCATGATTTTAGGGTGGCTGCGTTTCCACTGTGCCTCTTTAGAGCCTCTAATGATGGAAAATGTTTGGACTTTCTTCCCATCGTCTACAAACGAATACTTTTACAGTTTCCTTTTCTCACACTTTAGACTTTAGTGTACGAGACGGTCTGGACAGCAGAGTTTGGGCTGATGTGCAGCAGATGTTGGCAGAGTGTGTGAGTGCGACGAAGAGCTGCGACTGTTGTTCCGTCCGGATTATGGCGGGCATCCGGAGGAACATGAGCCAGCGAGGGTGTACAGTTTAAACCCTATGTGCTGAGTTAATACCAATCCTCTTACACACACACACAGGAATCCTTAGGCTTTTTCACCCAAAAAGAAATTATCAGGAGGAAACAGCAGGGTTCTGCAACCGGAAGATTTTTTTCTCTTTTTTATCAGTTTTTTTTTGTTTACCGTTTCATTAAAATTAGAGATTTTAAAACAAACAAAAAACATCAGCAAGAAGAAAAAGAGGTAGCACACGGGTTTAGGTGTTAAGACTATAGATCGGAGGGTTTTGAGTTCAATTCCCTGAAACTGAAAAAAGAAAATGAAAAATTGGATATTTATAGAACATCATGTTCATGTTTTTTACTAATAAATAGTATTCTCGCGTAGCCAGACTGACGGCAGAAGATCTGAGATCTTTTTTTAAGAATTTGAGAGGCTGTCAAAAAAGAACAGATGACTGACAGGTAAAGCAACCAATGGTGTTCCGTTTTGTGTCGCTTTATGTTTAAGGTCGTGAAAACGTGCATGCAAAACAAAACTTTTGCAACCGATGATCTAATTTCTTCGATCGGACGGATTTGAACACCCAGCTTCCGGAATCCTGTACACCTCAACCAATCAGAGAACGACTCATAAGTGTACCATAGTCATCACAGATGTTCAGCCAGTGATCTGTTGGTGTGACGTCTGAGGCTGAGACTCAAGGCCACATTCACATCGCATGTATCATGTGACCCAATTTTTCCTCTGATGTGGTACAGTTGGGATACGACTTACAATCATGTAAGTAGAAATAAAGCACATGGATTCCGATATTTTCAGATCAAATTCAGGCCTTATTCATATGTGGAAATAAACTTTATGTACTTTTGTTGGAGAATAAAATAAAATGTAATCTTCCATTGAAGGGAAACCGCAGCTACTAAAACACTGGGTGGCTTAGTGGTTAGCACAACAAAAAGGTCCCGGGCTCGATTCCCCTGCAGGGGTCTTTCTGTGTGGAGTTTGCATGTTCTCTCCCTGTGCTTGCGTGTGTTTACTCCGGGTTCTCTGGTTTCCTCCCACAGTCCAAAAACATGTATGTTAGATTGATTGGTGATTCTAAATTGCCCATAGGAGTGAGTGTGAGTGTCCCTGTGATGGACTGGTGACCTGTCCAGGGTGTCCCCCTCCTGCCTTACTCCCTTTTAGAGACAGCTGGGATAGACTCCAGCAGATCCCTGTGACCCCGAAAGATGAATGAATGAATGAATGAATGAATTATGATATTTTTTGCCTCTTGGATGTGATAAAACGTGTGATTTATTTGCCGCCGGTTTTCTTATCATCACCGCAGCCTTCTGCTGTTGTAGCAACTGATCATCTGTCAGCTTTAAAACACTGGATATCCTTTCAAAACTAAACAAAACACAGAAACTTCAGCGTTTCGGAATGACTTATTGCCACTCGAGGCCTAGTGGTGGTGTTTATGTACGGCGGTGTCGACGTAGACGGATTACTCACCACTTCCCACTTCCTCTTTCTAGTTGTTTTTTGTTGTTGTTGTCGATGTTTTTCTCACATATATTACAGTCATATTACAGTGGAAGGTTATAGACGAATCTCGTCTCTCCGTCCTTTAGACTGTGAGAGACTGATGCACTGATGCAATGTTCTATATGTTCAATAAGACACATTTGTTTCTTTATTTATTTAAGAAGAAAAAGTTATTATAAATTTTGCATCTAGAAAAAAAGGGAATGCTAAAATAAAAGAATCTTCAAACTACCATCATCTCTCTCTCTCTCTCTCTATTTCTCTCTCTCTCTCTGTCTATTTCTCTCTCTATATATTTTAGTTTCTCTCTCTCTCTTTGTCTTTTTCTTTCTCCCTGTCTTCCTCTCTCTCTGTCTCTCTCTTAGTTTCTCTCTTGCTCATTTAGTCTCCATCTCTGTCTCTATTTAGTTTATTTCTCTCTCTCTCTCTCTCTCTCTCTCTCTCTCTCTCAGACTCTATCTCACTATTTTAATCTCTGTCTTTTTTAGTCCCTCATTTTAGTCTCTCTCTCTCTCTCTCTCTCTCTCTCTCTCTCTCTCTCTCACACACACACACACACAGGTCCTTCAATTTTTATGAAATTTATAAAAGTGTTAATAATTTCTGTGATTAATTTAATTTTTTTCTATATATTTCATTTGCTTTATTATATTTTAGCTTATTATTTTATTTATCTGTCTTTTATTTACTTGTCCTTTTAATATTAGAAGTTTTAATCTTGCCTATTTTATTTTATTTTATTTTATTTGGAACCTGTTTTATATAACTACAAATACAAAAAATATAAATATAAAAAAATATGAATACGAATATTAAATAAAAATATCTTCTGAAGTGAAATGACATTAAGCACATATGATTGTCAGTCCGATTGCAAACCAGGCCCTGATCCTGAGATCAGACGAGATTAGACGAGATCAGACGAGACTGGACGCCCTTTGATCTCGTCTGATGTTTGAGTGGTTTTCTCACCTGTGGATCCACACACCCCGACTGTAAGTGCTGAATACATCTATAATAGAGAATTTATACTGAGACCTGCTTTCATCCTCTAATGTTTCAAACACTTTACACACACACACACACACACACACACACACACACACATACACACAGAAAAGAAAGCGCAATATGATGAATGACTGTCATCTGAAACATCTAATTTCTATAGAAAATGTGTGTGTGTGTGTGTGTGTGTGTGTGTGTGTGTGTGTGTGTGAACTTGTGACTGTAAGACTCAGTATTTTCTCGGATTTTCTGTGTGATTTTTTATTTCCAGAAAGTTCCATCGGTGTGTGTGTGGAATAACACTTACTGTAAGACAGGAAACACTCCGCACTGATGATGGTCTCACACACGTACCACTGTTCACTAACTTTTTACTAAAGTTTTAAAAAATGTATAAATTCAGTTTATAATATATATCTTTTTACAATCCAAGAATAAAACACAAGTTATAAACGCTGATTAATTGTGTGTGTGTGTGTGTGTGTGGGTGTGTGTGTGTAAATATGATCAGTCAGTTACATCTGTTACACAATCATTTACAGTAAATCGATTATTATATTAAAGATTTAATAGCAACATCATTATTATAGTATTATATTATTATTTTAATCGAATCGGACAAACAATAATTAGTCAAGACTTGCAAAGCAAAAAAAATGTAAATATCTTTCCAAACATTGACAGACAGACAGACAGACAGACAGACAGACAGATAGATAGATAGATAGATAGATAGATAGACAGTTTTAAATAAAAATAATGTGTGTGAATGTGAATAAATCGTCATTGTTGAGGTTTGTGTGTTTATCAGTAACCGCAGTGTGACATTAGGGGGTGCTGCAATTCTACACTACCACCATCTCTCTCCCTCTCTCTCTCTCTCTCTCTCTCTCTTTCTTTCTCTCTCTCTCTTAGTCTCTTTCTCTTATTTAGTTTCTCTTTATGTCTGTGTCTCTCTCTCTCTCTCTATCTCTCAGTTTCTTTCTCTACCATTTTCTCTTTCTCTCTATTTCAGTCTCTCTCTCTCTCTTTTAGTTTCTCTCTCTGACGTCTAGTTTCTCTCTCTCATTCTTTCTCTCTCTCTATCTCTCTGTTTAAACTCATTTATAGAAATAATTTTTTTATTTATTTAGTCACTGCTTTTTATGATATGTAAAAAAAAAAGTTTAAAAAGTCTCCCTCTCTCTCTCTCTCTCTCTCTCTCTCTCTCTCTCTCTCTCTCTCTCTCTCTTTCTCGCTCTCTTTTAGTCTCTCGTTCTGTCTCTCTTCCTTAGAGGAAGGCAAACAAGTCCAAACTTTTTAAAGAAGTGTGTTCAGTTGATAAAAAAAGAGTGAAGTTTGTAAGAAAGAAGTAGACCGTGGTGTTGTCGAGCATACATGAAGCACACACACGCGCCCACACACACACACACACACACACACACACACAGAATTAGGGATTAACTCGAGTGTTGCACGCGCGCTGCCAACCATCCTCTCTATTTAGAAGAAAAAACGCTTTTAACAAGAATCTTCGTTAAACTTTTAAGAAAAAAAAACCACCACCAGGAAAAGTTGCTCCTCATGAATTATGGAAACGAAGCCATTTCCGCCCTTGTTTATTTCTATATACATATGTATAAAAATCATTTATTGTAATAGGCTCTATAAATCAAAGGCGTTGTCAGCGGATGAGAGAGAATCGCGCGGGTTGCGCGGGAGGCCAGCTGCTGGTAATAATTTAATGACGTTTTACAGCACTATAAAAGGCAGAAAGCAGATGTGGCATTAAGTATTATAAACTTGGCGAAACTTTGAACAAGTGGTGATGTATTCGAGTGAGGAAGTGCGAGAGGAAGAAGACGGAAGAAAAGAGGACAGAAAAAACAAACACAAACAAACAAATGAGGAAGAGAAGCAGGAAATTTACACATCCTTCAATTGCGAAGCTATCAATCACGTGCGCGTTATTCCTCGTGGAGCGGCTTTACATGCATATTTATCAGCTCGACGTGACGCACATGCAGCCCCGGTTATGACTTATAATCGCTGAGATACTTTCATAGATTTCTTCCATAGACATTATTTGCGTGTGTGTGTTTAGACGTGTGGGGTCTTTAGTCAATGAGGTACAGTGAACTGGCTGGATTGACAGTCCTCTATATGTGTGTGTGTGTGTGTGTGTACGCGTGTGTGTGTGCGTGTCTACCTACCACATGATAGCACCAAAAACTTTTCCCTAAACAATATGGGAAGTGGTGGCTCATAGTTAAGGTGTTAAACTACCAATCCGAGGATTGTGGGTTCGATTCCCAGCGCCATCATGCCACCACTGTTGGGCCCCTGAGCAAGGCCCTTAACCCCTAATTGCTCAGTTGTATAAATAGGATAAATGTAAGTTGTTCTGGATAAAAGTCCAGCCAAATGCAGTAAATATAAATAATATTTTGTCTATTAAAATTAGCTGCTGGTCATTTTACAGTTCAGGTCATGACGTCATATCACAGCAAATCACCGTCTTGTGTGGCTGCTATTTAACATGTGATCGCACTAAAAACTAACTAAAATACATGCAGTGGCGCTTAAAACTAATTAAATACACATGATAGCACTAAAAATGACTTAAAATACACGTAATAGCACTAAAAACTGATTCTGGCATGTGATGATTTATTAATGATTTATATACATAAAAAAAAATCACACATAGAAATAAATAAATTGGGCCAAAGATTTACAGGAGAAAATAGTAATAAATTATGGCTAAAAAATTACATTAAGCAGTGAATCAATCATGACAAGGAATCACTTGTGAATATTTAGGAATCAATTGAAAAGCCATTATCACATAAGGAAATAAATAAAACTTGTCAAAGAATCACATGTGGGAGTAAGTAAATAATAAAAAAAAAAATGACATGGGAAATAAATGAATTATGATAAAAAAAATAACATCTGAAAATAAAGGAATCATTTAAAAAGAAGAAATGAATCATTTTAAAGAATCAAAACAGAAAATACATGAATTTTGCCAGAGAAATAAATAAGAAAAGAAATAAATTATGTATAAATCACATGAAGAAATAAATAAAACCTGCCATAAAATCACATGACCAAAAAAAAAATCATATGTAAAATAATCCTACTTGCACAATCCTTAAATAACAGTTGTGTAAAAATCATGTAATTATTGACACCTGAAAGTCAGGTGACTGCTTTCGAAAGGCTCTTTTAATCAATTCCCTTTTACACCTTGACCAAAACCGAACTTCAGTCTAAAAATTCATCGAGTCTGGCGAGTAACTCCACCTGATACCGAACCCGTGTCCTGAAAGCTCTCTGTGAGCCAATCAGAATGCATCTCCATCACTAAGCTGTGTGTATAGCAGATGTATTAATGACGACTGGGAGCTGAGACGACCGGCGCACGCAGTATGTGCATGTGTGAGTGTGTGAGAGTGTGTCAATGAAAAATAGTGTGTGTGTGTGTGTGTGTGTGTGTATGTGTGTGTGTGTGTGTGTGTGTGTGGGAGCGCTCCTCCAGACACCTGCCGCCGAGCCCCGGCTCCTCTTGGGATCCAACATCTGAGAAATGCAATTTGAGAGCTTCGGAGCCACAAAGAGAAAGTAAACACACTGAGAGAGAGAGAGAGAGAGAGAGAGAGAGACGGAGTAAACACTAACGCATGGGGCGCTGGACAAATATGTACGTTCTTTTTACCGCCGAAAGAAAAAAAAGATCAATAAATAAATGAGGCAGTGAGAGAGAAAGAAAAATAATCAGAAATAGTTGTGTTGTCTTACAGGTGTGAAGCCAAGGCCTCTCTTTCTCTTCCTCTCTCTCTCGCTCTCTCTCTCTCTCTCTCTCTCGCTCTCTCTCTCTCTCTCTCTCAGTGTATGTGTGTGTTGTTTCTTAGCATCATCAATGCGACACTTGACCTTTGTGCATCATGCATTACCGACACTAGGGCTTTATCCGAAATCTCATACTTCCATAGTAAATAGTTGAAAAATCTGAGTATTTCAGACATGTAGTATGTCCAAATCTGTAGTATGCAAATTAAAGTATGCAATAAGTTCCTGGATGATCTATGATTCCCGCCCGGGTTTTAAAATACGCATACGATGCACACTTTACAATCCCATGATCCCGCGGGAGAGCATATGACTCCTCATATGCGGAAGTGGCGGAAAACGGAAAATATGTACTTACTCAAATATAGTGCATATTTTTTATACTAGTATACAATTACAGACAGGGCAAGTTTATTTTGGAGGCCTCATGTAATGTTGCTCAGGGGCCCAGCAGTGGCAACTTGGTGGTGCTGGGAATTAAGCCCACGATCTTCCTGCACCTTATTCCATAGCTGGCTCAAGGCATAAGCGAACTAAGTGGCTGCTTAGGGCCTCTGTGGCCACCAGAGGGCCCCCGAAAGTATATGAAATGACATCTTTTATATATACATATATATAAAAACATATATATAATATGTAATAAACACAGCTACATCAAAGAACTAATAAGTGTGTTAGATTCACAGTGTGTGAATAATCATGGGGGGGCAGCACTGTGGCTTAGTGATTAGCACTGTTGCCTCACAGCAAGAAGGTCCCAGGTTCAATTCCCACACAGGGGCCTTTTCTGTGTGGAGTTTGCATGTTCTCACTGTGCTTATGTGGGTTTACTCCAGGTTCTAAATTGCCCATAGGTGTGAGTGTGTGTGGCCCTGTGATGGACTGGTGCCCTGTCCAGGCTGTACCCCTTCTGCCTTTTGCCCTTTCAGAGACGGCTGGGATAGACTCCAGCAGATCCCTGTGAATAAATAAATAAATAAATAAATAATCATGACTGACAATATTTAGTCCTATTGGCGGCACTTAAGGGCCCCAAATACAATTTTGCTCAGGCCCGCTAAAAGATTTTGCAGGCCCTGCTTTACCCACTGAGCTACTACTTCCCCTTATTCTGGATTTGGTCCTCCGTCAGCAGACAAGCAGACCGACGCGATCTGCTCAAAGTTAATAATCAAAAACGATGTTCCAAATGATGTTTGCATCAAGAAAAAAAAAATGTTGGAAGCAGATTGTTTTTTATAATCAGGCATGCAGCCGTCGCCTGTTTTGACACAGCTAAAGAAACACGGCAACCCTCTTCCCTTCATTAAAAGCAATAATAACGCAGGTGTGCGCAAAATGGCACGCTGGCAGCAATATGAATTATTAATGTCGAACTTAAGTATTATAACAGAAAATCAATGAACTTACCTGGCACAATTAAAATGCAAAACGCCTCATTTTTTTCCATAATCCAGCACAGTATAATTACGGCTCTCTATTCTGGAACACGATAACTTTCCATTTTTTTATTTTTTTTTCTGAAAGCACACAACACCTGCTTGCTTTGTTTACACTTGTGTGTTCTCTCTCATATTACGGCGAGGGTACTCGGATGTCCTCCTACCTAACGCTGTGCGAAGACACTTTTCTGACAAGCCGCCCCTGAAACGCATTCGTCCTTCATATATGGAGGAGACTTAAACATGACCGATGATACGAGTGTGCAAATGAGCGACAGCGAAACCGGCGTGTGGGTGTTGTTTTTCTTTTTAAAGGTAAATGACAACGTAGTGTTAGGTGGTGCTTTGCCCTTTGGAAAGTACAATGTGTTTTTACAAGGTGGAGCAATACATCATCTGTAATTACTAATCGTGGGTGTATAGAGTATGTGCTGTATCGATAAACATCGCAGTGATGGTGGAGCATAAAAACGCTGTGAAGAGAAGGTTGATTCGTTTCCCCGGACCGGCGACTCAGCTGCAAGTCAGTTCTGTGTATATAAAAGTCAAATAATTAAAAAATATTAAAACTGAAAAGAATCATGTTGGATAGTGAATTGGAAAACTCAGGTAAAAGAATCAGATACGGAATTATCTGGAAGAACAATAAGAAAAGAAATGAATCTTGTAAAAGAGGTCATATAATAAAAAAAGAATCATATGGAAAGGTAAAATCTTATGAGAAAATAAACAAATCATACAATCAAACAAAAAAAAAAAGAATCATATGAATAATCATGTGAAAGAATCGCATGCAAGGAGAAACATGCGAAAGATTCACATGTAAAAATGAAAAAATTAAGTGTAAGAAAAAATAATCATGCAAAAATCAATATCAAATGAAAGAATTATATGTAAGAAAAAAAGAATCATGTAAAAGAATCACATGCAAATTAAGAATCATATGAAAGAATCATATGTTAGTAAAAAGAATCATGTGAAAGAATCACATGCAAAAAAAAAAAAAGAATCATATGAAAGAATCACATGTAAGTAAATAGAATCACATGTAACAAAAAGAATCACGGGAAAGAATCAAATGTAGGAAAAAAGAATCATATGAAAGAATCACATGTAAGTAAATAGAATCACATGTAACAAAAAGAATCACGGGAAAGAATCAAATGTAGGAAAAAAGAATCATGTGGAAATAAAATGAATTACAACATCAAAGACTTTCCATTTGCTACTGTGACTTTAATGCCTTTAAATAAATCAATCAATAATTTCTACTTAATCGGGCTGAAAATGCTGCTACTTTGATAAAATTTTTATAAAAATTTAAAAGCAATATAAATTAAAGAAAATGGGCATTTTAGTGTCACTTCGAATGTTAGTAATTAAAGTAATCAAAAACTAGATCGAACATTTAAACACAACAGTAGCTCAAAAAACCCACAATTCTTTGCTGAAATGCACTGAACTATTTTATTATTATTATTATTGTTATTTTTATTATTATATTTTCCCGATAGACACATACCAAGTGATGCATTTTCGCATTTAGACCCAAATGTTAAAATGAATGAATGGGATGTCATTTTAAAAAAACAAATTCTAAATAAAATGCTAATATTTGTAGAATTTAAATATTGTATTAGAATAAAAAGATCTTGCACATAAATAGAATGGAGGCTGAATATTTCTCGGTGGACGAGTGAGTATACTTTAAAAAAAGACAAAAAAAACAAAAAACCTTAAAGAGCCCCAGTGGATGTGAGAGGCTGTTAAATGATCACCGGGGCATTTTTGAACCCGAGCAGCAGAACAGCTTGTGTGAACTGGAACACAGGAACACGGGCTCCTCTTTTGGCAAGTCAAACTTTATCAGCACAAACATGCACAAATGAAAACAAACACATCCCGGCTTGCTAATTACACACACGTCGGGCAGACTATCCACCGGTTTTTGGCCAGACTCTGGGATGACCCCGGTTGTACTTACAGAGCACTCCAGGAGCGCAGGGGTTCGATACGATAAACACGCCGCCATTTTTCAAGCTCATTATTCGGCGGGTGAAGTTACAAATGGCGCCGGCGACACCAGTCTGGTATCTCTCGGGCCATGTGGCCCGTTACTCTCGCCAAATCCTGCGCCACTAATTTCACTAATTGCCTGGGCACGGCCGAGGCTTTTCATTGGTCCGTACTGTTGCCGATGTCACAGCAAGCTAATGAGGACTAAATAACGCACGTGAACCTCTCTAATTGCTCCATTTCTCATCGTAGATACCGTTTCTGCAATAAGAGCCCGGATGCCAAAACGCAACGCAATATAATTATTTTGGACAGCGCAGCCGAATCGTTTCCAAAAAAACATCCTGGAGTAATATTAGCTCGGTTATATATTTATTATCGACGGGGTCTGCGGTGCATAATCAGCGCTCCTTTTTTTTTTTCTTCGATCTTTCTGGCTTTTTGTTTAGGATGCAATATGTAGACTTTTTCTCTCACACTCACCAACTCGCTTTTTCATTCTGTTTCCCCACAAGGTGTGTGAACAATGTGGGTTAAGTTCTGATGCTGATTTTACTAATGCACATCTATCTTCATGCCACCTGGGGCTGCAAGGTGTGTGTGTGTGTGTGTGAGTGTGTGTGTGTGTGTTGTTCCCGGCCTGGCCATGTTCCCATTTGTGCATGTTATCCCCCCCCCCACCCGTCTCTCCACCTCCCATCCAGACAAAAACATGTGCTGAATATTTGAATATTTAATACTATTAAAGCTGAAGTAAGAAAGAGCGCTATTACTTATTTACGGTCTCGGGCCTCGGCGGAGCATCAGGTGGTCCAAGCAGAACGGAGACCTGCATGTCGCAAGTTATTGACCAATAATCTGTCTTGATTCATGTCACATCACACTTAATAATTCACACAGGACTTAGTTTACTTTTACCTCCGGTACGATACGGCGCACAATGTTAACGTCGGAATCCCATTAATAATAAATAAATGATGATGGCGGAAAAAAAACATGGTTTAAGATGAGAACATGTAAAAAAAAAGAATTACATGTAGGAAAAAAAAGAATTATGTGAAAAAATTACATGTAGGAAAAAAGAATCGTGTGTAAACAGAACTACATGTAGGAAAAAAAAGAATTATGTGAAAAAATTACATGTAGGAAAAAGGAATCGTGTACAAAAAGGAATGACATGCAAAAAAAATCATGTGAAGGAATTACATGTAGAAAAAAAAGAATCATTATATGTAGGAAAAAAGGAATCGTGAAAGAAGTACATGTAGGAAAAAAGAATCGTGTGAAAGAATTACATGTAGGAAAAAGGAATCGTGTGAAAGAATTACATGAAGGAAAAAAGAATCATGTAGAAGAATTACTTGTAGGAAAAAAGAATCATGTAAACAGAACTACATGTAGGAAAAAGAATTATGTAAACTACATGTAGGAAAAAAGAATCATGTACGAAAAAGAATCACAGGCAAAAATAAATTGTTTGCTATTGTGGATTAAAATAAAGAAATAAATCACAAGTTATTGACCAATAATCTGTCTCGATTCATGTCACATCACGCTTAATAATTAACACAGGACCGATTTTACTTTTACCTCCGGTACGATACGGCGCACAATGTTATCGTCAGAATCCTATTAAATAAATAATGATGGCGGAGTTTAAGACGAGAACACTCGCTATGCTGGAAGCCTGTCAGTCAAAACACGTCATTTGTTTAAAAATTAGAGAAAAAATGACTGAAAAATAGATAAATACATTCTATTGCCTTATTTATTCCGACGTTAATGACGATTTAAACAGAAATACCATTAAGAATCGTTTTTTTATGCACCCATTACGATCTGCATAATGAGGCAAATCCAGACGCAGAGTTTATAATCAGATTTTAAAAGAAGGTGGAATTTGTTGTAAATTGAGTTAAATACGTTGCATCGTATCATCCTGGCGTCAAGGTTATTCTTTGATGCACAAATATAATTCATTAATTAAGTCATTAACACCATTGCATAGAGAATCAACCTGAAGTGCAAAATGTTCGTTTATTTTTTATCCAATTATACTTACATTAAATGCCGAAGGAAAAAAAACAGAGTTTGTGATCAGCTTCAGCAGCAAAGCAGAGGTTTAAATATGGAGAAAAACGCAGGCATTATGTTATGATCTGTTTATAGTTACATATAGTGTTGAAAAGAGTCACGGAAGAATTAAGAATCAAAGAAGAATCATATGTGAAATAAGGTAAATCATTGGAATTGAGGTGTCAAAGATGAATCAAATATAAACAAAAGAATCATGAAAAACACTTAAATTTGAAAACACACGAATCACGAGAAAGAATCATGTGGAAATCGGTGAATTGTGTGATGGGCATTGTGTTAAAATAATGAATCATTTGAAAGAATCAAGTGAACTAATGAGTTGTGTAATAGAATTACATGGAATAAATATATAAATCACATAAAAGAATCAAACAAAAGATTCTTGGAAAAGAGTCAAATATGAAAACACGAATCAGTGAACTGTGTGTTGGACTCACACAGGAAGAATTGTGTAAAAAGTCACAAAGAGAAATAATTCAGAATCATGTAGACTAAAGAATCGTGTAATAGAATCACATGGGATAAATATATAAATCACATGGAAAAAAATAAAAAGAAGGAAGAGTAAAATTTAGAAATAAGTGAATAAGGAATCATGTGACAGAATCCCGTGTGGAAAAAAGAACTAGGTAAAAGAATCTAAAGAGGATCACTTTCATATTCACATATGAAAATATGAAAATAAATGAATCATAAGAAAGAATCACATGTGAACAAAGTGATTTGCATGTCAAAAAAGAATCATTAAATAAATTTAAAAAAAGAATCATGTGAATGAATCATTTGGAATAGGAGAAGAGAAGGAGAAGGAACAACACTGTTGTGGGTGAGGGTATAAAGATGTATTTATTATATGATATAAGATTTAATACACTGTTAATATCGATAGAAAATGCTATGCTGTTTATATTTTTTAAAAAGAAATACAAAAGTTTAGAAATCAAAAACTATTAAAATTAAAAAGAAATTAAATTATAAAAGGAACAAAAAATAGATAATAAATATTTGTAACAGAAATAAATCATCATTATGAGATACATCTAAAGGGAAAGCTTATATGAGTCAAAATCTGTCAAAATTTTGTTTTATTTTTGATCATTATTTTATTATATTATTACACAAACAACTTATAATTTAACATTTAAGTCAAATTTAAAATAAAATAAATTGACATTTAATTAAAACTTTAAACTTTTATTTAGCTAAAATTTCTTATTAATTTGATTAAATTATCAACGGAACAGCTATTATAAACGTTACGGTAAACAAAAACTAATTTTAAAAAATGTTTACACGTTCTGACTAATCAGATTTGAGAATTTAGCGGAAGAAGAAAGAAGTGAAAGAATGCATTGCAAGTCATTTTATTTTTTTTAGGGGTTTTTTTTCCCCTCATGCAAACGACTCACAACGAAAGGTCAAGTGAAAGATCACAGTGACTGGAAATCTTATAATCTGCCTGTTATTATATAACGAACACTTTTAATACACATATAAAGGCAAGAAAATTCGACCCCCCAGATCCCGCTAGCTGCCCTTACCCAATATCAGCGTATTAGAATCACAGTTTGTCCTTGAACCAGTTAGAGAAACGTGCTAACTGGGCGATAATTAAACCCAAAAAGCAAACATTTGCTGTTCACTTCCTGGTAATTGCGGTCATGACAGAAGCTTTTAGGGTTGTATTTTTGTCGTAATGTGGCCTTTTAAGCAAAAGCTGCAAACATCCGGGTATTAATCATTAAAAAAAAAACATACAGACGGAATCCCACAGCAGAGAGTGTGAGAGAGAGATAGAGAGAGAGAGAGAGAGAGAGAGAGAGAGAGATACAGTAACTCTGGGAAACGAGAAAAAAACGAGTAACGAGAAAAAACTGTGTCAATGCGGTGTCATGAGCTCTTTCGATAGAGTTTCCTACTCAAATGTCACACTTTTTTCTTTTTTTTTTTCGCTATCATCAACTTTTTTGCTACTTTCCGCCAAGAAAGAACATAAACTGCGCGATTGTTATTAGCTGCATGAGAAGGTTCGGTATAAATATTCAGTTAAACGAGGTCGTGTTTACTCGTTCAGGTACTCGAAGCACCACTTGAGAGTCGAGAATCCTTTAGCTCACACTGACAACAAGTTTGACACTGCGGGTCGTCTTTTTTGCACCTGCGGTGTAAGCCAAGGGTCGCTGCGAGGCCCTGTTTAATTGTCAAGCAGGTAAAAATGTGAGCATTCTTAGGGTAGTAAGGACGCTTGTTTTGTTTAGGAGACTCGTCGATCGTTTAGCGAATAAAATTTATGCATCAAAATGTGGTAAGAGTTACGAGCGCGTGTGTGTGTGTGTGTTACAGGTGCATGATTAGGCACCTAGCTCCATTTGCATGCTGCAAAACCTGCTCAGAAACACGGTGCAAAGATGAAAGATAAGACTTAACCACACACACACACACACAACACAAATATTTGAAAGGGAAACATATACGATCCTCGCTTTCGGTACACGTGTGCATTATGCTACAGGAGCAACGCTATTTATAGAGAGTTTTATTAAGAGAAAAACAC